>CM033118.1:2647321-3061884 GCA_019321725.1 Paulownia fortunei | reverse complement strand
CTACAATTTTAGATAGAAAAACAAGCATTTGTTTTAACGAAAGTAACTGTATAAGTTATACTGAATATTAGTATCTTCGATAATTATGCATTGAAATAGAACTCAAAAGACTACTAGCTTTGTGCCAATGTGCAATATCTTATAGCTAACTTAGATATTTGATTACTCATTGTACTTAATCAATATCGAAAATATATATGCATATGTGTGTGTGGACAAAAACTTAATACAGTGTTATAGTAGAGTTATAAAGATTGAACCTCTCTTTACAAGAGGAACCCAATTATCATATTTGATGCACGATCAACTACTAAAAAGTGGCCCCCATGGAAGCAAGCAAAAAACCAAGTTGATGAACAAAAACAACAAAAGTTTGGATAGGATTTGCAGTTGATAGAGTGAATATTCACCACTCATATCTGTCTCCTGATTCTTAGACTTTCAGAACAACTTCTCATGTTGCATTTGCCTTTTGCAGCTGATCACATAATACTTTCAATTAAACTTGAAAAATAGACCCTTTTTCACTTCCTGGTTATATAAGTGTTGAAAGAGTCTGAAACTTGGCAAGAACCAATTCTCTCTACTTGTCTGTCCAGGATTAGGAATGGCATCTGCTTCAGCTACTTGTCTTAGTTTTGGGACATCAATTGGATTGCCTGTCAGGACTGATGATAACCAGGTCAACATTTGAATTTCTCTTTTTCTACACTCCATTTTGTTGAGTAGTTCTTGCTACAGAGTATTCATGCCCGATTTTCATGCTTAGCACAGATATGAATTTTGGGTTTCTTTTAACCATGGTTCTCTGTGTATTTTTCTTACTAGATTTTCTATTTCTGTCTGTTTAGTTGATTCAGTCATGTTTGCAGAGGGGAATTTGTGTTTTGCTTCTCTGAGTGAAGTCAAATGTTGTCATGAATTGAAGTGTTTTTTGTAGTAGAAAATCTGTCATCTTGAGCTGTTCTTTCTTCTCCATTTTATAACCACTGCTGCTGCCTGTAGAAAAAGATGTGCGCTGGTGAAAACCAAAAGCAATTTCCTGATGATGAAACAATCTTACTTTTTATTAATTACTACAGAAATGAAATGAGGTGTTTAATGTCAACTTCTAGGTTTACAATGTAGCTCCAGTAATTCTTTTGTGACTACACTGATACTGATACTGATACAAGATGCCAGTATATGTTGAAATCCATATTCGTATTTTATCTTCTCTGTCTCTTGGTTTTGGCCATGATATCGACCAATCAAGATTTCTATTGTGTTGCAGAGAATCATCACGAGTTCAAGATTGGTGCGTTTGGGTTGGGCGAGGACATGTGGTTTCCCTTGTACCAGAACCTCGCGCCTCCAAATTTGTGCTGTAAGACATTCATACTACCATTACCACTTAGTCCTTTCGAATCTCATTCTATAACAATGTAGACAGTTGAATCATATGGTTGAACAAACTTGAAAAAAACTGAATGCATGGAGCAGGCAAAGCCTGAAACAGTGGAGAAAGTGAGTGACATTGTGAGGAAGCAGCTGGCTTTATCTCCTGAGACACAACTCACCCCTCAGACCAAATTCACTGAACTTGGGGCTGATTCCCTCGACACTGTAAGCCTCTCACCTTAACTCTTATGCCCCATTTTCAGACATAAAGTTCTATAATGTCGGAAGAAGCAGTGATGTGGTTGGTGGTGGTGGTGCAGGTGGAGATAGTAATGGGGCTGGAGGAAGAGTTCGACATCAGCGTGGAAGAAGAAAACTCGGAGAACATAACCACTATCCAAGAAGCAGCTGATTTGATAGACAAACTTGTGGACAAGAAAGGTTGATATTGATGTTAGAGGAGGGGAGTTTTAGATGAAAGAAATGCGGAATTTCTAGTCTAATAATCTGAGCTTAGGATGATTCATTTTTTTGCTGTGTTTCTGCTCTGCAATCAAATTTGAATCAAGATTTGATTTTGTTGTGGAAATATACACCACGTTTTTAAGTCACTTTTTAAGCAAAACTATATGAGCTTGCGCTTGTACTGTAGGTTTCTATTTAATTCTTATCAATCTATATTTTTGCATTGGTTATTCTAATTTTGTATTATATTTGATATACCATATTATACATACACGTTGTATGTTTAAAATTAATTATAAATGTATATTTGAGGAAATTGATACTCTTGACGTGTGTATATTATATAAGATGAAATAAGAAAAAATAAAAAAAATTATTAATGATTTTTAATTACTGTTAAAATAAAATAACAAAAAAAAAGGCAAGAGAGAAATAGGAAAAGTAAGTCCATTTGTAACATTGAAAAGAAAAAGGGAAGAGGAGACTAAAAGCGCCGTTGCCGGGGATCGAACCCGGGTCACCCGCGTGACAGGCGGGAATACTCACCACTATACTACAACTACTAACGTGTGACAAGTGCCAAAATAAATTTTATTTAATTGTTATAAAAAGATTAAATTTATGCAGCCGACCGACTCCAAACCTTACTGCTTTCACCTCGTCAATGAAATTCGATTTTCCTCCCAATTTCCTGTCCAAACTAATATTTTAATGTACATAAACAAATATACATGTGTATATCTATATAAAACTTAAAATTTTATATAAATATTTATGTATGTAAATAGAGATAATTACATATACATATTTACAAATATTTATATTACATTTGTATATTTATAAACTATAAATGTATATAAAATTTGTTTAATTAAATATAAATAGTCCTAAATATTTATGTATATTTGTATATAAATATAAATGTATATATATTTAAATTTATATTTTAAATAAAAACAAACATATTTTTGTATATATTTACTGTAACATATATTCATATAAAAATATATCTATAAATATATAAATATATATATATAAAATCATTAAGCTTTATATAACCTATTTTTATGAATACATATATAAATATATGTATAAATATTTGTAAATTATATATTTATAAGTTGATTTATATATTTATATATAAATTGATAAATAATTTATATTGTTAAATACAAATATATTAATATTTATAAATGCAATTAATGCAAATAATATTTTTTGTATATATTAAATATAAATATATTAATATTAATATATTTGTAAATAAGCAGTGTGTCCTGCAATTAATGCCCCAGGCAGCTATTTATCCAGGACCATCACCACTGTTTAATGGCAATCTTGCAGGAATACATAGCCTCAAAACAGATTTTGAAAGCACTTCTTATTGTCTACACTGCGACAGTAATGTTATGCAAGTGAATTAATCATCGAGTGCAGCTAAGAAACAAACTACAAGCAACTTCGAAAATCAATGTCTCCAAATGAGTCGAACAAGAATTAACAAAACTTGCTATAATTAACATGTCCCATTTCACCATAAAGTTTCTGCGAGTGTGAAAATTCCTTCCTAGTGAAAGACTACAGTGTGCATATTATATAGTTCAGTATAGTGGATATAATCTAGAGTTTGAAGATGGAGCCTGTAAATCTTTTGATTGATGGACTGGCATTGGGAGTCTACCGCCTACCAGCCCGTCACAGAGCAAGAGAGATTTGGAGGCCCAGTTCAAACTGAAGGCTGCAGTACGAACAACAAACTGGCAAAAACTTGAAGCAAAGGGTTAAATCTACACGACCAACGGTTCAGGAGATGGTTCAGAAGGAGCGCCACTGCTACCATTGAGAACGATCACGTTGCCATCAGAATCAACGTCGACAATAACTGAATCACCTTCTTTGATGTCACGTGCAAGCATCTTCTCAGCCATGCTATCCTCCAAGAGTCTCATAATAGCTCTTCGGAGTGGTCTAGCTCCGTAGCTTGGGTTATATCCCTCATCAACCACTCTATCTCTGAACCTCTCTGTCACCTGAAGTTCTATATCCTTGGCTTTCAATCTCTCGAAGACCTCCTTTAGCATAATATCAGCTATCTCCTTCACCTCCAGTTTGGTGAGCTGTCTGAATACGATCATCTCATCCAATCTGTTCAAAAATTCAGGCCTGAAATACTGTTTCAGCTCCTCTGTCACCAAGCTCTTGATCCGGTTGTAACTGCTATCCTTCTCATCGTAATCTAGATCAAAACCTATACGACGGCCTCCCTTCTCAATCACACTACTACCGACATTTGATGTCATGATCAGAAGTGTGTTCTTGAAGTCTACCGTTCTACCTTTGCTGTCAGTCAACCTTCCATCTTCCAGGATTTGAAGCATCATGTTGAAGACATCAGGATGAGCCTTTTCGATCTCATCAAAAAGCACAACAGTATAAGGACGGCGTCGAACAGCCTCAGTTAGCTGCCCACCTTCAGTGTAACCAACATAACCAGGGGGTGATCCAATTAGCTTTGAAACAGTGTGTCTCTCCATGAACTCACTCATATCAAGTCGGATCATGGCTTCTTCAGACCCAAAGTAGTAAGCAGCCAGTGCTTTTGCTAGTTCTGATTTCCCCACACCAGTTGGACCAGAAAAGATGAAGCTAGCAATAGGCCGGTTGGGATTCTTGAGCCCAACACGGGCACGACGGATAGCACGACTAATAGCTTTAACGGCTTCATCTTGCCCAATGACCCTCCTGTGGAGTGTATCCTCCATCTTGAGGAGGCGATCAGATTCATCAGTCGACACCTTTTCTACTGGGATGCCCGTCCAAGAAGAAACGATGTGCTGAATGTCAACTTCTGTGACAATAGGACCTCCATCCCCTGCCTCACTTTCTGCCTTGGTCATCTCCTTGTTTTTGTCTACAAGAGCAGATATCTGAGCCTTAAGATCCATTTCTCTATCACGTAGTTCCCCAGCCTACAAATAAATTAAAATCATTTAATTCAGGAAACAGCTAAGTGCATCAGCATTAAAAATTGGCATAGAGATTCGAGTTTCAAATTTTACTAGCTAACTATCACATTGACATAGATATCATAAAGATGTAACTTACCTTCTCAAAGTCTTGACTTCGGACAGCTTCATTCTTCTCCTTTGTTATCTGCCTGAGCTCCTTTTCAAGCTCTCTAGCTTCCTCAGGTAGCTGCAAAGGATAAAAGGCACCATTAAAGATTACACAGGAAAATGATTGTGGCAGTTCTAAGAAAGGAACCTACCTGTGCATGACGAAGTCGGACTCGGGAACCAGCTTCATCAATCAAGTCAATTGCTTTATCAGGCAAAAAGCGGTCACTAAAACATGCAAAGATAGTGTTAAGGGCTGGCTGCTTAGTGCTCAGTACGACTGTATCTAGGATTGAAAAAGACTACTGACATAAATGAATCGAGGAAGCATATACCTAAACAAACAATCATAATACCTAGCGCTTCAAAAAGTTACAAACTAAATCAAGCTTATAAGCTATCCATCCACTTCATAGCCAAGTACTAAAGAATATATAATAATCACGATGATAGATAAATCATTGCAAAACTCCATACCTGATATACTGATAGGACAACTGCGCTGCAGCAACTAGAGCTTCATCAGTGTAACGAAGCTTGTGGTGTATCTCATAGCGTTCTCGAAGCCCTTTCAGAATCTGAATGGTTTCATCCACAGAGGGTTCAGGGACCTTGACAGGTTGAAATCTTCTTTCTAATGCTGGATCCTTCTCGATGTGTTTTCGGTACTCATCTAGTGTAGTGGCCCCAATACACTGCAAGTACATCATATTCAGCATTACTCATATATCAATTTTTTTAAATAAAATACAACACAGTGAAATTGCATCTTAAAAATAAGAAGAAAAAAATGATAAATGGCATTCCCAATAAACTCAACCGAACAAACAACTAGATTAGAATTAAATCATAAGATCCCAATCATTTTGAGAAACTCCATTCTGATTTAATTGAAGCAAAACTTAGCTGTACCACTCGGATGGAAAGGGGAAGATAAGATTGACAGACATTAAGACAAAGATCTTGTTGCTTGCTTCAGATTCTTGAACAATATCTTAAAAGGCTGCTGCACTACTCAAAATCTTAAGAGTGCAAATGTGATTAACCAGTGCATCTTTACGCTCTATTTTTCACATTTGATGGCTTTTATATTCTCAGCTAACCTGCAGTTCACCCCGAGCTAATGCAGGCTTCAAGATGTTTGCAGCATCAATTGCCCCTTCAGCAGCTCCTGCTCCAATCAATGTGTGCACCTCATCAATGAAGAGTATAATTTCATCACTTTGCTTAATCTCCTCCATCAGCTTCTTCAATCTTTCTTCAAATTCACCACGATACTTTGTCCCAGCAACAAGAAGACCCATATCCAGGGTTATAACCTGAAATGATACAAAAGAAAAAAAATATTATTTTGAAAAAGATAAGAAACATTTTTCATAAGAAAATTGTAATTCCAATGCGACAAAATCAGTATTCAACTGATGATATGTAACAATGACAAAAAACAGATGGTAGTAGAATGCAAAATAATTTGGCTCACCTATCCTGTCTTTGTGCTGAATCAGGTGTAGAGGAATAATCAGACCCGTATTTCATCAATTTGCCAATTAAAGCATATATGACATGAGTATGCCAATATTCTTCTTCAAAAGGTATACACCATTAAAGAAATCTAAATTTCACTTAAGAAGACATGGCCAAGTCTGGGCCCCTTCTAGGTTCATCATTCATCAATCCCAGGATTATTCAAGGAGTAAATAAGGTACCAGTTTGCAGTATTTCATATAATAAAGGTTGTCAATACTAGCTTACCTTTTTCCCCTCAATAGTCTCTGGAACATCCCCATTGGCTATTCTCTGCGCAAGGCCCTCTGCAATTGCTGTTTTCCCAACACCAGGTTCTCCAATGAGACAAGGATTATTTTTTGTGCGCCTTCCCAAAATTTGAGTGACACGCTCAATTTGATCCTGCCTTCCAACAACAGGGTCTAGTTTACCCTAAAAAGACAAGAGAACCAGCTTTTGTTATGCCTCCATAGAAATCCAACTTCAAATAAACTGAGAATTTAGAAAATTACCTCCTCAGCTAGCTTGGTCAAATTGGTACCGTACTCCTCTAGAGTAGGCATTTTGTTGCCTGAGCTTCCACCTCCAACACCAGCACCAACAGCCTCTGCACTCTCACCCACCATTCTAATTACCTACTTCCCCAATTGCATCATCCCTCAGTTTCAGTGTAATCACAAAACATTTAGACAGTAGAAACGGAAGTAGTGATACTTGCCTGAGTTCGAATATTACTGGGGTCAGCACCTAAATTCTCAAGGACACGGGCAGCCACACCTTCACCCTCGCGAAGCAATCCCAGCAGCAAGTGCTCTGATCCAATGTAATTGTGACCTGAATATAAAACAAATGTCAATCTCCACATTCAGATCAGTCATACTGACAACTACAGTTACGAAATTGCATCATTTTCAGAATTAGAGGTTAAAGCTTAAATAATTGGAAAATCCTTAAATGTTGTTGCCTCATAGAGGGAAGAAGTGGGAAGGTACGTAAAGTAAACCTACAAACTACACACTAATCAAAACCCAGTGATTTAAAAAGAAAGAATAAGCACACTGCCTATATAAGGCACCGAGGGCATGTCTAAAAACTTAAAACTGAGAAAAAGCACACTCAAAAGGAGACTGCAAAACTAGTTACCAAGCTGGCGGGCTTCCTCGAGCGAGAGTTCTAGAACACGCTTTGCACGAGGAGTAAAAGGTATCTCCACAGCAACAAATCCACTACCCCGTCCAATTATTTTCTCCACCTCTACGCGGGCATCTTTCAAATTTATTCCCATCGACTTGAGGACCTTAGCAGCAATTCCAGTGCCCTCACCAATAAGTCCCAACAATATCTGCTCAGTTCCAACGAAATTATGGCCAAGACGTCTTGCCTCCTCTTGTGCAAGCATAATGACTTTTATTGCTTTTTCTGTGAAGCGCTCAAACATGGCTCGTGGAGCCATTCGAAATTTTCTTCCTCGTTTGACAAGGGTGGTTGCTGCTGCTACCTTTGATTGGAGTGTCTGGCGAGTTTGCAACACCATCATGTCTAATGCATTAGCTTGCCGCAATCCTGAGAAACTCCTTATCCTCATGGGAGTCAACTGAGTGCTGCACAACATTGTTGCTGCCTTTTTGGTTTTATTAGATCCCTTGACCTGCCCATTATTTACCAAACCAAATGAAGAAGGCAAATTGGTTGATTGAAGTAAAGCGTGAGCCATGTCTGCCTCCAAGGGGTCTGCGTACAAGTTAATAGCAATTAGAAAACTAGGACCAAAACAGCTAATAAGACATTTCTAGACATGAAATATTCAGACTGGATGCATCAAAATTCAGAGAATGGCAACAAATATAGCAAACGTGATCTGCTTATTATTTCGAATCTCGACAAGCTTTACACTGGCATCATCAACAGGAAAGAATTACCAATACAAAGTGGTACTTCTTACGAACTTACGACTGTCCCGAGTTTCCAGTTTGGAATAAAGCAAGAAATATAAATAGCTCCAGAATATCACAAAAGAATCACCTGGAGACATGCACAACCAGTTGATAGGTGATACGAAAATTTCAAAAGGCCATTGAAATTAAATATAAAGTTCCACATTTACTTGAAAAAATCAATTTTCAAAAAAAAAAAATTTGATAAAACATCTCAAATGAGGGGAGTCAGCACCCTTTAGTTAATGCAAACCTCCAACTCTGTATATACTGATTACATCCTTCCAGACTAGAGTGTCAGCAACATTACTCAAAAAGTCTAACAATGAGGTAAGCAATCAGAAAGCCAAACCAACTTGAAATTCCAATCTATAAGCTCACAAACTTCCGAACTTGAACCACTACTATGCACTTTATCATGCAATATATAATATATCAACAACACTGACTACCCACCAGGAAATTTTTGCAAGAATGAACTTACTTGGTATCAAACATGACCACTTTCAAAACAGTATTACATTACACAAACCAGAGACGGTTGCATAGTAATAACATAAAAAGAGCTAAGATTTCATCACTGCTACAGGAATATTCACAGAATAATTACAAAAAGGCATATAACCAATCAATTCAACAAACAATACCAGCTTCAAATTACAAAACTTCCACCAGTCACTTATCAAGACCAAATCTCTATCCAACAAAACCCTTAAATTAAACACTCAAAACAGACGCTAATAAACCCGCAAAACCCATAACTTAAACAGAAGCCCATGTACATAAATCAGGTCAAGAACAAAATTACTCACCTAAAATGAATTACAAAGCAAGATTAATTGATAAAAAGAGCAAGAATAAATAAGAAATAAATATAGGAAATAGGGTCTCTGCGTGGTTTTAGAGAGAGAAAGAAGAGAGGCCCTAAAATGTTCGGCCGGATTTCTAACACGGGAGGGCAAAATATAGATACACAGATGGATGTGGATGATAATTTGCCTTGCCTGGATTTATTTATCTTCACGCTTTACCTTTCTGCTTTCCTATACGCTACCTTCATTGACTACAGTGCACCGTCATACACGATAGAAGTATCTATGCTAAACTTATAAGAGCCGTCGATTGGAATACTATCAGAAGTCAAAGTGGCTAGACGGCCTGAGATCATCTTTCCTTAAGCGTGTTTTGGGCTGGCGAGGATCCTCTGGAGTCGGGATTACAGATGTGCTATTATAGGTTCTTAGAATTGTTTGTACGTTGGAGTCTGCAATGAAAACAGAGGATAGAATTGTACACAAAGTACAAATTTGTTGTGGGCGGCTGTAGTTACAGAAGGGCTCTACTTGACTAGGCGAAGGGTGTTAGGTGAGAATTGTCAATTAGATTGGCTATTTTACCCCTGATGGGTGCTTTTGATTTGCTGCTCTTGGACGGTGTTGCTAGAAGGTAAACATGGGAATATCACATAAGGTGGCTAACAAATAACACGGGGTGTTATGTTTTGAGTTCGAATTTTCTTTTAATATTTTTTCGATCGATTCTGTCGTACCGACCTTGTCTAATATGGTTTATTTGTTTGTAAATTATTGTATCAATTTGATATTTTACCTAATACACACTCGAAAGGTAACGATTGCGAGTTCCCGTCATTAAAAAAAAAAAAAAGAATATCAGAAGTAAGAAATTATTTTTGGTTTTGTGAATTAAAAAAACTAATTGCAAATTGTAGGAAAAGGATTCCTTATTTCGTTGTATTTTGTTTGAAACAAATTTACCTTTAAATTTATGGTCCAAATATTATCTAAATATAAGTATCTAAAAGACATACGAATAAATACAATAATAAGTTAAACAAACAAACAAGCAAGTCCAAAAGTCTTTGTCGTCGATAGGATTATAAATTGGACTAAATTCATAGCACGTTACATTCTTAATAGATAAAATAAGTTAGTATTAATATTATAACATGTTACCTTCATTATAGAAAAAAAAAAAGTTACTAATATTTCAAATTCTGTATAAAAATTCTCTCTTTTATTTTTTATTTTACCCCATTACGAGATAATTTTAAATAAGGATGATTCGTTAATTATAATTGATTCCTATTTTGTCATTTGATGACATGTAAATATGAGAAAAAAAATGTTTGATATAATCATTTATTTACCAGAAGAAAAAAGAAAAGAAGAAAACTGAACAAGGGCTTAAAAAGTGAGACATGGAATAAGTAGGGCCATAAGGTTTGAGGAGAAAGAAATGGGGTAGAAGTGAAAATATCAAGGAATTTTGGGCCGACATCATTTTGATTTTTTGTGGATTGGCCAAGGCCCAAGTTTTAAAGTTTTCTACGTTACAATCAATTTTCTCAAGTGTCCCTCAACTTTGATTCGGCTGGATTTATAGAGTGACGTGTTAGGGGTTGTTTGAATCCACTCTATTGGACTTGGATATTTGATCTAACTTCAAATTATTTTTTATTATTAGTATTATTATTTTATCTACCCCAAAGTGAATTTGTGATTTTGGTTAATGATTGATGAATTTGTCTACATAGATTGTTTAAATTCTGTTGAAATATTTTTTTTTAATTCAATTTAAAAGAGTGTATAAACTATTAAATAGGGAAAAAAATTAGAAAATAGTTTTATAAGTTCTCAAAATAAGATATTATTTTTAGGATTTTATAAGTTCATTTAAAATAATAATAATAATAATGAGGAGGAGGAGGAGGAGGTTCTTATTTGTTTTTAAAATCTTAACAAACTCCCTTAGTTTTGATTAATATTAATTACAAAATTATTATTACAACCATCATATAAGCTCCATTATTTTATTAATATCCAGTTTTGAATAGCTTATTTTTAAAATAAGATTCAATATTTTAAGTTCCAAAAATATGTTATAAGATGTATGAACTTATAAATATTCTAAATAAGCTTAGCCAAACATCCTCTTAAAATATAGGTTTTGTCATGCAGTGGTTGTTACATTCGATTTTAATTCAACTATTTTTATACTATTTTTGCGAAAAACATCAAATTTTAAATGAATTTTATCATGAAAACAATAAGACATCTTCTATTAATTCGTGTTATCTCTATTTTTTTTTATTTCTTCCCATTATCTTTCTTTGGAGAATGTTAATGTTGTGACAAAAAGAATCAAGTAATGCAAGCTTGCCATTTATTGCATAAAACTAAAGTCCAATATTTTGTTTTCACATTCAATACACAACATTTTTCCTCCCAAAATTATTTAAAGAAAAAAAAAGATAGGATTTTAATTTCTACTTAATTAGAAAGGGTTTAATGGAGTAAACATTAAATAAACAACACCCCCCCCCCCCCCTCCCAAACCCCACATTAGTAGTAAACTCAAATACTAAACGGATGCTCAATTTACATGTTTTCCTCTTTATTGTTAATAAATATAAAAAAATCAAAAAAAAGATAATCGTTTCTTGCTTGTAGCACTTCACTTGTTCAATATATAAGCCTCATTTTTTAAAAAAACTTTTTTTAAAACAAAAAAAGGTACTAAATTCGTGGTTCCAAATCATGCAAAAAAGAAAAAGAAAAAAAGAGAAATGGTAAATAAAAGGAATAATTTTTGCTAGCAAATAATAATTATTTTCACAATGAATATAAATTATAAATATGACAATAATGACTTATTCATTTCAATTTTAACGTAACAAAAATTTAAAAATTATGTATCATGCACGCGTGCAACTTGGTATATAAGTCAAATAAGATCATATTTAAAAAGCAACATTTAATATTTCACAAGGAAAGGGAGAAGTGACAAATAGTACTACTTCATAGTAGAAGAAGTATTTATAGTCTCAAATGCATCAGCTGCACAATCTTACATATTAATCTTTCAAGTTTCATCCTTTTGTGCAATTGGTTGACAAAGACATTTATTACCCATAAATATGCACCAATATTTGTAGATGCCTTATGGCTTATGCTTTGCTATAGATTATTGGGCCAATAAAAACTCGTACAATATCGATCTTTTTTTCCAAAAGCATAGGTACATGAATGCATAATACTCGTTTTTTTAAAGAGAAAAATTTAGTACACATATTATAAATATTTCGTTATACTTGATGAATAATATTTTATTTTTATAAATATAATATTTATTTAAAGCCTAATAACAATGTCAAGATTATTTATAAATATTAGTTGAATATCATGAAAATAAAAAGTAAAATTTAACAATTCATAGAAATATTAATTAATTGTTAATAGTTATCTCATAATTATAATTTAATAATATAGTAATATATGAAATTATTTTATATAATTTAAAAATAAGTACAAACACGATATACAAAAATAATATCAAAATAACTCAAATTTTTCTCCGAATAATTCTTTATATTCATATTTTATGTGTGCATCTATGAATTTATATATTATCTGTTTCTGTATTTTTGGGTTGACTTTTTCTCCGTAACTTTGAATAAATTCATAATATATTCTAATATATTAAATGCCAAATATTACTCATTTGTATTTGACTAAATAAGGGTCAAGCTGCATTTTTATGATATGTTACATTACCAAGCACTTAACCCTTTTTACATGATTTCAAATGTAGTAGCTTAATTTGATTTTCATTTAATGAATTCTTGAGAGATAATCTTATAATTCCATGATTTCATTCTCTAAAGTAATTGACCCTTTTTTTTTTGACTTAACAAAAAACATGAAAAAAGATCAATGCCTTGCTTATTTTCAATTATTTTTATTTTTGCTTACGACGATGCCCATTTAATCTAATATTTACACCTACTACACAAGCACAAACAACATTAATATAATGAATAGTTTTACCTTTTTACACTTTCTATAATGAAAGTCTATGGTATGAATATTTTCGACTCATGAATAAGTTTATTTAAAAGATTTTATAAACTTTTATATTTTATAAGATATTTTTGAAGTTCATAGCATGTTACATCTTATTTTAAAAATAAGTAATTAAAGTGTTTGGATAAAATAAGATTATGCAACTTTTAAAATATTAATAATGACAATTTGATAATAAAATTTATCAAAATTAAAGGAGTTATTAAAATAATATCTTATTTTGAAAATAAGTTAGAATTTCTTTTTTTTTTTTTTAATAAAAGAAAAATTAGTTTATAAGATCCTGACATTTTATTTTGGGAGCTTAGAAGCTCTTTTTTAAAAAAAATTTATTAAATACTTTAAAAAAATTCAAACATCATATAAGATATTTTAAAGAGTTTATAAGTCAAGCTAAATAATCTATTATTATATCTACTACGTACACAAATACAAACTTATATTAATTTAATGAAGAGTTTTACTTTTTTACTCTTTCTATAATGAAAGTCCATGGTATGAATATTTTGGACACATGAATCTACCATGGATTATTCAGCTTATTATATTATTTGACAAGATTTTTAGTTGTTATCATCAGTGTCTCAACTCTTACAAGATGGGGGTTGGGTTGGGGAGTCATATTATCTAAAAACTAGGTTTTCTTTAACAATTTTTAATTGATAGTAAATACTAAAGAGTCTTCAATAATATATCTATACAAAGGAGAAGTTATCATAAACAAACTTAATAAGGAGAGAGTCATAATTTTCTTATTATGGCAATATGAAAGTATGTATTACACCAATCACTAGTAAATTTATATTATAGGATATGTTACATAGAAATAAATATGGTGACACAAATACAAATATGTAACGTACGAGGGTTTTTTAGAAATATTATGGATATATTTCATAAGAACAGATTTTTTCAAAAATGTTGACTCGGGCCACAGAAAATTTCATGCGTAACGCTCTTCTTGCAGTTTCTGACCTGTCATCAATGTCTCGCATTCACGCAGTTAAAAACGTGCTAGCATGCCGTTGCCCGTGGAGCGATAACCACCTTTTTGTAAGTTATGACCTCCAGTACCCCCTAAGGACCAAACTTATATGATGACTCTAATACCATTAAAAAGTTATTTTTAAAATAATATTAAAAGTAAAATAGATCGATTTGATATGATTCAACAATATATATATATATATAGTGATTAAGTTAAATCCATAAAAAATTACATTTTAAGTAATTTATTAGTTCAATTTCTACTAGCATTTACTACGAAAGTAATTTATTCATGCCGCAAAATAATATAAATTATTTATTGAGGAATGATATTATTTAGTATGAATCAGAAATATCAAGCATGCATGTTCGAACATTTTTCTTAGTTACTGATTTCCAAAACAAATCTATAAATGATTAATTTCTAAATTGATATTTTGGATAGACTTGGAGCTTCAAATGCATGTTAAACAATGTTAAACAATGTTAAAAAGAGTTGAAAGAAAATATATCACCTCTTTGTTTACATTTTCAAAAGAGTTTTTTTTTTTTTTTTTTACTCAAATTCCTGGATTACACCAGTCAATCATGGACTTCCTAACCACCTGCCCAAACAGTTAGGAGGAGGTAAATCACGGGATATGTTTTAACTAGATCACATGTTCCTCTATGACTGTACACTTTTACACACAATGAGTCTCCTCTAAAGTGATTACTCCATACCAAACTCCGTTCGAAGGGTCCTACTGGCAGTATATTAATTGTTCCATACCGAAATTTAACCGCAGGTTTCCACCAGAATCTGAATCCCCACCCTATCGTTTGAAACGAAAAACATGTTGATTGATCCACTAATTAAATTGAACCGCCGAGTGATCCACATAAAGCTCTTTGATAATATAATACTTTGCCTATACCTTACTTTTTAATACTAATTTTGTACACACACACGCAAAAAAGAATCTTGTGAGTGTGTCATCTTCCACGTAATATTACTTTCTAACTTTGCGTTAGAGGTGTTAAGCGGGTCGGGTCAGCCCATGAACTTTAGGACCTGAATCACCTGATACTCCTTTTGGGCCACAGGCCCAGGTTTAGCCAGGCCGGATTGGACCTAGGCTTTTTATATATAGGCAGGGCAGGGAATAGGCAAGTGGGGCGACCCAAATAATTTCTTTTGAAAATCTACACGATAAAATTAACACCACTTCATTAAAAATAAAACATTAAAATTTAAAAACTGAATTGAAAAATTATTTTATATAATCTCAAGAATTGTTGGTTTACAGTTTTAATTTTATGAAAAAAAAAAATGGGATTAGTAAATACAGTATTCCTGTCATCTTAGTTCTTACACAGCAATTTTTGGCTATTACAGTGTTGTCTGCTGATTGATGTCATAAAATATAAGAATATCATTTATTAATTGTTTCAATGAACAAACTTAGGTGACAAGGTCTACCACAACCCTTAAGATAAACAATTTACCCCCCCTCCCCCTCCCCCACCCCAAACTATTCTTCATTTAATACTTTATCCATCAATTCTTAAAATCGAAACTCTGACCCAATTTATAACGATAAAACGTTAGAAAATTTAAATAAATAAAATATTAATATAAAATGACGTAAACAACCTCGTTGATACTTTAATAAAATTAAATACCAATAGAAAAATATCGTCCCTCCTAAATTCAGTGAACTTGTGAAATAAAAAAGAAAAATATAACATACGTAACCCGCATATAAAAAAAAATCCTAAATACCTTTTCCGTTGTTATACACCAACATCACCCCCCCCCCACCCCCACCCCCAACACACACACCCCACCAAAAAAAATCCACTTAACTCCATAGAATTAAAGATAAAATAATTGCACATCAGAGGGTAAAGTGGTCACATTCACTTAAGTGATACCATGTCATGTAGCAAGAGCAAGGTGGAAAACAAAGCCAACAGTTATCATTTGGGAGCACAATAATTTGATAGCATAATGTTATCTGAGGCATAAATTAAATGAAAAAAACTATCTATTTTAAAAATTGAGAAGAACAGAATATTACCTAAAGCATTATTTGAGGGGAATCTAATTACATTATAAAATATTTGAAATCGATTACTTATTTTATTCTAATGGAAAATGTGATAGAATTTGATTTCATGCGTTATTTTCTTTATTATTTTCCAAAATAAAATCCTAATTCCAAACATACCCTAATGCAAATAAGCAGTCATAAATTCATCATTCTGGATCATTTTTTTTTAAAGAAAAAACTTAAATACGAGAAAAATTAGTTTTGTTTATTAATTAACTTATTTTCATTGAAAACATACACAAAAATCACGATTTTTTACTAATAAAAGAAATCAGTATTAGCATGACAATTATAATGGTTTCAAAAATTTCAGTTTTACAGCCTAACAAATAATCAAATAACCATTATATATTTTCATGCATACAATTAGGAATATACTTCAAATTTTAAATTCTTCATGTTTTTTTTTTTTCATTTCTACGATTTAAAAACCCAGAAATATATTTATTTTACCCATTTTTCTTTAGAAATCTCATTTGTTTTTATTCCTAAAGCATTTTAGTTAAAGTTAGAAATTAAAAATGCACATTTCTAGATCTATATATGTTATTTTCAGACGTATAATCCCAATATTTTTTTTTAAAACAAGACCCAAGTATTAATGTTTGATATGGTGTTCTATCAAAATAACTAAAATTCACAAATAAATTGAATAACGTTTTATCTTTCTATCCATATAATATTGATATGACATAAAAAAATACTGAAACCCACATCAAATTAAATTCCTCCAACGTAGTTTGATTGATGGATATATAAAATAATAATAGGACAATAAATTATCATTTTTATATTAAAAAATTATTAACACATAAAAATTAAAAAGAATATAATTAAATATATCATCTCTTTCACACATAAAAAATCATAAAAACTAAATATATTTTCATTTGATGATAAAACTAATGAATATATATAATGGCAATAGCAGTGCAGAGTTAGATAAAGTGAAATGAGCAGGGCCATATTCACACTAATCCTCAAATGAAGCATAATTTGTGCTGTTTTAAATGACAAAGATCTGAACCCTTGTCTTCTTCTTACTAAAATTAGCTGGATTGTAATCATTTGCTTACATCCTAATTATAGACAAAAACAAAAGAGAAACCAGAAATCAGGTGTACTTTGCTTAACAACCTACGTGAGATATCCCATGAAAAACCCACAAAAACCTACAAAAAGTTCCACATATGATATGATTATGCACATATATATGTGTATATATATTCCCTAGTCCCTATGTATATGACAACTCAAGCAGATAGAGAGCAGCCCTGAAAACTTAACGTTGGAAGCTTTTAGTATTGTCACATTGCCTCACTCAAACAAACACAGTTCCCTTTTCTGATAAAGCCATTTCCCTTTTCCTTCTGCTACTAATACAATACTTGTTTTCTTCTCCATTTTTATATCCCTTTTCTCTATCGTCCATCTCTCTCTCTCTCTCTCTCTCTCTCTCTCTCTCTCTGAGTGTGTGTGTGTGTGTGTGGTTTTGTGTGCTGTCTCTTGACCAAAAGCCCCGTCTTTCGATATTACTCCTTCAAGATTTTCCTTTAAATAAAACACTACTAGGAGAAAAAGTTCTTTTTCTTTGAGAGAAATTAAGAGAGGATGTTGTCAAGAGTTAATAGCATGGTTTGGATGGAAGGGGGTAAAGGGGAGGAGCAAACATCTTCTTGGGCTCTAAACAACAACAACAACAACAACAACAATGGTGGGTTGGAAAACAAAGAAGAAATGGAAATTGGTGCACTTTCCACATTCAAGTCCATGCTTGAAGCTGAAGATGAAGATTGGTACATAACCAACACCGCCGCCGCCACCAGCCACCAGGCCACCATGCATGGCCATCATGACATCTCATTCTCACCAAGCTTCACAGAAGCTGCTGACAACAATCAGCTGCTTTTACAGCAAGTGGATTCTTCTGCATCCTGTTCTCCAACATCAGCCTCGGTTTTCAACAATCTTGATCCATCTCAGCATCATCAGGTAAACTACTTTCTGCAGCCAAAATCTTTAATCAATGCAATCCCCAACAACCCTTTAGAGGGAAGCTTTGATTTGGGTTGTGAGAGTGGGTATCTTGAAAGTGCCTTGAACAGGGCTGGTGGGATATTGAATGGTGGTTTCAGTGATTTGGGTGCTAATGCTCAAATAGGCACACTGAATTTGAGCTCTAATACTCAGTTTGCATCTAATAGTTTGCTTCAATTGCCTCAAGGGAGTGGTGGATTCGGTGCATTTGGGTTTGGGGAGGGATCCATGCAGGGGAACTCATTGTTCATTAATAGGTCTAAGATTCTTAAGCCACTTGATAATTTTGCCTCAATTGGGGCACAGCCAACTCTCTTTCAAAAGAGGGCTGCCCTTAGAAAAAATCTTGGCAATAATGGTGGCAGCAATTTTGGGTCCTTGAACTTAGGTGGAGAAATTAGTCAGATAAGCCTGAAGTCTCCAACTAGTGCAGCTAATGTGGAAGGTTATGATAAGAAGGGGGGTGTTAGTGAAGTGAATGTAGAGAAAAGGAAAGCAAGTAATGGGGATGATGTTGAGGATGTTAGCATTGATGGGTCTAATCTGTATTATGATTCTGATGATCAAGTTTTGGAGAATAGTCCTGTTAATAAATTGGACCAGAGTGCCAAGAATGGTGGAAGTAGCTCGCACGCAAACAGCACGGTCACGGGTGGGGATAAGAAGGGGAAGAAGAAAGGGCTTCCGGCGAAGAATTTGATGGCTGAAAGGCGCCGGAGGAAGAAACTAAACGATAGGCTGTACATGTTGAGGTCAGTTGTGCCAAAGATCAGCAAGGTATGAAATTCTCCACTGCAAATTTCTCGTGAACTATATTATATGATACAGTTTTCGACATGTTTTAGCCATGGAAATAGTTTTCATCAAGCTTTTGTTTTCTCTCTTGTACATGTTTTCATATTTTCCTTTGTTTATTTAATTTCTATTTTGTGTTTCACTTCCTCTTCATTGAGTAGCTTGTTGGTTTGATCATTAATGAGCAGCAAATCTTTGATTGGCATATTTAGATTGAGAGGCATGCATATTAAAGTTGTATTATTGCATTTAATTCTCTCACATGGAATCTATGAACTGATTTCAAATGCATCTTACATTCTGGACCACAGATAGGAAATAAGATAGTCATTTAAAAGTTACATATTGAGCAGTAGGCAATTTGGTATTTATTTCTTCACTGAGTTAGCAATGAGATATTGAATTTGCACTTATGTTAAGCAGTTAATTTGGTTGTCTGTCCTCTATGGTATTGTGACTTTTGTTCCTCCTAACCAGCATGATGTCTCATCTCTATTATGAATAGTTTTATTTTCTATTCTTTTTCTTGTTTTCCTGTTTTTTCCTGCTTCTATACCTAGTTTTAATGCACTTGTTTTTGCACGTAAAGTACTAATGCTTTCGTATGAGTAAGGAAGAACAGATTAACTTTTTTGTTTCAATGAAATTAGGTATAGAAATTAGGGAACATTACAAAATTTCTGTAAAATTATATGCTGTGCTATAATTCAACCGAAGAGTGAGATTTATGGCTGTATTGTAATTGCTAGATAATATGCTAAGCTTCCCAAAAAAGAGGTTGAAGTTTCTACATGGAAAGGTGTCTCCCCAGAGATTTCTTTCTTATTAAAACTTCTTCCTGAATTATCAACTTAATACACAGAGACGCACGGAATAGTCCCCGCCCGCCGTACATAAGGACTGCATTTAGCCTGAGGTTTAAAACCTCCCAAAACACCTAATGAGCACCTTGAGTTGGAAAAAATGAGAAGAAATGAAAAAAGATGTATAATTTTCATGTTTTTAGTTATTTAACTGTGATTGCATTATATGACGCAATTTTGGTCTTTTTGTTGGCAGATGGACAGAGCTTCCATACTAGGGGATGCAATTGAGTACTTAAAAGAACTTTTGCAGAAGATAAATGATCTCCACAATGAATTGGAATCCACCCCTAGTAGCTCTTCACTGACTCCAACCACAAGCTACTATCCTTTGACGCCTACAACTCCTGGACTTCCTGCCCGTATCAAAGAAGAACGTAGCCCAAGTGCATTTGCAAGTCCTCTGTCCAGCCCAACTGGACAACCAGCAAGGGTTGGAACTTGATTATTCTAATGAAAAGAAAAAATTCTATCTTTATCATTTACACATTTTTTCTCAATAGGCTATTTGAACTAGTATTTAGATAAGACAATCGCATCCTGTAAATATATGACCTTAGTTTATTTTTTTATGAGGCTCTTTGAAGCTGATGCATGGTGCAACAATATTAACAGGTTGAGGTCAGGCTAAGAGAAGGGAGAGGTATAAGCATCCATATGTTCTGTGGCTGCAGACCAGGCCTTCTACTCTACATAATGAGGGCTATGGACAGCCTTGGGCTGGACATTCAGCAAGCTGTTATTAGCTGCTTCAACGGGTTTGCCTTGGATATTTTTCGAGCGGAGGTAACCATATTTCCCCTTATATTTGCCACTAAATTTAGTTGATCTAGTGAAGAAGTTGAACTTATATCACCTGTAAACCTTAATATCACCAGGGGATACACGAAACACGCACAACAAACTTCGTCTTTATCCTGTTAGTTGGATTTACCCAGATGGAAACTTAAACTTTTCAAAGCACAAGTTACTTAAATAATTTAGTATAAATTTAGTTTTTCATTTGTTACAAGAACCTTCTTCAGGCATCAATGATCAGGGAAGACCACTTTTTACCTTCTATTATGTAACTTCATGCATATGCACTGATGCGCATGTATTTCCCTGTCTGGGTGGGGTGTGGAGCTTCCAGATATCACCATGAAAGAATCCTTTGATTACTGACTGATTACTTCCAACCCCCCCACCCCCCTCCCTCCCCGGGTCCTTTTCCGGTTCCAATTTTCTCAGCAATGCCAGGAAGGTCAAGATTACCATCCTGATCAAATCAAGGCAGCACTCCTGGATTCAGCTGGCTTTCATGGGATGGTGTAAGCTTGTTATAGAGTCCAGCGAAAGAGCTGTAGGAAGACTGCGAGATCTTACAGTTAACCGGCGGTTCACTCATATAGTTGCTGTCTCTTTCTCGTGCGAAGACCATTTAAAGATTCAAGCTTTAGCCAGAATGGCAAGCCAAAACTCTGCCAACTTAAAAACTTGTTTCAATCAACTGTCGTTTTCTTCCCCCTTTTTTGGTCATTTATTTTGAGGATATTCTCCGAATCACTGAAACTTGAATGCTTTGCTTTTCAATTTCTAGATGATTTGTCCATGGTTGATTTTTCATCATGCTATGAATTGCTAAGTCTTAGTCTCCTGTGGGGATCAGAATGAGTATATATTATCAACTACTTTTTCCTAGCACATATTATTTCAATTCAAGCCCCCACCACAAACCCCCATCTTTTTTTTTTTTTTTTCCAAAGCTAAAACAAGCTTTGTAGCAAAAAGAAAACATCTTGATTCCTCCCCACAAAATAAATTTGTATCACACACACACACAAATGACAGGATTCATTTCTGACAAGAAGACCATATTTCCCAAAACCATCAAAATGTTACTTGTGAACATGTCTTGATGTGGACTCATTTGTGAAAAAATTAATCAAATAATTAGCAAAATAATTAACAGGCCAAGGGTTCTTATTTATGCACAATACAGAGAATACCCCAGTTTAGTAAAATTTGTCCCCCAAAAAAATTATTTGCTAATTTTTCATGATGGATAACTAGATGAATTACACCAGTAATTTGAACAAAAGAAGTGACCTAGCTTAATAGCAATTTGAGACCAGATACTCGGGCTCTATTCGGGAGTGATTTTCAAACCTGTTCTACTAGGATAGTTTTGGATTCGGTGATTGTGAAATGGTATTTGGTGAATGTGTAGAAATAAAATTATTCTTTTTGAAAGGGATGAATCAAATGGAATTATATTTGGGTATAGTTAGCTTGTGCTTGCTTTCGATTTGAGAAATAAAAAAATATACTATACATATCTTGTCATGTTGGAATATTAGTAGAAATCAGTTTGGGAGTTCAAAGCCTCCCAAACTCGATTTTGAGGTATAGTCTTCACCTTGTTCAATTTACATGGTGGTAGGAATTGAATAAACCAGAGTATTATTATATATTTCTAAGCAGCCAATGATACTCTTATCCACCCCTCTAAAATGCACAGTGCCATTAAAGGAAGAACATCAGCACGAAGCCCTTAAAACATTCCCCAAATGACAGAAAAAGAAAAGAATGACTTGTACTAAGCAGATTTGCACTAAACCAGCAAAATACTTCATTGATGATTTCTCTGTACAAGACTGCTTCAACCACAAGAACTGTCAATCCAAAGGGACAATCTTCAACCAGACAAGTTAATGCTGACAATAATATACTATGTGCTCATAAACATAAAATCATCAATTCTGCTGGAACCAAGACATACTATAGACTTGTGTATTCAGTTATCAGTTACATCGATGCTGGGAGGCTATTTACAGAAGTTGAATGGTCGGTGGACGGTGCCATGCTCATAAAATGTCATGTATATTATGTATAAGATAGAGGGCCCCATAAGTTTGTCTCAGAAAAGGGGTTCAAAATTGCAAATACTGAAAAGTGCATCTATATATAAGAGAATCCCGCCATCATGTTGAAGGGACTCCATACGCATCTCACTATTCGACGTCCCCAAAATTCAAGGGTTAGATGGATACAGTCTCCTTCCTTGCCTGCACTATACCTGTGTGGTTGCACAGCAGGCAAAACATTAGAACCTTTACCAAATATTCTTCAAATTACATTGCAAATGCACCATGGAGAACTTAATCATCAAAAGACAACAAAAGTACATACAACATAATCTGTTTTTGTCCTCTTTACCCCTCCACAAAGAAAAGGAAAATAAAATCAAAATAACAAATATGAATCATACAGGAAAATATGCTCATCCCCACTCAAATCCCTGTAGACATGCAAACATGGTACATCAACAGGATAGGATCAGATGAAAATGACAGCTGCATGCACAAAAGGTTTTTATAGTGGACATAGATAACTACCAGGATAGAGGACGACAACTAGCAATCATCCGGGTTCAATGATGGCACATTCTTCACCTCTTTAGCATCCACACCTTCTGCAACTGATGAAGTTTCTTCTCCTTTTGAATTGAAGGTCCCTGGGTTCATACGCTGGACCTCCTCTTTTGTAAGGATTAAAATCTTGCGAACCATGCCACAAAATTCTCTGTTTTCAACAAGAGGAACCACTAGAAATGAGCAGGAAACAACATTAAAATGCACTATAACGTTACTGAGGTAAGCAAGATAACTTTAAAATTCTACATGACATATTCCAGAGAACTTGAAGGATATCTTACTCCCAGGGATCATCTCCGACAAGCATCATGTCATCCTCATCATCAGTATACACAACTAGCCAATTCTTGTTCCTAGCCCTGAGTTCACCATTGAATTCGAAGAGATTATCCAATTCAGAAATCAATTCATCATAATTGTCGAATTTGGCAAGATCCACAGACCTACCCAGGGCAGACCCCTGCTTATGAACCTGAAATTGGGAGATTTTCATTAAAAAAAAAAGTCAATAATAGTGTGCCTGGAGAGGAAAAAATGACAATGTCCCAGATGAGAACCTTAGTGCAACTCCTTGTCGAGCCAGAATGACCTTTGCTTTCTCTGTCTTTAGCTACAGGAGGGAAGGTTTGAAATTGATTGTCTTGCTCGCTAGTGGCAACTGGATAATCCACCAATTTTGAGCCCTTTGATAGATCAGACCTTTGATCAGATTCATTTGCAGGGGATTGATGAGAATGTACCACATTCTGCATACAACCTGATGGCTCAATCATCACATTTCTCTGTGAGAATGCTGGCTCTGATGGTGCAGAGTTACTTATGAGGGGAATGCCGAAGAGCTTGCAGTTCCCTTCCTTTGGCTTCATAGCATCATGCTGTTGCGCCAATACAGACTTTGGCATCAGCTCTCTCGACTGAGCAGGTGGTATTTTAAGGAATGGTGAAACAGGTGGGGGCATCAACCAATTTGCTTGCTGATTGTCACCTCGCAGATCAGGAATCATGGAAAATTCTCCAAAAGCACCATATCTAATATCTCCGCGTGCCTGATAAGAAGCATCAGCAACTTGCCCATGATTCTTCAAGCTAGAATCCATCAGATTAAGTGAGAGACCAGAAGGCATTATAGACCAAATGTTCCCAGTTAAGCCAAACTTTGCCTCATGTTCTTGTGTTTGTCGCTTAGAAATTGCTTGGTCACCACGAGGCATAGTGAAATCATGGGGTGAATTATTTTTCGAGCCAAAACCTGATAACAGATCTGTGAATGATGAATCTGGTCGTCCTAAAGGTAACCATTTATCTGACCCATATCTTCTGGAAGCAGAAACATCAATCTTCTCATCATCTAATGAGGGGTTCCACAACAATGGCTTCGCAGAAGAGTCTGACTCATTGCTCTCAGCAAAAGTGCCTCTCAAGGTCGATAATTCTTGACCTTGCAAGACCCTTGGAAACCCACTGGCAGGTGAAGTGTCTAGTGTCATCTTCAATGGCCCTATAATGCATCATAGATGATGGATTAAACAGATTTGTACACCAGTTGGAATTAACAAAATATAGCGGTAGTAAAAGAAACTCAAGCAGAGTGAAATGACGACACACCTTCCCTAGTAAGAACAGAGGAGTCAGATGATGAGGGCAACGCACTTGAACGAGGCCTTTTTGGTCTGGGCAATGGAAGTGGATTCAACACAGGAGGAGAAAGAGCATGTTCTATTTTCCAGGGTGAAACTCTCTCCGGTCTAGGAATTGTAGAAGTTTCATCCCACCGCACCTTAAAGTAGAATTATGAGATAAACTTCTCAGAACGACATGTTGAAAAAATTATTAAAGAAGGGGTTGGAGGAGTCTGAGTCTAGTCAGATTTTAGAGGGGACACCTTTAGGCATCTCCATTTAGACTCCGGCCACCTTTTTGGATCTTCGTCTTCAATACCAACAATAGTTCCAGTAAACCTACAGAGTTAACATTTGAACAAAAATGCATAAATAATTGTTGACTGAATGCATCATAAAAGTTACAGATCATTCTTCAGGATGCTGACATGCTGCCTACCTCTGTTCTGGAGCTTCTTCACCTTCGAATTTCATTTTAAATCTCATCCCTATTGAATAATTGTTTTTAACAGACTCCATGTATTGATCACAAGGGACAATGAACTCAGCAGGGCTTGTCCTGTGACAGATATACAACATCATAGGGAGGATAGTTAGGACCTAGAGGGACATGACATACACAATTAATCCACTCTTAATTAACATTCACCCAATTCAGTGGCCCATGTCGGAATATATATAGGTGTAACCTCTCACTTTATTTTATATCAGAAACAAATATCTCATACCCTTCTTTGATAGCAGCAAACTCACATGCTTTACTGTAACAAAGCCCAATATTGTTGACGCAGAAACATGAAGGGGGGAACTCACCAAATACGTAACAGGCCAATGTATTTTTACAAGTTAATTGAGGGAACAAGTAATCATCCCCCAGAGAAAGAGAGGGAGATCATGTCATGTACCTGGGCTTGTAATATACAGTGAACATAGTTTTGGTCTGAATGGCGTGCCAAGCTGTTGCGAGAACACCAAGATGCATGCTGTGGCTAGATATGACTGATGATGGAGCATTACTCTGTTGTCTCATGGCACGCCTGACTCCAGCACGCAGCTCTCCATTCTCGCCTCTGAAAGTGTTAGCACTCATTTCAGGCATAATGAATATGATTACCATATAGCTAGCAATGTAGTGCAGCATCAAACCTCAAAAATATGAAGGCATCCCCAGCAACAAGCCTCTTTGAACTAACAAAGACACTCCAACCACTCTGAAGGAGGTGTCTCCGTGGTTGACCTGGCATTCAGAAAATTAATCAAAATTACCAGCCAATCCTCCTAAGAGGAAATGTGCATTGCTCCATAAATGAAGGCATTATACTTTCAAAACAGGTTATAGCCGCAGCTATATAAGGTTGTGGTTGGATTCAACTCTCCATTTTGCTTTGATGCTTATGTTACTATTTTTTCATAAAATTCTTTAGCCAAATCAAAAGCATATTCACTAATAATTGAATTTGTTTTAAAGAATCTAGTTTCTCTATGAGCAATATTTTGTTACTTTAATTAGTTAAATTCGACTCTGACCAAAAACATCACAGGTAAAATAATTTTCCTGCCTTTTTTTCATAAAATCTTCAATATTTTGAATTTACTAGATTTTCTAAAATCTATTTTCACTAGTTTAACCTAGAATTATTTCCTATTCCCTAATTTATGAAATTAAAAAAAAAAAGAAAGGGACAAATGGCACTTCAACCCCCTGTTATATATTTTGTCACCCCCTCAACTTACATTTATTATAGCACTTTGCCCCCAATAACATTTTCGGATTAAATTTTCACCAAAATGCTATTCGTCAGCAGCTGTCAAGGATTTTTTCCCCCTCTTTCCAGCTCAAAAGTCAAAGCAAAAGGTTTCACAATATCAATAGAGAAATCAGGTGGTCCTTTGCCACTAATAATGTCAATTGTAGTAAAAGAAATATGCATTTTCCCCCTCTTCCCCGCTCAAAAGCCAAGAAAAAAATTTTTTGTAATGAATTTTTATTTCTGCAAATGGTGAAAGCACGACAAAAAGCGGTACTTTTGCTCCAAATGGTGTTAATCACAATATGATACAAAGCTTTGTGGTTGTGAATAGAGGGTATAAATAGTATCAGTCGCATAACTCGAACATTGGATTCCAGCCCCTATATAACTATATAAACATCCACTTAGCATATTCTTGATGAAAATTTGATTCAACATTGGAAGACAAAGTGCTATAATAAATGTAAGTTCAGGGAAGAAAGTGCTTTTAAATTAATTTTGGGGGGAACAGTGCAGAAATGGTTAAATTTTGGGGGATGAAGTGCCATTTATCCAAAAAAATATAAATATATATATAAAGGGGATCTAAGAAACTAAATAGATAAATAAAAAGGATAACCAAGCCCTCAATATATTCACCACCAAACTAGTAAAGAATTTATAACAGTAAAAACACTGTGTTTCCTTTTCCTTTTATTCAGGCACACAGATCAAATGCTGCACATGGTACATATCTTTCCAAAGCATGGAAAAGTGGTCAAATCATGAACTGAGATACATTGCAAATTTACCACGAAAAATGTGCCTGAATCGCCACTCATTTCCATGCAAATCTTTGGCCGCTAATTCCTGGGTGGGAGGTTGCCTTGACATGTCCTGCCATAGAAGACAACAACCTATCACTGACATCATAAATGACCCCCCAGAGTACTCAATAAACTTTAGCTAGATTCATCCTAACCAGTGGGGGCAGACATTCATCAGCATGCCGTCTCAGCACAGAGAACCCACCATGAGTGCTTGTATCTGATGCAGTAAGAGTTTTACAAAAAGAATGGACGCGAAAATGTGGTGGTGGAGGTGGAAGTGGTTCCTTCTTTACTGCATTCTCATCTTGCTGCAACAGAAAAATCTGATTAGAAAATAATCCAAGAAACATCAAAACCAATTCAGAAAACAGATATAGGTACATTAAGCACCACAGATCAGCATACATTAGGTTCGGGCATCAAAGTAACTTGAGCGAACACCTCATCTGTGTCCAGTTCAGCCTACACAACAAATACAAAACAATAATAAAAACACAAAACATAGAAACCTCTTAAGTAACAAACGTATATACATTCCGGACAACCCAGTAGATCAGTTAATAATTTCATCCAAGTTTCCATCAAAATTTCAAATTACCTTCAAGTGCACATTAACCACTCGGCAAAGGATCTTGGGAGGAAGATTATACACAGGCATGTGCTGGTCTGCACTTTGATTAGTCGATGCCTCCACCTATTCAATAAAACCCCACAAACTATGAGCAGAGAGCTAAACAAAAGACCCCTTCGATTAGACCAAAAAAAGAAAATAAAAGAATTAAGTTTCATAAGGTGAATGGTAACAAAGCCCAAAATTGGAAGTTAAATTATAAGAACTAAGACTTACTTAGATCACTCTGAGCTTTTAACACCCTCAACACCCCACCCCCCACCCCGGCAGTCCCCCAAACACACATTTAGAAACAACTTAATTACAGAAAAATCTTGCGAAAAAAGAAAAATGGACAAACCTGTTCTATGTGACCCTGAGGAAAATAGAAAACAAGCTCGTGTTCGCGAGGCACAGTCACTAAAGGACCGGCACAAGCCCTCCATAGCTCTGTGTATAACGCCGTCTCAGCATCCACTACAAAAAAGAAAACAAACAAAAATCCAGAGTCAAGGAAAAAGAGTTAAATAGTAACAAACTTCTTAAAAATTACACCCACAATTACCTTTCCCGACGCCGGAGTTCCCCTTTTCCGGTCCGGGATCACAATCGTTGGTCTCGTTATACCCCTTGACCAATACCTCAGAAGCATCCATTTCTTCAGACACACTAATCACTACTCAGATCTCTCATCTCCCAACCCCACAAAATATTAACAAAAGCCCAGAATATTTTCACCGGGAAACGAGCAGAAAAAGCAAGAATTCAGACAATTACGAGCTCACGGATATAATTATGGACAGAAATTTTAGATGAATTGGGAGGATATCTTGCGTGATTTTTCAGTGGAATTTTTCTCTCTCTTGTATGTATGCAAGTATAGTAAGTATATCTTGAAGCATGGGGAGCTAAAAGGAATGGGGAGCATTAGAAGCTAATATGTGATGAGAGAGAAACAAGAGAGAGAGAGAGGGAGAGGCTTTTCGACAACCAGAGGGTCGAAAACGGGTGTGGAGTTAGTAATTTTTCAACCGCGGTTAACTGTTTAACCCCGAGGAGAGTTACTGGTTACGCTTACACCCGGTGAAATGTTAAGGCCAGGTTTGGGAGCTCAATGAAATTTGTTTTTTATTTTTTATTTTTTCTCTTTTTTGAAACAGAACTGGTGAAGGAAGGATGGAAAAATGTTGAGAAACCTTTTTTTTTAATTGTTCTCTATGTGATTTTGATTGTTCTGCAAATGCATGATATAAAAATAGATGAGGGTCTTGATGAAAATACACAAATAGGTCAAGAAATTCAATTAAGAATTGTATGGTGTCGAAAATTATATACTTTTATAAGGGTGTAGGTTAGAATATTAAGGTATTATTTTTTGAAAATATGAGTTCAACTATTTAATTATTTAGAATATTAACAAATACATTATTCCTTTATTAAGATGGTGTGGAATACTATAACTTTTTCTAATTAAATGAATCATTAAATATATTCATCTATATAATCACACAAATTTATCCACTTTTTATTTATTTCAAATTTCACTAATATAAAATCAATATGTTTGGGTGTTTTCATATATTTATTGTGTATTAATATTTTTATCTTTTATTTTGTAGGAAAAATGTTTCTCTTTGCAACTAAATAATAGGAACTAAAGTTCAAGTTATGAGAGTCATAATTAGAAATGATTACAAAATAGATTTAAAATAGATTTATCCCATGATTCATTCCATCCTGAGCTTAAATCTCAACATATCGAACTTGTTAGATCCACTATTCTATTATTTGGCCTTGTTTGAATTGAAAATGTCTAACTCAAATCACAGAACCTCAATAGATATTCACTTGAGTATTTGAAGCACGGGCTGAAACATATGAAATCAAAGAAAATTACTTTAATGTAACCATATTTATTTTATTTTTGTATCTCAAAAAAATTAAAATTTTTTAGAAGTTCATTGGTGATTAATTATCAACTTCCTTTCATAATATTTTATTCCAGAACATTGATTTGTAGTGCTTAAAGATGTCATATTCAAACCAAATAGAAAGAAATAAAATGAAATAAGGATTGATGGGGAGCTACTCTGACTTACCAAGGCTAACTTGTCTTTTGATTTACATTATTATCAAGTGGTGGCGATAGACTGCGAGGGATCGGATTAAAAAGAGAAAAAAGACAGATAAGAATAGTGCCATTGTGGGAAGAGAGGCGTGCTGAAATATCAATGAGTATGTATGACCACCGTCGTGGTGGTGGTACTCATAGAAAAGGAGGCCTCGTATATGAAAAAAGAAGAAGAGATAATTCAATAGTGCAGGGATGAAAGGAAATTAAACAAATTCTAAAATAATTTATACCTACATATACATTATTTATACCAATCAAACTCATTATTTATCTTGAATTTGATTGAGTTTAGAAAAGCAAATCCACAACTAGTTTACTCAAACAAATTGTCTTCCCTAATTATAATTCCTTTCACTATTTAATAATTTATATTTCAATCTCATGTTCTATTATATAATTAATTTACTGATATCCTTTAAATTATTTCTTTCATTTTATACTTGTCTTTGTATACTTAACAAAAAAAATTATCACACATTGTCCAATTATTTATTATAGTACGACGTAACAAGAATTTTGGAAGAAAAAATGGCTTGGGGGACAGATAGTTTTGCATGCTTTTAGAAAGGGAAACAATAATCCAACAAAATAGAACAAATAACAAATAGAGAAAGAAAACCAAACGGGGCGTTGCTTCGATGACCGGGAATACCCGGTGGGAGAGACTCTGTTTGGGGGGACAGTATTAATGAGGACGGACTTAACGGAGTTAGATGTGAGTCGCCTCAAGATTGGGTTGGCAATTAACGGCGTTTGTCTCTGCCGTTAAGTTGTAGGTTGTTCTGTTTTTATGTGGAAGTGGGCTTGTCGTGTTACTTGCGGGCATAGTAGGATGGGTTTAGTGCGCACACTCTACTAACCACAGTGGGCCCACCTTTAACCATGGTTAGTTATACTCCTCTGTTCCCGGCTTCCGCGCGCCTGGGTACAATTTACACGTGTGTTTGAAGTTAAGTATAGACTGCCATAAATGGAAATTTAGGGCTCATATTTTATATTTATTTCCAGTTTTCATTTTTACTGTTTTTAAGTCTATTTTTTATATTGATTTTTGTATGAAAATAAAATATATTTAGATATAGTATAGAAATATTATTTTATTGAATTAAAAATATATTGTAGTGTAAGAGTAATATTTAATGTGTCTCATTATTTTCTTTCTGTTTCATCAAAATTAAATTATATTGAGTTGAGAAACTATTATTTAATTTATTATGAGTTTTAGAGATATTTTTTATTAGTTAAATTTTTTAAATATATTTAGATTAATTAATTATTATATCAAATATACATAATTTGATTCACACTTTAACTAAGTATGTAGCCTTAAAACTAATGGTTATATGTGTGAAAAGAGATAATATTTTTATTGAAAATGGATAATATATATATATATTTTTGGTAGTAGAGGCAAAAATGGGATTTAAAAAAGAAACCAAACAAGGCCATAGTTGTCTGAAAATTATATTTTATTTAATCTAAAATTAACCAAAATGAAGAAAATGGGAAATAAAATCTGATACATTTTTCAAATATTGAGTTATTTTAGGACTACCAATTTTCCTAAAAAATATATACATACATATAAATATTTTTGTGGCTATGAAGAGAGGTGTAATTTTTGACATTTTTTTTCAGCAAATAATATTTTATAACTGAAAATAAAATATATTATTGAAAGTAAATAAAAATTAACTGAAAATAATAAAAAAATATATGAAATTAAAGGGAAGATAATCTTTATTTCATTATCATTTTTTTTTTATAAATTAAAATAATAATTTTCGTTTGAGTACTTTAAACCAAAGGCAAAGCCTTAATATATACTCGATGTATTTAGCCGTATAATTTTCACATGGCTATAAAAGAGTTTGCCTTTGAAAACTCAATCTGCATTAAGATTTAGGTCAAGTTATTAATGTATGATTGGTAAGCAACAAAAGATTAATTAAGATACTAATTAATGTCATTAATTAATGAAATAGAATATTTTCCACTGGTAGGTTTGGTTGGCAAATGGCTAATATAATTTATTTTTAGTGGCTAATACTTTTTAGCTTTAATTTTTTTTATTTTTATTTTTTGAGACGTGGTCTTACAAATACACTTCAAATCATTTTGTATGATATATTGTATTTTGTATAATATATGCATATGCTACGAATATGTAATTAATTCTGAATGTAAATTTTAAAAAAAATATTTTATAAATATAACATGCATGTATTATATATATTAAGAGACGTCACACAAAATCGAAATAGAAAATTTAAATACTTCAAATAGGTCGAAGTCAAATGTATTTTCTCATATAATAATAAAAATGTGAAATAATGTAAAGAAATTAGGGCAATAATACAATTTGTTTTCTCATTGTCAAATTTGTTAAGATTTTAGTTAGTTAAATGCTTCATTTTCATGACTATCATGATAGATGGCATAGAACTTAAAGTAATTTAGGATTTTTTAAAGTAAAATTTCTCATGAATTGTATTGAAGCATTGATAGTCAATGCTCAATCTTAAATAAATTTTACGCAAGTAGTCATAATTTTGGAGAAGATTTGTGCAAAGACAGAGATATGGTTCGAACAGTAACGACAACTGCTTAACTTTATAAATTTTTTAAATTAGTATAAATTATATATATAAAATTATTAAAGTCTAAAACTTTGTCCATCTAAAAAATTTAAAATATATTTTTATTTATTATTTTAAAAAAAAAATTCGCTCCTCTAATATTTATTTTCCTACCATGTTTCTGAATTTGTGACTTAATTTACAATTTGATATCCATATATGTGGTCAATCGAAGTGCGATAGCATTATTTATGATCTTAAAAAATGTATTTGTTGCTATGAAAATAACAAATGTGGTTATATTTATTCAAACGAACATTATAAATTCTCAAAATAAGATCTAAATAAAAATAAAAAGTGCTAAATCCACTTGATAAAAATACTACTACAACCTAATTGTGAACATATAACTCAAGTTAACTTCATGTATGTGACCAACAAAATTGTCAGAATTGAAACCTTCATCACAAATTACAATCATATTTATTGTTTTCTTGATTTTTAGAAATATCAGACTAATTAATTCTACCAAAAAAAAAAGAAAAAAGAAAAAAAAAAAGCTCAAAGATAGGCATAGCCTACAGTTGAGAGCAGGGGAAAGGAGGCAAGTCCAACAACAAAGGGCCCAACCAAATTTGTCCATTTGCAGTTACTTGTGTGTGGTTGAAAGCTACAATTGGAGGAATCTCTTAACAAGACCATTTTCTATCCATTCATTTTTTCCTATTAAAAAAAATAATTATAAAAAGTATTCTACAAATTTATCTAATTTTATAAATTATAAATATTTTTTAATATTTATTTTTATTTTATAAATTATACCTCAGGGATATTTATAAGATCAAATCAAATTTCAAATAAATATTTATAATTTCAAAAGATAATTAAGTTTTTTTTATAATTAGACTAAACTTTAAGAATAATTTTTATAATTTATTAAAAAAAATCGAAGCATTTTTTTATATTAATTTTGAAAAAATTTAATTCAAATTTGATCTCGTCACACAAAACCAATTACAAACATCATAGATTTATACTTGTAAATGATTGATTCATACACTATAAAAGTGATCAATTATAAGACGCGTTTTGTCCTTTTTATTAATTGAATGTGGCCAACAGAATTTGGATTGGGAATTTCATTTATTTTATAATATATGTATGTGTAACTGTAATTTTGGCCAAAAGCACAAGCAAAGTACCAAATAAAGCACATATGTAGGGGAAATATTTGTCATTAACTTCACTTTTTGAAGAAATTGGTTCACTTTTTTCTCAACAATTTTGTAACTATGTCCCAATGAAGGGCCAAAATCTCTAATTTTTGCACTTCCCATCAGCTTATTAGTAATGGTTTCCCACTACTAAATTCACTTGAAGCAATTCACTGTGGCTTTAGTTCCAAATTTCCAAACCAATAATTGAAGTAATTGATTTTTCACCATTGCTAAGGTTCAAAGGGAACATTTGTCCTAAAGAGAACAAGAAAAGTATGAATGAAAATAATTGTCTTCCACAAATAGTTTTAGAATTATTAAGAATCCAAGGTATATCAAAACATTCTCAAAAGGAGCAAATAAGCAAACTCCAAAAACAGAAAAACAAAAATGAATTCAGACTTAATAATTTAAAGTTTTATATCAAGTATAGTCTAAACTGGTTATGTATTATTTTTCACGTATCGCTCAGCATCAATTTCGATAAAAAAGCAATTATTATACCAAAAACATATATTTCACTTTAGCAATATATATAAATAAAGTGATTTTTTGATAGAGAATAACTTACATTTTGCAAAACAAGACATATATAATTTTCATTTTTGTAAAGCTTAACTATGTTGGTTCTTTCATGTCATTGATTTCCATGTTGTGGCACTTTTTGTGGGTGGCAGGGGACCTGTTGATGACAATTCTAGTAAAAGAAATTTTCTTTTAGAAAAGAAGAAATAAAAAAATAATTAATTAATGAGCAATTCAAAGTAAACCTAGAGGCATGCAACACATGAAAGTTTTGGGAATACAATCCCCACTCTAGTTTTAGAATTTTATTTTCCCATGTAGTGTGATCATGCATTTAAAGTTTGAACATTTTCTCCCAAATTGACTTTATTTAGTGGTCCCTCTTTCTCATTCTTTCTTTAGGGCTTTAGGGTGGGTGGGGGTTGGGGTAGGTGTCTTTTGATCAATTGATCATCACAATTTTTTTTTAGAGTGGTAAAAGGTAACTAATGAAGTTAATTGAGGGCATAATAGTCATTCCACCCTATGGATGATGTTGAACTATGGCTCCTTGAGGTCATTATCTATTATAAGTAGCAATAATTACACTAGAGTAATTCTAGATATGAAGGAATATGAATGTGAATAACTTACTAAATATATAAGTGTTTGTAAATGGTTAAGCAACTCAAGCTATGTTTGGTTTTATTTTCCTTTTTTGGAAATGAAAATGTCTTATTTTTTAAAAATGATATTTTCATTCTCCCAAAATACTAATCATTCATTATAAAATTTGAATAATTTTATAATCTATTATACTCTGACTAATTATATCATAACAACATTGACAAAATATTTACAATTGAAAATATATCTAAAAAATGCATCACATCATTTTTTTAACAAAATATCGAAACATATTTTTATTCTCTACACTTTCGCCAATTCCATTGTCTGGATACATTCTCCGTCTCTCCGAAATGATCGGAAATGAAACCTAACACAACGTCAATTTTTCGATGGAGGATTAGTAAAAAAATGTAAGGCAAGGTTATTCTTGACATAGGCAAAGACAATTTGAGTGTTAATGATGTTGATAGCCAACTACTTAACTAGATGATGAGTGATAGAGTTGGGAATATTTCATAGCAATTAAGTATTTGTGTGGAGTTTATGTTATTGTAATCAATACATGTTAGCATTTGTCATTGAAGATGCAATTTAGCCATTTTGGGGGCAAACATGAAAAAATAGTGTTCTTAAATCATGTAGTAAATGTTCCAACACTCATTCATGACCATAACATTTGAGTTGTCTACCCTTTCTTACCAAATTCCAGACCTTTATATACCAAGAAATATTCAATTCATATTTAATAAAAATATTCACCAAATTCAAAGTTTTGGCATTCACACAAGAGATGTTGGTGTGATTTTGGATGGAATAATTTGGATATAAGGAATGAATATCAAATGAATCTAAAATTATATATTTTTAAATCATCATATTTCTTGAAAAAAATAAGTCGAAGTCAAATTTTTGAGGTGTGGATTGAAAATGTCCGAACTAAAAAATAAATAAAATTCTGGTGCTCAAAAGTGTTTTTCCATATTTATATATGTATTTATTTTATTGGTTGGAAATGACTAGGAAATAAGAGACAATAAATGAATGTGAATTTATATAAAGATGGCAACGGGCATATTTGTTAAAATTTAAAATATATTCCGTCAAGATTTTAAGATCCAGCACTGTACGTGCTCCGAATCCAAACCTAAGAGCTGTTAAACCTTATTAAATTTATTTTATAATTTTAAAAATATTTAAAAATATATTTTCTAAAAATAACATCATTAAAAACTTTCTAAGATTTTTTTTAAAAAATATTACACACAAATATATATAATAAATAAAAAAATTTAAAAATTAAACAGGACAAATTCAAAGTAGAATTAATTTAAAATAAAAAATAAATAAAACCCGTTAAAAACTCATTTATAATATTAATGTGTCGTTTAGCTAATACAATTTGTCATTCCTAATTATTTTCCATGTAAGTTAAAAACAGTGGAGGATCAGCACCGTAAATCGTGAAGGGTTGATAAAGCATCAACGTCGCCGGGCGCATTAGGTGGGCCCATTCATTTTTTGTTTCCTAATTAGAGGACAATAATCGGGGTTGTGGGGTCCATAGTAGCCTGCCTCCTCTCCACATAACACCAGACAATTCCCTAGTCTTCCCTCTTTGACACCCTAATCACCCCAACACCCCCACCCCCCACCCCCAAAAAAAGAAAATATTTAAATTAACTTAATTATACATAAATAAATAAATAAAAAGTATGTTTCTCTTTTCAACTTAATTTGTTCCAATATTACACTTTTGTTGGTGTTGGCCGGCCAACTTACTATTAATAAGGTCAATAATATTTATATAGTCCTTGGTTTTATTTAATTTAATAAATTAAATAAATATTAATATTTAAATTTTTACTACTTTATAATTATCGAAAGACTAATATAATAAGCTAGTTGAAAAACTTAAAAATTTAGAACAAATAAAGTATTTGACAATTTTACTTCAATGCTCGCCTCTTATTTACTCTTTGACTTACATTCAATTCAATTTTAAACTATGAAAAAGTTGATAGTTTAAATTTATGAGTTGGGGATTAAAAATTAAAATATTATGAGTATGTTAAAACTTATGTTGTGTTTAGAATTTTAATTTTAATGAAAAAAATATTTTCCTCAATGTAAATAATATTTTTTATTTGTTTTTAATGCCGTTTCTTTTTCATTTCTGTATCCTTTAAAAATAATTGAATATTTTATTAGATTGATAACAAATTTCATGACAACTGAAAAGTAAAAATTTTGCATAACTTTATTTTTTTTTTGGACTAAAATATAATAGTTTTTAATTAGTGTAGCCACAATATTGTTTTAAATGGGATGATATTTAAAAAATATTATTTTCTTAACAAATAAGATATTATTTATGAATATCCCACAAAAAATAAAAATAACATTTAATTTAAGATGGTACAATTAAAAAATAAAAATAAAAAAGTGTAGATTCAACAACGAGGCTATCATATCAGGTATTGGTCCATGATTAATATCAAAGCTCCAATGATTTCAGCGGTAACTCTTTCACAAGACCAAGTCAAAATTGTTGTCTAGTGATATGTTATAAAGTCAATTTTTTATTATTTAATCTTGGCCTATATGTTGAATTTATTTTTCTTGTCCCAATCTTAAAGAATGAAAGCATGGTTGTATATTTGCTTGTATATCTCCTAAGTCCGAGGTCATCATTTTTGACCTAAAATGGATTAAGGTCTCGTAAATATTATACTTACACTCGTTAAACTCGTTAGATCCATTTTATAATTTTAAAAATATTAAAAATATATTTTTTAAAATAGTATTACTAAAAAAATTTAAATAATATATTTTAAAAAAATAATATTATATAAATACATATAAATTAGAGTAAAAAAAATTAACAGGGTAAGTTTGAGGTGAAATGAATTTAAAATAAAAAATTAAAACCCATCATGCCCATACAAATATATTAAATGTAGTAAGTGTCATATTTGATGAAAAAATACTATACTTGATAAATGGGATTTCACGCGGGATTTGTAACCATCATTATTTTTTTAATTTACTGCTTGAGCAATCGGACCACGTGTGTGTGACACGTGGCGAGTGTTTGTAGTGCCAACCCAATTTGGACGGGTACGTAAACTTTCTGTTACGTCGCGTCACGGAGCTCGCGTGACTCACGGTTAGGTGAGTCGTTGGAACGGCCAATCTGACGTCATACATAGCATGGATGAGGTCATTGGGTGTTTGTTCTTACTAGAGTTTGGTTTTACTTTTTACTCCCTATAGTTAGAGTCTAGTTTAATTTAACATAAAATATTAAATAATAGTTTATAAGATGTTAGTTAAATAATGTTTAAAAATTTAGTGCTATTATTATTATTTTTTTAATTATGGAGATAGTTTTAAAAAAATAATTTTAAAAAAGTCCTTATTTTAGCCTACGTCGTAAAAAAATATATGTTAACAATAAATTTAGAGTATGAGTACTTTTTTATTTGTTAGTTATTATACAGTACTATTTCAAATATTGCTTGAAAATATGTGATGTAATTTAGTGGATGAGAATACTTTTAGAATAGTGAATTATTATTTTAAAAGAAAAAACTATTATATGTCGACAATTAACTATTTTTTTTTTTAAAAAAGGGAACAAAAGAAGTACTTCATATTTATCTAGTGAAAATGCAATATAACTTGTGCTAATGCCCAATACAAGTTGCCCTTGTATCATGGATTAATACATTTATACCCCTAGCAATATGGCATTTGCAAGAAAATTGAAGAGAAGGAACAATTCTAAATGCTTGTCCGAAGAGCAACTGTCACATACAAAGGTTGAAGAATTAAGTTAATTATTTTCATAAAATAAGAACGAATGTGAAATAATTGTCAGCAAAATTTATTATGCCGAAATCTTATCTTTATTTGCTTCTCGCAATAAATAATTTCTATGATGTAATCTTTTATCGTATTTGAGATTCAAATTTATTTATAAATTCAATGATAAACAGTCTAATTTACTAACTTTAGATCGAACGACTACATCAATAAACATTGAAATAAGTATGTTTTTCTAATAAAAGAACATTGATGAGTGGCGCGTTGTGTGACACCCCATGTTTAAGGAAAAATTAGTGAAAAAAAAACGTAGTATTTTAGGGAGGCAATTAGAGGATTAGGTGTGATGGGGACTTTGGAGAGGACAAGGGAACGATGTAGAGAGGATACTGGACATGGAATGCGAGGTGTCCCCCATATCCTATCTCTTGTCCCCATTATCCACAATCACTAATTGTAATCATCGATTTAATAATGTATGGATTAGGATAAGCATAACTTGAAGACAAGGCTTGCACGTCTAATTAAAGCCACACCACTTCTTACCACTAATAAAATTATCATATCCTAAGTTTTGGGACAAACAAAAACAAGAAAAGGAGTAAGTATTAATGTTAATAAATTATTAATAGGTTGTTAGAAAGAGCTTCCACTAAGCAACAAAAATGGAAGTCAAGAGGTCAAATAGTTGGAAAATACAGTGCAGTATTTGATTTTGGGCTGTTTATATATCTTGTAAAGCGAGCTAGCAATTTTATAACAATTAGCAAAAAGAAAATAAAAAAATACATACTCGATTTAAAATTAATTATTTAAATTTAGTTGTTAAGAATGACGAACCAAATTCAAATATTTCTTTGATGCCACGTTCAATAATTCTCGACTTAAAGTGATTTAAGATCAAATTTATAAAATATATTTTATGATCATCATCTATGAACGGTGATACTTCTAATTATGTATGTTTTAAGAACTTCATCATTTAATTAAAAAATAAATATGAAAGAATGTTTAATTTATCAATATTGATTGAAAAAATTAATTTTAAAAGAGGATCAAATCAACCAATTTAATTGACTCACCGCCCATTATTTTAACGATTTACACGAGTTGTTTGTTTTTATAGATAATAGTAGCATCAACACCCATTACTTTTTCTAAAAAGAATCGATAATTATATTAATTATAAATCAATTAATTATAATCATTAATAACTAATTATAATAAAAATGAGATAACAATATGCATATCAATAAAGGGCAAGATAAATATTTATACATCTATTTAAATTTTAAAACCTCAGCCTTAAATAATACTTCATTGGCTACCTCCAGTCACTTTATTTTATTTTATTTTATCAATTTTGCTAGCTATGCCTGGATTTTGGATAACTCGTAATTATTTTTTCTTATACTTAAAATTTATGATGATCGATATTTTTCTTTTATTTTTTCTTTTTAATAAACTTCGTGTGTTGTTTTCAATTATTTGATTTGCACGAACAACGAGGCAATGAGAAAAAACAAATAAATATACAAACTTATCACATCAATTGAATTGAACCGTAGTTATATTTCAATTGGGACATCTATTCGGAAGAATATATAAAGTACTTATTTGGTTCTCATTAACATTTGACCTAGGTTATTTTAGTAATTTCGCATTAAGAAATGAATCACTTCTTGATTCTCATTGTGGAATATATTTATTATAAACATATCTCTCATGGGGTGCTCCAATTCAAATCCATTGCAAGCCCACATGATAACATTGTTTTATATCAAATAAATAAATAAATAAAAAGCTAGTTATATGTGTAAATACAGGATAAGAAAGTTAGATAGATTCTAATTCTATATATCTAAAATTAAATTAAATTAAATTAAATTACCACTAGCTTGTGGAATCCCCTTACTTTGATTAATAGATTAAAAGCTACAAAGATACATATTCCCACATTATTATAGCATAGATATGTTTGGCTATTGGTCAATTCAGTAAATGTTGCATGCCAAAACCTATTAATATGACTATTCTACCCCTTTAATAAGCTACTACCCTTCATCTATTTAAAATCGGCCTATTACTATTGATCTTGTACAATATTTTGGTGTGACATGAGATGTAATAATTCTACATCCTGTGTACAGAGCGTAATTAATATTTGTTAATTATATATATATTGAGTGTAACATCTATATAATTAATTAAGAAGGTTATAATTTTTGTTTTTTTTGGATGGAAATGGGGAGGGGGTGAAAATTATGTTGTATGATTTGTGTTTAAGGTAATTAATATTGACATATATAAAAAAGTTATAAAATCCGGAAGGATTATGTAACTTAATTGTATTTCGACTTTTATCATGATTTGTAATATTTTGCAATTAGGGATGGAGCTAGGGTATTGGTAGGGACAGCCACCCCTTAACTCTATTTTTCTTAAAAATTAGTATAAATTATATATATATTAGTAAATTTTAAAATTTTGTCATTTTTGAAAAAATTAAAAATATTTTTTTATTTACTATTTAAAATATATATATATATATATATATATCTCATCCTCAATCTTAATTTTTTGACTCAGTCCCTATTCACAACCTAAATTATAATCACTGCTGGTTGTTAATTATATGAAATGATCATTCTTTCGTTTAGCCTTGATGGCTCCTTTTCGTAGCAAATAAGAAAAGAAGTATATATTCTTCTTAGCTGTGGTACAATTTTTGACAAAAAAGTTGCAATTTATTATAGTTTTTTTAGGTCAACTCCTTTTGTGTTAATTAATATTGAAAATTATAGTCAATATTCACACGATTCTATTGTGCAATGAAAAGCATATGCATATGTTCCTTGTTAAATTGTTGTTTTATCTTTGTACTTTCTTGCAATATTTTTATAATTGAATTATTAATTAAATATCTTTTATTATCAACCATCATTTCAATCATTCAAACATCAATTGATTTTATGAAAATTAATTATATTTTTTTATGATATTATGTAAGTGTGGTAAATGTGACGTATTCGATTTATTTATTTATTTCATTTTGCTCGAATTATGAACTTTATAAAACAAAAATAAAAAGGAGAAATAAAGGTGATGTTTGAAGCTTAAATTTCCATTAATAAATCATCAAAAATAAAAATGAAAAGACAAATTTATAGATTTTGGAATAAGAAAAATATTTCTTTTAGTGTTTCTTTACTAAAATTCAAGTTCCAAATATGATACAAGAAAGCAATAATTTTAAAAATTAAATCGGATTGGTTGGTTCGATCAATCCAATCACAAATTGATAGTCGATTCAATTCGAGTGAGAGCAAAAAATTGAAAAATCGGTCAGATCAATCAAACTGATCAAAAAAATCGACCAGATTTTTTTTTATTTTTTAAAAATCTTAAACTTGGTATTTAATTATAGTTATTTGAATTTTTGACTTTATTAAGTATGTTTTTTTAGTTGGTATTTTTTTTTTAAATCCTTTAGATATAACAACTATTTTAAAACATTACCTTGCTTTTTTACATGTATATTCTATTTATTTATGAACCAGAAGTTGAGGAGCTACACCTATTCAAAGATGATTCAATCATGTTTGATTAATTCTTGTACTGTACAAATTTAGACCACAAACTTAAGACTAATTACAAGATAATCTTAATTACATAGTATAAAAATTAACTTGATTAAATATAAATTATCATGTCTAAGTGTCGAAAACTTTGTGGTATGATACGAGTTTACGATCGCCAACCTATGACTTCTTCGTTTCTTCCACCTTTATCGATTATTAAAAATCTAAATATTTTTTTATTTGTGGGCACCAATTTAAAATTAGACTTTATTAAAGTCTCTTGAAGTGTTTGCCAATATTATAGTTTCAGTTTGGCCGACTCAATATTTTTTTATAATAATTGATAAATTAATTTTTTGTGTATTTTCTCACACTATTGTCCTTAAAAAGGATAGTTTTAAAAAAAAATTAAAAATATATCATTTTAGAAATGAAAATTTATTTTATAATATTTTTTTAAAAACAATAAATTTAGAACAGAGAAAATAATATTAATCGAGCAGGAAAGCATAATTCTTTAATGATATTGTATTAAAAATCTTATATTTTCATAATGTAAATTATTGGTGGAGGTATGAATGCAACTACCCTTGTGAAAACTATGAATGGTCATTAATGTGTTAATAATGATGGGAATTTGTTCATAGTACATAAGAAGTTGGCCAATTTAATTACATGTCAACTATGGCCAAGTCCTTGTCCAAATAAGTCCATGATGCTCTAAGTTTAAGGAAATATTCAAAGTTTTCGACATAATTTGTCTTGGAAAAAAATAATGATTATAATCACTTATTAAAAATATATTTTATATCAAGTAGATTAACGAATTTTTTCTTTCGTATTATTAATAATTTAAATTACAATTATAATTACATAATATCTTATAAGTTCGAAAAACTTATTTTATCTGCATAAATTAAGAATTTATTTCAAAATAAGATAGTAAAATCTTATACGTCCACCTTGTAGGATGAGTTCGCTTAAGTTCAAATTCAATAAAAAACAACTATCGACTTAATTATTCGATTAAATTAAATTTAAACATAATTTTAGTCGGGAAATATCTGCGTACCCCAATTGACCAATTAACAAGCTTACTCAATTCATAATCCATTGGTAAAATTATAAGAAACAAGTTTAAGCCAACTCCATAAAGTGTGGAAGTAAATTGATGTGGACACCAAAACAGCTAAGGCCTGCTTTAATTATTACATTGGGAGATAGATACAGAAACATGTAGTCCAATAATGTCTTTGTTTTTCTAGTCTAACAATCAAACGTGCGATGGTCCAAAAGGCAACCACTTTCACACACACACACGCACACACACACACACACACACACACATATATATATATATATATATATATATATATTACACACACTCTCTAGATAAACAATTTTATGATCAATAAATGACAAAAAAAATCTCAAATTTTGCCAATTAAATAAAAAGGGCAAAGACATAAAATATGAGCCACACAATCCACATGGTTAGATTCTATTATTTTAGTTTTTTTTTTTTTTCGTTTTTTGGGTCTTCATTTCTTAGGTTGTTTTTTTCCATTTTCTTTTCTTGTTTTTTTAATTTTTGGTGTCATAGAAAAGGTAAATTAAAATTATTATAGGTGATTAATTGATTTTGTTGACTATTGTTTTTGTGACATGACTACAATTAAAATATGACGTTTGAACTGTTGTATGATATATAAATTTGAATTATATAATTAATAATTATAACTTTTGACACAACAACAAACACTCGAAAATCTCTCTTACTATTTTATTACCAAATTTGTAGCATTTAATGTGCACTGGATGCTACATATCAAATTAATCACTAGGTTAACACTTTAAAGTTGTGTCTCAAACTTAAGTTCATGCTTATTGTTGGTCTCTAAGCACGTTAGTATCTAATTTTACTCGAAGTACCACTTGCAAATTGAGAGAAAAACATAGACATGGCTTTGTTTTAGCTAAATTCATTGGAGTTATGTGTATGGTGCATAGGGCTTCTATGCATGCCCTAATTTTTTAGTTAAAATATATGTAATTTTATAGAAATTAGGTAATGAATCAAGATAATTTGTTGATAAATATTCTTAACTCTACGGTTTCGTTGATCATAGTTTTAAGTCATCTAAAGGATAGTCGAAAAACTAACACAAATACCAGGCAAGCACAAAGCACAATAAAAACTTGGTACTTATTTTCTTCTATCACAAGATCATGACTAGGTCTCAAAAACAAACAAAACTATTCGATACTCGACTCGAGATCGATTATTAAAAATTTACTTGAAATCGATTCGTTAACTTAACAAACCAAAGCTTAAACATTTTGTTCGATGAATTTGAAACTTGGCTCGACCTCGACTCAATTTGTAAAAAAATAAAAAATAAAAATATATAAAAAAATCAAATTAATGGAGCTCGATTCACATTTAATTCGATTTACATTCATTCAAGTTTGACTCGATTAACTATTAAATCAAATTCAAATGCAAATTTTAAGTTTGATAGCTTAAATAATAATGTATTCGACTTCAATTCAATTCATTTATATCGTATTTACGGCTTAATACGTTTGTGGATGCATTAAATGCGAGGAACGAGATTCACGTACGTTAGGAGTGACTTGAGGTTGCCCATTTTCAAGTTGGAATCAAAATTGAAATTCCCCACTCCTCAAGTCTCATTCTTGATTGAACACTGCTAACACTTTATTTTTACAAGAAAAATGTACAAACAAAAACAGTGCATAAATGCATTGTACCTCCCCAAGATCTGATCAATCCTTTCCATTGAATTGGGCAAATACTACAAAGCTTATTACAAGGAGGGCCATAGACAAATTGTGCAGATTACTACAAAGCTTAACACAAAAATGAGATGCCCAAAGTGGATCATATGAAACACATGTTTTTGGGGAGCACTTTGTGAAGGTGACAAAATAATGGACTTTGAAAGTTTGGTTCCTTTTCATGTCAATGTGGGGCGGGGAACATATACTGTAAATGGGTTGTCTTAATATTTTGATTTCTTGATACGTTTTGGCAATTTGTGTCGACAAGATCAACCATTGCAATGACTCTTGGTGTTCTTGTGTTATTCTACATGTTAATTTCTTGTATATCGATATTAGTTTATGATATCAAGTTTCTAACTACGTCTTATCCTTAGAAAAATAGAAGCTAAATGTGGTTTTAATATTCTCGTTTATGATGCATGCGCTATTGCTCGCTAGTTTAGTCGGGGCGGGGGGTGGATGACAATCAATATATTCTCTCCATATTTATTACTTAAAATTCTTTTTTGATAATGTTAAATGGGTAAAAGAGTCGTGTATAAAGACTGAATAATACAAATGGTTCAAAAAATCAAATTTTCATGGGACATATTTTTTGTAGTAAAAAACCACATTAACTCCCCCAAATTTATTCCCACTTTGGCATGTGATGAAAAACTATGTTTTGTGAAATAACAAAAACGTAAGAAAGAAAATAGAAAGAGAAGGGGTTGTTCTTATGCTATTTTTCCAAAAAAAATGCAAGCACAATTTTGGAGGTTAAGTTATGATCAAAAGTGAAGATAACACCATTTAAGAAAGTATTTGGATTGTGGATCAAAACTCTTTCTGTTATGATTGAATTTAGACAAAAGTGAATCATAAAATGGAAGAAAACACATGTGATTCAACCACGACAAAAAAATTTGAATTTTGATAAATTTTTTGGAACGTACCTCATGTAGATTATGTTTAATTTATGTCAAACACGTTTCAATTTTTAGTAAAAGAATTTAAATAAGTTGGTAAATAATTGAAGTTAATAGTGCTTTTTATAATTCCTCAACAAACCAATAAGAAGGGGTAGGGCCTGGGGGTGTATATGAAACACATGCTCAGAGTCAGTGGGATAGAGTATGAGAATGCTGGCATATATGAGTAGGGCATGAGGTTCATATCTTCAACTTAACTCAATAGCAACAAATAGCCAAACAAATATAACCTCTTCCAATGATGATGTGGAGAGATTGTAAATTCTTCCTCAGTGTTTTTATTGACATTGCAATATATATATATATATATATATAGGGTTGACTTAGTTTTGATATCAAAATTTAAGCCATAGCCCTAATCATAAATTGCTTAAATTTTGATACATTTGTTGACTTAGTTTTAATATCAAGATCAAATTTGTGCTGATTTCTCAAATTAAGTCGATCTTAGTGAGTAAATATTATAAGTAACCTTTCGATGTTACGTAAAATGATACTCTTATGTTATTCACGTGTTACTATAAGATTTAATTTTAAAAGGGTTTTTTAAAAAAAAAAATATAGCGCAAAAATGCCCATACATTAGCTCTAGGCTTCATTAAAAAAAAAAAAGGTTTTGAGCCATGCAATAGAATTTATGACATATTGGTGGATGGTTCAGAAGAAGTACTGAGAATTTTATCCAAATCCCTTTCCCACCTAATACTTTTTGCCTTTGCAAAGATGAAGAATAGTGACTTATGTGGTCATTCTACCTATTGTAGGAAAACCTTTTTCTTTTAACTGGAAAATTGGTACTCCTCCTCCATCTATTTCATGAACAACAAGCCAGCACTTGAAGTTGATGGCCAAGACACACTTGGAGGAACTTGAAGAGTCAATCCACCTACACATCTTACTTATATTGATATATTTGAAGTTTCTCCACGAATTAAAAACAAATAGTAAATTTTTTTCTATCTTTTGTTGAATTTTTTTATGGCTCGATTGAGAATTTGATAAGCCACTATTTGTATCCGTATTTCGGAATATGGTTAACCAACATGTTAATTAAGGGGGTGGTTGGAATATTTTCCTAGTTTGTCCACATTTTTGTTAACCCTTTTTCTTGTTCTTGAATTTAAAACCAGAACATTACAATGGCCTAACACTTTTGTCATGGACTTAATGGGCTTCGGGCATCCAAGCCTATGTAAACTTGGAGAAGAGGATCACTACAAGATACCACTTACAATGAGTTGAACTATCGACAAAGGGCTCTATGTTTTTTTATTTGTGTCATATGATCGAACTTTAAGAAATATAACACAAGATAATCAAAAAAAAAAATTGAAAAGAAGCCATCAATTTAAAGACAAATTGATGGGAATCAAATCCGACTTGCACGTAATTACTGATCTATTTACTGCAGGCGTTGGCGCCCTACTTGTTCTTTAACTTGTATAAGAGATTTTGAAGTATTTTTTTGTGTGGGTGAATTTCACTATTCACCCCCTCAATTCTATATTTGGTGTCACTTTGTCCCCTCAAATTTTGAAGAAAGGGACCATTTTTTGTAGTATTATTCATGGTTGTCATAGGATATACATTTCTTTTGTGTCTTTCAACATCATTTTGTTATAAATCTTTAATAAAATTCACCATCAAAAGCTAACAGTTATGAGAAATGTGTCAAAAGTTAACTGTTAAGTGGATGGTATTCAAATAATTATAAACTTCACACCAAATGAGAACCATGACCAACCACCCCACTCTATAGTCCCGACATCTATAATGGCAGACTGTACACTAGCCCATTTGATTAGTTTTAGGTGAACACTGCAATGACAGCTTCACCTTTCGATTGCAATTCAAATACGTGATGTCTGCTCTTGCACCATTTGTTATGTCATGACACATTTTAATTAACTATGGGCTGTGATGGGCCTAAACCCAGTGCGCGACTTTACAATATTACAAGGTGGATTCAGTACCTAAACCCCAGGCCCAGTTGGCCACAAGTTGTGGTTCGAGCATCACTCAATTTAGTTGGGAGTGCACACTGTTCCATTGTACGATTTTTGACTAAATTCATGCTATAAAAATCATTGTGGTTTTAAAATATTTAAAATTAAAATTGAATTTTAATCCATTTATAACGATAAGATGCATGAAGGGCTTCCCTCAGTGCATGTAATTCGTCTGGTCTGGTATAGTGTTATCCTTCTAATCCAAGAGTAGCTGATCTACTTTCAGCACAATATTCGATACATCTCTGAAAATTATCAACTTCCCATTTCACATGTTTCTGTAAGTTTTACAGCCTGAAGAGCCAACATTATCAAGTTTGATGTAAGCTTTCTATCCTTGTTTGCCAACAAAGATTTCAAAGCACAATAAATTTACAGTAGTAAAAAGGCCAAAATCTCGACTCTGATGTCTATAGAACTCTATAATCCAGAACCATCTAAAGAAAACTCATCCCCAAAGTCTACTTATGAATCCCTTCTTGTCTTTCTTCATCCTATTCTCGAGTGATGGGAATTCAATTGAATTGTAGGCAAGATCGATAACAATTGGATTACGAGGGACTGCTTGGAAGGCAGGTGGGAAGGCTTGAATGTGAGGGATTGACTTTGTGGTGGGATCACCAACAGCTGATTCGTAATCGTCCAGTTTCTCCATGAGCAATTTTTCAAGCTGAAGCAAATGCAAATGAGCATATAAGACAGATTGCTTAATCAGGGAATTATTCTATGGGGAAATAGAAAAAGAATTCATCTCAAACACACAAAAAAATTAACTCGTATAGAAACAGAAACCAAAATGCTGTCGTCCAATAAGAGATAGACTACAAATAAAAACCTATATACCTAAAAGGAAAGCAAATCAATTGTGATAATTGATTTAATGATGAACATTGATGTACTATTATGGATACTCTTTAAATCATACATACATTTCAACAGTTTGCTGTTTATGTTTGTTATTAAGTTTATGCTCAGTAGGTTTCATGTAAGCATTGATGATCATGCTAATGAAGAGGCCGTGCTCACCGCGGCATCAAGTTAAGGTTAAATGACGTAGCAAGAGGAAATGCACAAAATAATTGATTTTTCGTCAATGAGACAATGAGTAAATCAGCTTCAGTAGCCACCACCTCATGGCCTGAGCTTTCACTGGCAGCATAAAATGCTGAGGCTCATTTGACTTATCTATCAGTTTACAACAGGTCAACCTAAAATTTTCATTTAGAGACTGCAGAAGTCTAATTTATTTTCCAAGATAAAGGAATTATCACTAAACAATTAAATCAGCAAAAGGTAACCTGTTGCTGTAGCCAAATCAAATGTTTTTTTTTTTTGGGATAGACACACACACACACAATATATATATAAGAAGGTATTCAAACACACAGTTTCATAGAAGTTCATTTCAAATCCAAAGCTAAATTAAGAGGTGTGAGGATTGCGGTACAAATGTCATAGAACACAATGCCTTAAGTTTTTCTAGGGTTATTTGAAAGTATAGGTAAATATTTTATTCAGGGAATTAATCTGGGAAAATATGTTATCCGCCTGTTGTGATCCCTTTCCCAATTGACTAGAACAAATGTTGATACTACAAGTTCCATAATTTTCAAAAGCTACTTAATTTATGAGTTAGGTTCAACTGAATACCAGTCAAACTAATAAAGAAATTGGTTGTGAAGTGAAAAAATAAAAATTTAGAAAACCGTCTCGCAGATATGTTAACATGCGAAGAAGATATACCAGAATTTCAAAATCAGTAATTAGTTTCCTGATTGACTCATGGTAAAGAAAAGCTAAAGTTATATGGCATACCTTCTTATCATTTCCTGTTAATGATATACCCGAAATCTTTTTCGAAAGATTTTCGGGAGCCTTCTCCTCCTCCATAATTCCGGTTGCGTGCTCTATACAACTGTTGGATCGACAATCATTATAAAGCATCTTCAACTCCTTGATAGTAACCTGTTATAGCAATAAATCAAGATAGGGGTTCAGAGATTAGAAGGAAGTCCTAAAGTGAGTTTTCGCAATGTGTGAAGTACTATATTCAAGCAAAGTGCACAGGCCTCATAGAAAGAAACCATTCAAAGGAAAAATGGTTATTGTGAACAGAAAAGAGTCTCCATACTTTTCCATAACTAGATATTATCCAAGTAGCTGGCCGCCTTATGGGTTACGCAATAATACTTCCATTTAAATAAAAGAATTGCACTATAACAAAACCATGATTAACAATGAAAACATCAAAAAAGTTATTATGAGCTCTACATGAAGCAAGTAAAAGGGAGTTTCTTGAAGAAGAAGGGGAATGCCATTGCACCTGATCAGCATTGGTCGAACTCTGAAGCTTCTTAAGAGCAGTTTCAACTAGAGAGCGAGCTCTGCAGTACAAAGCATATGCTTCTGCCCTCTTTCCAGCCAAACTGTAGGATTTGGCCAAGTAAAAGCACCTACACCAAATTAATGAAGAGGTCTATTATCTATTGGAAAGAAGGTTCACGTCCAGAATATTAAGAAGCAATGAGAATCAAAGGTGTGCAGACCTAAAATAATAGACTGAAAAAAAGAAAGATCTTTAAGATGCTATACATTATCTGAGATGCTAGGGATTTAATTCATTATACCATGCAAGGATACTAGTGAAAGTTAAAAAAAAAAAAAAAAGGAAAAATTTAGCCTGGTAAAATGAAATTTGACAATTACCACATAAGTCATGGATATACATAACTACAATACTGACATCGCGGATAACCTACACATTTCTTAATATGAATAAAATGGAGGATAGGTAGCAATAAAATCTCATTAACCAATTGGCACATCTTTTTTACAAGGGAGGGATAGACAAACTTGACAAAATAGACCCACCACAAATTTCAATGGTATATTTGCCAAACAAAAGAAGGATCTTAAACAATAAGACCCAAACGAGAATTAAAAAGTATCAGCCGCCAAAAGTAAGTAAGACTTAAGATATCACATATCATGATAGTTCAAGAGTTGGAATTAAAGGAAAATTAGCTGCACTGGAGAAAGAAACGAGAGAGATTAAAAACATGAGATTACAAGGGGCAAACCTTTCTGCTCGGAAAAATAAACCTTTCAGTTCGCATGCCTCAGCAAAGGTCACTTCTTCTGGTTTTCTGTCTCTTCCTGAACTAACCAGATCCGAAAGGTCGGCAGTATTCTGTGTGGAAAGAGAAGTTACTTTAGCTTTGCTATAATATTTCATACAGTGGAACTAACTTATACTGCAGCAGAGGCTAAAATGTTAGCATGTTCATTGTAAACATTAATGTGAGAATTAAAATTGATAGGACAATAGTACCAGTCACTCACCTGTAGCAGGAGATCATATAATCGGACAAGCTCTTCAGGCTTTGTGACTTTTTCACTTTTGTCATCACGAACCTTACTGAGTTTACTCTTTGCCATGCGCACCAGCAACTGATTACGTTCGATGGTTCTCTCTCCTAAGACAGCACCAATAGCTTTATCAAGGCCACTCAGGTCATCCTTCATGTTTTCAGAATTACCGGTGGTAGCCTAAAACAAACAAAATACCTGAATCAGACTCAACAAAGTTACCCTGATTAATATTAACAGTCTTCTTTTCCTTCTGCAAATATTCTCTCTCATTCAATGCATAAAGATGTTACATGTAAAAGTACACAGGACACAACAATTTCTCATAACTAAAAGCAGCCCTCTCACCAAGTCATTTCGTATGCAGCTCCTTGCTTCATTATAAGCAGCAAAAATTTTGTCAAATATGACTAGTTTTTTCTCTGCAGGTAGCGAATCTGATCCTGGACCACTAATATCTTTCTCCAGTTCCTGAGCTGATCAAATTTGGTCATGCATAAAGAGCTTGAGATTGGGTATATGCAAGTTTCACAATTCATGATTTTAAAATCAACACAGCAATAAAATCCAACTGAAAAACATGCATCAGAGGCATGCATACATATCATGGCAGCAGCTATGCAACAAATGGTAAGTGCATATATATACAGAGGCGGAGGGAAGGGGGGGCGGGTAGGGGCACCCGCCCCCCCTCAAATTTTTATTCTTTTAAATTATGTATATATATTTATTAAAATCAGGAAATTTGTCCCCCCTAAAATGACTAATTTCTCCCTTCATATTATTAGAAATTTCTCTTCTACGCTAGGGATTTTTTAACTTCCCATCCATCTTTCTCCCCTCTCTTTCATTCTTCCCGTCTTCTATTTCATTCCCTTTCTCAAGTTCTCCTCTTTTTTCTTCCTCTTTCAACATTACACATCTACAAATACTAAGGTAACTTCTTTTCTTCTTTTTCTATTAATTTTATGTTCATTGTTCTTTTGTTAATATTATTGGAGTGTTTGGTTGATGTTATTTGGATTGAGTTCTTCTTTTTCTATTAATTTTATGTTTATTGTTCTTTTGTTAAATATTATTTGAGTGTTTGATTGATATTATTTGGATTGAGTAGAGACTCCTAAATAAGTTTTTTTTTCATTATGTGTGCAATTTACTTTTGTATTTCTTTAAAAAAAGTTTGGAAAACATTATTTTGTGAAATAATTTAGTATAGTAATTTCCCTTTATTATTTGTCATAATTTAAAATTGATAATTTTTCATATAGGTTCATACTATGAATAACAAGAAAATTGATTCTTACTTCAAGAAACGAAATTCTCAAAATAGTGCTAGTTCTCCTAATCTTGAGACTTCAATCAATTTGGATAATGTTGCTTCTACATATCAAGATTCTATCCCAGAGCTTTTTCCAACAAAGGTTCGAAAGATTGATCAAAGGTCTAATTGTCCTCATATTGAACGGGATCCTGGATTACATAAGTCTATATGGGATTATCCGGTGGATAAAAAAGATGAAATTAGACGTGCTTATCTAATCGTCGGCTCTTATCAAGGCATCCCAGAAAAGTCCCCTAAATATGTAGATAAGCAGGGATGGAGGTTTTTACCTTCTTGGTTCAAACTATTTCCTGATTGGTTGGAATATTCTCCTTCAAAAAATGTTGCATATTGTCTTCCATGTTATCTTTTCATTAAGCTGTCTACACAATACGGGGCAAATGCATTTACCACTGATGGATTTCAAACTTGGAAAAAAATGAATAATGATAAAAATTGTTCTTTTATGATCCATGAAGGAAATAGTCTCAATTCTCACACAAGATAGCTGTGAAACATTGCCATGATTTGATGAACCCATTACAGCATATTGAGAAGATTATTGACAAACAATCGGCGGAGTTAGTTGCAAAGAATCGCTTGCGGCTCAAAATTTCAATTGATGTTGCAAAATTATGTGCATTTCAAGGTATAACCTTTAGAACTCATAATGAGTGTTTAGATTCGCATAATCGTGGCAATTTTTTAGAAATCATGAAACACACAGCTTCTTACAATGATGAGGTGAGATCTATTGTTTTGGAAAATGCTCCTCAAAATGCTTCTTATACTTCTCCTCATATTATGTTCATTACTTTGCTCATCGTCTACAATTAACATTAGTAGCAACAGCTCAAAGTGTTATACCTATCGAGCATTTTTTTTTGCACTTGACTGTTATTGTGAATTTAGTGGATTCGTCTTCTAAACGGCATGATCAACTGCACATTGCTAATGCTATCCGAATTGCGGAATTGACCTCCACCAACGAGCTTGAAACTGGAAAGGGAAAAAATCAAATTGGGACTGTACAACGCCCAGGGGATACACGATGGGGCTCTCACTTAAGGTCTCTCCTTAGCTTACTTGATATGTTTGATCCTATTCTTCTTGTTTTAAGTGAGATCATAAATGACAAAAGTAGTTTATCTACCAAAGCATCAGCTAATGGAACTTATGACATAATGACATCATTTGAATTTGTGTTTATCTTGCATTTTATGGTTGAATTACTAGAAATGAAAGATTTTACAATACAAGTCTCAGGACATTTTGAATGCAATGAATGCAGTTGCTAACACAAAAGAACTTGTTCAGAAATTTAGAGAGAATGGATGGGATCAATTATTTGATAAAGTGAAGAGTTTTTATGAGAAACATAAGATAGATGTCCCAGAAATGAATACTCCTCGTCGATCAGGTAGAGGTCGACTTCATAAGGGCAATCCTATTACCTTGGAGCATCATTATCGAATTGATATATTTACTGGGATAATAGATTCTATATTACAAGAGATAAGTTATCGATTTGATGAAAATGCAGTAGAATTGCTCAGACTCAGCTCAGCTTTGGATCCAAGGGATGGATATAAATCATTCAACATTAATGATATTTGCAAACTTGTTGAGAAGTTTTATCCCAGTGATTTCACTAGTCAAGAGAAATTGCATATAAAGTCTCAGTTGGAGCTTTTTGAACTTGATATTCGATGTAATATCTATTTTCAAAATGTATCAACACTTTCAGAGTTGTGTCAAGTATTGTCGAAGACAGGGAAGACAATGAATTACTATCTTGTGGATAGATTGATTAAACTCATTCTAACTCTTCCGGTTTCCACCGCAACAGAGCGTGCATTTTCATCTATGAAGTTTATCAAGACAAGATTGAGGAATTAAATGGAAGATGACTTTTTGGCTAGTTCATTACTAATGTACATTGAGAAAAAAATTGCTCAAACTTTTAGCATTGACTCAATCATTGATGAGTTTGATGTTATGAAGAAACGTCGAGAACAATTTAGGATGCCTAGATTAAATAAATAGGCTAGTGGATATGCTTAATTTAGCATCAATTTGTACATTCTTGAATGATATATGTATATTTTTGGAGATTTGGTAGATTTTATAAGTTATGCTTCTATTAATTTTTTATAAATTTGAATATCCTAAATTGAATTTTTGTATTGTGATATGCGTGAAATATTATTTTCTTGCCCTTTCATTTTACAAAATTATAAAGTACTATATTTGTATTTTTTTTATTTTTTCTTTAATAATTAGTTATTATGAAAATTTCAATCTTGCCCCCCAAGATTGAAAATGCTGGCTCCGCCCCCTGTATATATATACACATGCATGCCTGCATACATATATACACGCATTTATATAAGGTTAAAACTTTTACAAAAATTTCTATTCAGCTTAAAATCTACCTTAGCCTATGATAACAGAAAACAGGAAAATTGCAAAATACTAGACGGGTAGATTGGATATAAAAAAACATATAAAAACACATATATATGGTGATTGCTAACCTACTACGTGAATGTAGTAGGTTGTCACTATACCAAACTTTTAAAAAGTCCTTGACACCTCATTAGAAAAAGGGTATGATTGTCAATTATAAACCAGAAAAAGGAAATGTGAAAAAAAAAAAAAAGCAGCAACCATCTGCATCACCCTTCCTCTGAAACAGCCCCTCGTGCCTGCACAGCCATCCCCCACCTGCAACCCCTTCCCTTGTCTCAAACAAACTCCCTCTGCAGGTAACTCCACCTTGCTACATATCCCAACCCCCAAATAGCCGAATCCCAACCCCAAGCCCCCTTCCAAAAGGCTCCACCAAGACAAGTGGCAAGGATTAGTTTTCATACAGATGGTGCTGGAGGCGGTGTGTAATTAGCAAAGGAGAGCCTTGAGGATTGTTGCTGTCATCAGGTCAACTAAGTGAATTGGTGGATGAAAGTAGAGAGGGCAACCAAAGGGTTGAGGGAAGGGTCCTGTGAGGCTTTCTAAATTAAGATCCCATGGTCATTTGCTCATGGAAGGCTTGAATTCATCATCATTTGATCTGGGTAGGGATAGACTTGCATCCCGCAGCTTAATTTTTGTTCATTATTGCAGCATTGTGGGTTCTGTAACCTCCTACATTTGTTTCACCCACAGGAACTCGCTTTTTAACAATCAGAGTAGAGATCGTTCCTCTATGAGTCAGACTAGGCTATGATTACCATATAGGAAGAAAAAGCATTTGCCACTTTTTATTGAATGCATAAATCTGGAGCAAAAGGACTCTATTTAGAGAAGCTAGTTGAGCAAATAGGGGCGAATATGAGTTCCTTTCTATCGAAGCAGGAACGAACTCAATGCCTTCCCTGCTTTGTTAACGGAGGACTGAAATCTACACTCGAGTTTGCCACTCAAAGTCTCCTAGAAGCAAAGCCTATTCAATAATAATAACCAGTAGTGATTAAATCACATGACAGATTAAGCTTTGGATGGAATGATTATGCAAGAAGAGGTGGCGGGGAAGGAAGATGTGGCTGCTGCATTTTTTATCAATAATCTAAAGCAAAAAAATTCAGAACACTACACCAGGTCCCTGATTAATGTGTAAAGATGGTCCAAATGAATTTAACAGAAAGGATTATATAAGCCTTCAAACAGATTATTGAAAGCTCTGACATTGATAAGATCTCATTAAAAGCAAATTACCATGTCTGAAGGATTTCTTTTTCATATCACGCTTCAATAAGAGCACTGTAGGAGCATCTAGCACTTAAATAGAACATTGAACTGCAGAAAACATGATCAGCCCCACCAAGGATTTCCCAAATATAAGACTTGGTTGAGTTTATTTGCAGCCCCCAACCCACCTCACTTAGTCTGGGTGACATGCCATTTTCAGTACTACTATCAATCAATAAGCATCAGCCAGGAAATAAAGGAAAAAGCAAGTCAAAGGAAATACTTTTAAAATCTCAGTAGAACTACTGTACTTTGAGCCATGGTACTCGTACTTCTAATGAGAATCTACCTTTAAGTATGGAGACTCGAGTCTTTGCATTTGAAATGGGAAATCTATGACCAAGCCAATGAAATTCAGTCATGGATGCAGCCTGCTGAGATCGTGCCTCAGCCATGACAGCCTGCCGATGAAGACAAATCAAAATAAAATGATCGATGAGAACCAACCCTAGGAAGAGCTACACTACCAAGATAACCTATGACTAGTAAAAGACACAACACTCTGTTTTTATAGAAATTGTAGAATTCTCAGATAGCAGCTATTACATACATATCATACACTGCCTACTTGATAAAATAGACTCACCTCCAGTTTAGCTTTGAAAAGGTCCAGAGCAGGCCCTTCCATTTCTCCTATGTGGACTAGTTCAGAAGCTTGTAAATTTGACTCCCCGATTTTGTGCAGGCAATACCGAATACTAGGCTCAAGTTCCTCAACCCGCTCCCGGCATAAAACTTGATTCTCTAGATCTCCGTACTTTCCAAGTTCCTCATAAACAGCCCTGTCAAAATCAAGGAAGTTAGCCAGCATGAAGCAGGTGCAAATAAGGGCCACTATAGCCTTTCTGAAACAGTTTAAAATAAGTGAAGAAGAGGTACAAGAGAATGAAACAGCAAATAACACTTTCCAGTAAGTTTAAATTCTATTCCTCAAAGGAAGAATTATTATTTTATCTTACGTACCAAAGAAAGAAACTCCTTGAAGATGAAAATGTACCTGGCACTTTTGAAGCACTTAAGTGCAATGTCCCAGTTCTGATCTTGTTCAAATAACAAATTCCCTTTCATATACGAGGCATATGCCTGGAAATTAGAAACAAAAAGCTTCACCATAAGGACTAACATATTTTTGGTAAAATTCCAAGCAACTATGATGAACCAATTATTTTTAGAAAATTAAATCACAAAGAATATTGTCAAAGGATTTTTGAACTAACATAATTTGGACAAGAATCACTAAAAATATGATTTCAAAAACACAGGACACTGTAAAAATTAAAGACAAGTCAAGGTCCCCCAACTATCTTAAAATATCAAGACTTAGAAAATGAAGTTTTTGGCAGAACTTAGTCTGACGTTACTGATGTGAAAAGATACTCAGCTAAGTTTTACCATAAGACTGCAACTTGAATTATTTTGAAGCTATTTAATGTAAAATGTTCTTGAAAACGCAGAATAGCAACATTATAGCTCCACGAGCTTATTCAACTTTACAAGGAGAGATCATAATGCACAAAAAACCTTTTTCCTTTGTTTGTCACAAGATTTCTACAGCTAACACAAAAGCTGAATTTTTTTATGATACAACAGTCTAAAGATATTAATAAAGTTCATGGATGATTTCTCAAGCTATCAAAGTACAATAATCCTACAGGTATCATGCTAGAAGGGAAAAGAATACGGTTATTGAACATCACATCCCAAAATTTACCCCAAATTAAAATTAAAGCATCTAAAAGCAATAGCAGCAGCCAAGTAGAAAATTGTGATTCACACCTCTGCTTCCAGAGATGTTCTCGAATCTCCCTTGATTGCGCACAACTCTTGAAAGTGGGTAGCCCATTTTACTGCCTTCCTTAGCCTGCCAATGAGATAGCTCCTCTGGCGTGCATTTGGGCCATCTGGTAAAGTTTTCTTTTCCATGGCATGGCTCCATGCTCTTTCAGCAGCATATAGAACCAAATGAAGAAACCTAGATTGGGATTCCAGGAGCATCCGACCAATTAAAGGAAAATTCCACATGTTAAACTATTCAAACTATGACAAAAGAGGAGCACTGAAAACTCCAAAACTACTTATCATTGTTTTGAATTTCAAAGCCTCACACAGAACATAAGGAAGCCGATCCACAATGCACATTTTATTTTCCCTGTGTGCTGTAGAACTAAAAATTTGGTTTTGGCCCGGAATTTGGTGATGCAGCACTAGTAGGCTAGCATTTATGGTGGATTGTTAATAAGGTCAAACAAAAAATGGAATTGAGGAAGGGTCTACTTGCAGATTCCTTGGAAACAGGGAAAGAGTGAGATTCGGTGTTGTCCTTGTTATTTTAAGAAGAAAGAAAGTAATAAATCAAAACAGTAATCAAAAGGATCTTTTATAAGCACGTAAAAATTCATACAGACTCAATTTGTTAAATTTCTTGATGGCATCGTTGTTCACACTCCCAGTCTGTAATTTACAACCAATTTCTATATTTTAAGGACATTAAGAATAGATTTCCACCAACCAACTTGTCAACTACCATCTGAATGAGGTTTTAGAGTACAAATTGGAATGGGATAACTGTATCCTTTCCTTATTCTTTAATATTTCGTTGTTGAAAATTAGGTTTTATAACTCTCTGCAAGTGAACTAACAAAATGATTTTTCTTGTCATTTTTTTCATGTCAAAATCATAATAGATAATATATATTGAAATGTTAACAGGAGATTTTCATTTATAATATATTGACTTAACGTTAGAGATTGAAGAATTACAAAGGTTTATCAAACCCGTTAGCTTATTCAAACTTTAACTTAGTCATCATTAATGATTCGTGCATATGTTTTGTCTGGTCATTAACTAATTCATGTTAACCACCATTGTTTTGGTCGGTTGAAAATTTCCATCCATTTGTAGGCTAGCAAATTAAGTGATGTGAAAAATGAGCCACCAACTTCCGAACTCCTACTCGCTAGTCACTAATTGATTGGTTTATCTATTGCTAAGTGTTGAATGTGAAGTGAAGAACAGACTTTGGAACCAGTTGTGCACTATAAGTTCGGTAAATGCTTTTTTTTGTCCAGCTAAAGAAAAAGTAAGCATCAAACACAACTAGCTTCATAATAGAAAGGATCCAGAGTATCATACAATTGTCTAATTAATAAAAGAGTCGGCCAGGAACGTAGGTGCACTAACGAACCATTTGATTGACAACAACGACATAACTGAAATAACATTCACAATTCCTATTATGGAAAAGGCATCATTCAACGACATGCATATTGGGTGATTAATATGGGAATCCACAGATTTTTTCTTGTAATGGAGAAGAGGCAAAGTCTGCCATCAATAGAATGCCCATCAAAGTGAACTTAATTAAATCCCACAAATTCACAGTACAAAATACTAGTTTAAAAAGAGATGATAATGCGCTTGCCCAAATGCCTACCTGACTTCAGTCACTGTAGATGCAGTTATGGCTCTCTTTGTATATTTTCCACGGCCATGCGTGAATCTCAAGGACTTGTACAGCCTACGCAATCGTGCAGTGCAGTACCTCCTAAGAACTCAATTTGAATAAATCTCAGTCAAAATCACATCAATATCAAAATCAGAATGCTAAAACAATTAAACCTTTTTTAACCGCTTCCTACCCCCAAACTGCAGGTCCCCCATACATAAATTACAAATAAATGAGAATTTTACATGTAGCAAACGCTCATAGAGAGTTACACACGCAAACCCATAAACACGTGTGTGTGTGTGTGTATATAAATGTGGGAAAACGAACACAATCTAACGCTACCACATAGCATAAGCAATGGCTACAATGGCTACTGAATTACACCTGTAACGGGCGTAATCACCAAACCGCAATCCATGCTGCATTTGAGCTGATTTCAGTAGCTGCAACACTGAAAAATTCCCCCACCAAAATAAGAAAACTTATCGATATACAGATATAAACAAACTTATTCATACAGAATGGGAGAGAAGCACCATTGATGGAGAATTTAGGGTTACTGATCAGGTCAGCGGCGGTTGAATTCTGATCGTCGATCTCCATAGCAGCGACGTCGTTTCCCTTCGCCATCAAAAAATCCGTGAATTTAATTTAAGATCTGAATAAACACCTGAGTCCAATAAAAATGCGAATTAAAGGGTAGGGGGAGGAAGGGGTAATATTGAGGAATATTCCGGCAGGTTATACGGTTCGCCGGGTTCGCCAACGGCGGCGGGTTTTTTATATTTGGGTTCAGTTTTGTAACGCCAAACTCTACTCTTGAGTCTTGTACGGTGAAAAATTAGTAAATTTAACGGGTTGGAACATGGGTCGGGTTGGTCCAATATGCTTTATTTTTTTTTTATATATATATATATATATATTTTTAGTGAAGCACATTTTAAAAATCCAAACCTCGTAAATTTTTAAAGTCTTAACCTTATCAGAATTTAAAATTGCGTGTGAAAGGTGAGAAATTTTTTTATTTTTTGGTTTTTTTTTTGGATATATTATATATTAAATATTTGAAAAGACAAAGAGTTGCTATAACTGTATTTGGTGAAAATATTAATATTATAATTGAATGATTTTGCTAGGATGACAAATTTTATTTAGTTTTAACATACTGATTTGATATATTGTTTGATCTCGAAATTTTGCAATGAAAATATGACTAGGAAAAGGTATTAAAAATTAAAATTCATCACAATTTCTGTTAAACAAAGTAAGTATCAATTGAAAGAACAAATATGAACATATTCCTTATTACTAATATATTTTTCGTGCTTTTCTTTAAAACAATTTGAAAAAAATAATTTCTCAATTATTTTTGCTCAATAAAATTTATAATTAAAATTTTCCAAATATAGCATCAAAGTTTGGATCTTGAAATTCTGAAAGAAAAACATTACAAATTCACTTAATTTCATTAATTTAATACTTAAAATGTTTTGAAAAAATGCAATGGATTTCAATTTTGAACAAAAAAGGCATCTCCAAATGAAACTCTTTTTGCTGTAACATTGTTTTAAGTCATTTCCAATTAAAAGTAAGATCTTGTCTGAAAATGAAACCTTATGCAAAAACTAAACATTCATGTCCTAGGATTCTACAAAGTATATAGCATTGGTTCAAGTCTCATTATGTCGCTCATTATCACTAAATATTTATTGATTGTATTCGAAATAGTGCATAAAAATGCCATGTTATTACAGTTCTAGTGCTAGCTATTCAGTTCACCAACAAAAACCCATGATAATACAGGAAACAGTTTCGACTGGCCCATGTTTCTCACTTCAACCACATAAATGATGAAGACAAGAAGCATCAACATGCATTTTCCCATCATATGGCATGAAGGCCATAGAACCAGCTGGAACTGCTCATAGCCTCTGATGCATCTACGTTTGGACACTCAGACGAGTCTTCGATGCATTGACATTTCGACTCGCACAGGTGACCATTATTCGAGCTCTTTATTCAGTAATTGTTAAGAATCCAAAGTGAGATTATTGCGTTGAAAGCAGCTCATCTAAAACAGAGACATGCAAATGATAAGACTTATGAGTTACTACTACAAATTGTGGCTAACATAATATAGCAACTTACCTCTACCTTTCAGTACCGGACAAGATTTGAGTTGAAGTCGATGATGAAGGTTCGAATTTCCATGGGGGCAAGTTCGACTACCAACTTTACAGGATCTACAGGGTCCCCTCTCAAATCAGTGTCTTGTTTAGTATTGAAGCCTTCTGCTTTCCAAGATAATCTTTTCCTTTCCATTTCTTCTCTTTCTTGGTTAGCAGATAGACTCATTTCCTTGATTTTGTTGATCTGATGGGAAGAAGTTTGAAAATTAGCGACAATATTTGAAGTGTGACAGTGAGTTACTACAATAACCAAATACTAGGTTAACTTTATATTTTTTCACCTTCTTATTTGGAAAAACTCTCTTCAATTCTATGGTCGCCTTGACAGATAAATCCTTGTCCTCACCAACCTAATATCAGATCAGAAACAAAAAGATATCGAATGAAAAGAGAAAAACAGCTGGGCTTTTATCATTACCGAAACTATTGTTCAGAAAATAACATGTTTTGCAGAAAATAGTATCTATAGGTGAATTAGAAAATGGAAGGTAATTTCTTGCATGATTTAAGAACATAAAACCTCGTATAGATGTGCCAAGCGAAGGAGAACAGTTCCGTCTTCAAGCTCCTGAGGCAGCAGAAAAGTGAAACAATAAGTCTTACAAAATACTTCTTGGTACAAAGTTCATCATGTGTTCATTTAAAGAATTACCTGGAGGGTTAATATTGCGACATTATCAGGTAGACTATAAGAAGGATCCATGGCTGAAAAAGTTGGTATTGGGAAATTTGTCCACTTATCATCCTGTGGATATATGAATGTAATATCAAGTTAAAAACGTTGAACAAATTGGCAATCAGAAAAGTACGGTGCTCTGAGTTACCTGCTCAGTAAAGGCCAAAAGAAACGGCGAGTATATCTCCTGTCCAAATGACCGACGCCACTTGGATCCCTCTCCAAGTGGATCAAACCTGAGATAGTACTTCCCTTGGACCTGTGAGAGATTGATAGTGTAATTTGATCTAATTAGATATACATACACTTAATAGAATAAGTGAACAAGAAGAAAATACCTTCTATCATTGTCCATCACCTTCTTAAGCACATTCGTATTATGAATGTTCTTAAAAGTTTGGTGGCAGGCCCAAAGGGAGTTTGGTTAAATCATTAAAACATTTTTAACATGAATATATGCATTAACAAATCATTTTCTTTTTTCAGATCTTTCATTATCGGCTTGTCTTTAGCAGGAGTTAGATGAGTTCAATCTCATAAAGTAAAACCAAAGGAAACTGATTGCTGAAAGGCAAATCCAGTAACTTGGTGATGGAACTATTAGCAGTATCTAAAGAAACAAGTCCACGGCCAAATTTACGTCAATGGCTTACACAGTTCTGTAAGGGTTGGGAGTTCCCAAAAGAAAGAGTGATAACTTAATAGATAATCAAAGGCAGGGTTTGCCCTCTCCCCTAATTTGTCAATGTTTACCAAAAATTCTACAAGCTCTTTTGAGATGCTTTTAACTTTTCCCATATCAGGAGAGGAAAATACTTCAACTGATTGATATGCAGATGGTTACTAGAACCCATTTCATTATATGCATTACATCTCGTGACAACAGTCGACAATGAGGATATTGTGATGTCAGGTATTTGAAACAGAAAATGTGTTCAAATCTATTTTGAAAATGAGAAGGCCAATCAAGTGGTTCTATTTTAACACACAATTTTCAGCAGATTATTTAGGCATTCTACACTAGGTGTCGAGGTATGATACTAAGAAGGTATTTAGATCCATCCTAATCCAAGAGATGCTCATATACCAGGATATATTCGTTTTATGAGATACATCGCACCCTCTAATTTAGCTAAGAACATGATCAAAGATTAGAAGGTTCTAGTGACAATCCACTTTCACAAAACATGGCATGCAGAACAGAAAAATAATAAATCTGCAGAGCTGTTTTTGTAACAGAGTCAGCTTACAGTTAAACCAGAGCACGTATCAAGAACACAGACTGTTTCATTTAGAGCCTCGTCAACACCTCTACCATCATCATAGAGCAATCTCCTACAAAACAATGCCTTATGTTACTATCTTAAAGCTGTGCGCATTGGTGACAGTAATTATTATGATTTTCCATCCCCAGAGCAAGCTGATAACTAGGAAATGGTCAAAAAGTAAGAAAGAAAAGGAGTATAATAAGAAATAAAACTATATAGGAGATAGAAAGATCAGAGTAACCTGTGGAGCATTATCTCCACTTCACCATCAGCAATACTTGATCCTCCAACTGATCTATCCACCAAAACTGAGAGCTCTGTATTCTTATCTTTGATGTAAATTCCAAGATTGATCTGAAAAAAAAAAACCGTGATATGGAAGAGAAAATTGACAATTAACCCACCAAACTCACACAATAATTCTGTGATAAGACTGTAATTGTGAAGGCCACTTCTTCATAGTTCATGAAAATATATGACAGCTACAAAGAGGAACCATCAAAATCTCCTTAAGTTAGAGAAAGCCTCATTGAACTGTAGGGTACTATAAAATAGAATTTAAACAGATTGCAACAAAGATCCAAGTCTTTCTTATTTGAACGTTGACATATCGTCTATCCTTAAAGAAGAACAACCGTGGTCCCGAAATTAATTTTGTAACAGTCAAATGCATGGATAAAATAGAACAAACCCATATGATGGTAGATGACAGTGGATAATCACAAATTATGCTCTTAGATAATGTTGACAATGTTTTTGCCAGTAAAAATTAAATCCTATGCTGATAGCATAGTTTTAGCATGTAATGTGATCAAAAAAGAAAATAATCGGCTTATATACATTGTTAGAAATCAGTATCTATTGACTGGTTAAAATTTCAAAGTTCCCAACAAAAGGATATGGAGAGCTTGTCTCAAAGTCAGTTCAATAGAAAGCATAAAAAAATTCTAAGCAAGAAATATGAGCAATAAGCTCCAAAATCAGTCACCAAAAGTTTGGGAGTGTAGGTACTGACTGATTGCGTCACTTTTTCTCGGTTTATTGTCACAAGAAGCCAGTCTAAGAAAGTGCTTAGATCTTTTTGTCAGTATATTGTCAGGTACATCCGATGAAGCTAGGAATTTTTTTCCAATTGATTGGTGCATATATCTCATGTGATTCAACAATTCCTTCAATTTATGAAGTTTCATGCATTTCATACTCCGGGATTATCAATACCAGTGTGCTTTATCAATTTTCTCAATAGAAGAATCACAATTTAAAAGATAACGGAATATATATTCTTATCAGAAAGAATATAATAGCAGATATAAATCCCTTTTCAAATGGAAAATAAAAGAAAAAAGTTATAGAATGTGTTGGTTTTAATGCAAACGTACAGGGTAGTAATTTCCTGCAATTGGTTGGTTCACTTGAAGGTCCCAATCAGCTCTGTAGTCTCGAATCTATGCAAAACAACAAAAACTTATGAGGTCAATGCATACTCTATTGCTAGCAATCAACAAAGAACAATACACTTTGTCTAGGATATGTGCTGACTAAGGTATTATGTTATGCAAAACAAGATTCACTGCTGGCAGAGATCAGTGATGTTACATACCCGTTCCAGAAAATCACGTCCATTAGAGTCTGTATAAAATGTTTTGTTGTTTCCAATCTTTGTCTTTATCTGAGTTACAATCTCTTTCCCGATTCCATCATCAATAGGTATGGGACCAACCTGAAATTCAGGATAATTAGGACGGTCTCCAACATAAGATTTTCAGATTTTTTTTCTTTTTTGAGCTAACAAAGATTAAAATTGAATAGATGGATAACATATAATTATGTAAAGGTAAAAGATTGACTTACAATAAATTCAACCTCAGCGTGTTCCTTCTCCTTGTACACTCTTGTAATCTATGGATAAATATGTTAACAATTCATGATAAGAAAGAACAAATAACCACAAGAATTTGATATATTATTTCCAGCTCTCTGAATGTTCTTTACAGAGAAGCTTGACATTTCAATTCCTAAATTTCCATACGGTTTTATACTGTAGATTATTTCAACTTAGTTGTCACAAATCTGAGTTACGATTACTAGTAGCTAATTGCATACATAAATTTCAAATTATAGTTACAATTTGTTCATCAAAGCATCGATGACCTCAGAAAGATCAATCATCTACTGTATTATTAGTTCAACGGCTCCAGTTTTTCTGCATATCACTCTTAAGTGTGATGAAGAAAGAAGCCAGTGCCAGCATATAGCCAAGGTTCTTCTGGAGCAGGAGTTTCCAACTCTTTCACCATTTGTGTCACCTACTAAAGTATCATCCTTCTTTCTAGAATAAATTATATATTGAATCTGCTACTAACCTGATATATCCATGAATTAATCATCTGATGAACTTCATCAAAGAGTGGTCCTCTAAAAACTGTTAGTGGAATCTACAATATAAGATAAATAAGTCATTGCTTGATCATGAAATGTAAGCCAGCAAGAGGGTTAACATTGAAGGGAATGTAAATACCTTTCCTTCAGATTGTATTGGGAATGTGCCATTTGGCCGAAAAATGTATGCTCCCGAAGCCTTCAACAAGTAAATGAAATTATTGATTAAACTCTACCACATCAACTTCAGGGGGAAATCTAAAGAACACATTACTATCACCTGAAAATCATTACTCCCGTCATCCCCAGCGTAATAACTGTACGATTGCTCTATAGAAATATTCACCTTCATTACAAAGTATGTATATTATCATGTACCTTCACCACTTACAGCACAAAAATGAAGAAGTGAAGTCTACTGGATAGTCATTGAAAACAAGAATGACCACTAACAGGCTACAGCAGTATGCTTGTGACTTGAAACATATTTACATGACAGAAAGAAGATGAGAAAACAAAGAAGAAATATGAGGCAATTTCTAAATGGCATACCAAGCTTCTGCTATTAACATATTGTGTAAGCTTTCCATCATTTCCAGAGTATATAAGCTTCAAGTTGCCAGACCCTATTTGTATAGCACCACTTTGACTCCCATCAAACGTGTATGATATCGGCTTTGTTGAAGCAGAAGCTGCATATGCAACAAGTGACAGAATGTAAGCACATATTGCATTATACACTGGATTAGAAAACTTGACTCAGTAAACTATTTTGAAGATAAGACGATCGGGCTCACATTTACCACTTGCGATCACATAAGTGCTAAAACCCAAAGGTGGAACTACCGCTGTAAACGTGAGCCAATACATGGGGCTGGCAGAAGGGGATTCACCCGTATATGCAGTGGCATAGAATTTTCTCTTGGCTATCAAAGCATTAACTATAGGAAGAAGCTGTGACAAAATCACTTTTCCAGTAGAATCTGTAACAGTGACATTCTCATTGATTACCTGCATCAAGTTCATCAAGTAATGAAGATCTTATTCGATCACCTATAAAGTAATGCACCGGCACTCATTTTCTTGCATTTTTCTCCTTGATTTAGTGGGACAATATGTTGTATTGTTTATCAAAACTGGTCCTTTTCCTTAGCCAGGACAGATCCCAAGGTACAAGAACATATTTAAATGAACAGGATCTCAGAAAACAATCCAAATGAATTCAGCTCAGTGACAAGTGGAAAAAAGAAGCAAATGCAAAATGCTTACAGGAATCCTCACAACAGCTGTTCTTTTCCACCCCAGAGAGTTGTAGACAAGTACTGCCTGCAGATAGCAAGGCAATGAGTTATATTTATTTTTACTGTGAAAGAAGACCTGTAAGATATACTCTATTGTTTCAATTAAATGACATACGGTCAAATCAACTAGAAGATATTCTACTTACTATTTTTTTCCCAAGAGAAAGATCAACTTCTGTTGCAGGACAATAACTTATATTCAGAAGCGGGCACTGGAAAGAAGAAAAGATATTAACTCCAAGGCATCTAATTAACTCCAAAAGTAAAATACAATTTCATGCTCCCTAAATCTACCAAGGAACAGATAAAAACATTAAGGTGAGAAAAACATATGCAAACTCGAAACTCGAAATGGATTAGATGATTGGGAAGAAACCTAGACTTCTGTTCTAGTGATTCCATGTATTCATAGACAAAAAAATTAAAGCCAAATAGAATGGAAGGTGCCCGAGGGTTTGCCTGGTTGAAGTTTGTGACGGGACTCTTGCATTCTGCAGACAATGATGATTGTGTCATACAACCAAGGGAAGCTGCTACAACGTCCTCAGACTGCATGAATTTGTAATCAAAGATGTTAATTTAAAAAAAGATAAAGCGGAAGGGGTCAACTTCGCTGATGATTATAAAAATATATTTGGAAAAAACCTCACCTCCTTGTAACCTATTGAAAGCCGTTTTGCATAGTCATTAGCAACGTGTTGCTTTTCAGTACCAGAAACTGCATCATGATGTTGTGCAATTGCCAAAGCATCAGCTAAAGAGTCAGTTGTGGGCCCTGATTTTTTTCTTCCTCTTAAAAATTCTAACTGCCTTGCTGCCTAATTAAGTATACGAGTGTTGTGAGATTTCAGATTCAAATTATTCCATTTAGCAAGAAACCTTAAAGATCAGACAAGATATCAAAGAATTCCATGACATACCAAATAGTAGCCACTCATCATTCTGACATAGCCTTTGATGGCTGACCTACTTGTAAAATATCCAGTCCAATAAGCATTTATACGGTCTGCATATCTGATACACAACTTGCCTCAATTATAACTGCAAAATTTAAGAAGAATAATATGTATTTTGTGGATATATTAAAAAAAATAAAAATCTTGAACTCACGGGAAGTAGTCATCAGATTTAAGAGGCCAGGACTCATTTAAAGCATATTTGGCATCGGTGTATAAAGATGGAGTTGAATAGAAGGCATTGACACGGCCATCCTGCAAGCAGGTTCAAAAAGGGTATATTACGAAAAATAGAATAAAGACACTACAATGTTATCCATTCGTGAATGGTTTGCAATAAGAAATTTTGAGCAACATTATGCTTCCAACAAAAATAATGTTGAATTGTTCATTGATTGAGCACAAACTTTCTACATTTCCACATGTGTGGTTCAGGTTTCCCATAGAACTCTGAAAGTCTGAACTACATAAACCATTAAGAGTGCCAGGATAGCCGGCTAAACGTTTTACATAATGAAATTCCTTGCAAGAATCATCCACCAATGGGAAGCATATGATGGACGGATTCAGAAGATACTAACCTGATTCACATAATGTATAAGTTTGTCCATATTCCGGAACCATGTCTCTGCATATTGATACTTGAAATCCGTTCCCATAGTCCACATGATATGATTTGAACGAGTGACGTTAGCCTGCAAACAAAACCAGTTGAAGGCAGTGACTATCATGGGCCTACATGGTTCCCTGAGAAATGCTCTTATTTGAATAATTTCAAAACATATTACCCCAAAAAAAGATGAGAAAGAAAGACAGAAAGAAATAAGATCATTTTAAAGTACGATTGCTAAGTAATTAATCACTGCAGGAACCATCCTAAATGAAAATGCCACAGGAAATGACAGTTTGGCAATGCAAGGAAAGTTAAACCACAGAGTGAGTTTACCTGCGAGAAGGCAGCAGCTACAAAATCATTGACACGCTCTTGAACATTGTAATCAAATAGATTGATGTCATCCTTAAGTCAAGAAAGATAGACAATATCAGTATCTGCATAGACAAAAGTTCAAGGGACAATTTTTCCTCTAAAGATTACCTGGACCACAGGGGAATCACCATTGACTTCAAAATAAAAACCAGTTGGAGGTTCATAATTTCCAGCATAGAAAGCACCAGCAAATATCTGAAGTAATTTAACAGAAAATCAGAGGGTCTATTTTCCGCACAATGCATATTAGACAATAGACAACATTAAGAAAATAGCACTAATTATGAACATCACAAAAAGTAATATACGAATCATCAATATGATACTGAAAATTGTTGGAACTTGAGATTAACCTGAGAGGAAGAACCACGACTTTTGGAACCCTGCCAGATAACCTCGAGCCTCTTCTCGTCTCTCCTTTTGGCTCTATCTTGGTAGTCAATACGACCAAAGAAAAGAGCATCAAATCCAACCTAAGCCCCAGTAATGGCATGAGCTCAGCTTAGTTACTGAAATGTATATCGAGCACGATATATATATTATGTACAAATACATTCCTTCTGCAATGATATTAATGTTTTATTGACAGTGCAACAAATGTTAATCAGAACATTGGTGGCTGGATAATCAAAAAAGGCTTGGACAAGAATAAGTAAAAAGAGCAGGATTGTGACCAAGTGCAGAGACTCATAACAGTACCTCTGCCCCCAAAAGGTACGCCTGAACAGCAGAATGCCCAAAAGGGTCAATTTGCCAGCCAATTCTAGGAGTGACGTTGAACTCCTCTTTAATAAATTGGTGGCCTAGTGTTGTCTGATCTATCATGTCAATGTAATGTGTTGCCGCCTCATCATGCATGCACATTCCACCATTTCTGCAAAAGCAAAATCAAGGGAACATAAGAGGAAAAACTATCACCCACCATCCAATAGGTTAATGAGTCTTTTCTAACATCCATACTGTTTACAACAGAACCAGTTGGAATACAAATCAACAGCAATACTTCTTTACTGGCATCATAAATCCTTTGGTCGTTAATGGTCTAATAGAAATTAGTACATGAACTCAAGTTGACCCCAGCTGACTAGCATTCCGACTGTCTTCTTCATCACTTCGCTCTGCTCTCTCCACCACCGCTGGAAAAATGCCTATGACAATGTAAAAAGCATTTATAGCAGCATGCACTTCATTGACATGTTAAATAAATGAACCAGTACATATGACAAAAACTGTTACCTGTTCAACATAAATAAATTTCCTATTTTTATCAGCCAGCAAAGCCGGAATCAATGAATCCAACACATTCTGCACACATGCTCCCTACAAACATCCCACGCTGCATTTTCAACTCACGAAATTCCACACAATCAAATCCATCAAGAAAATCTATGTTAAATCCATAATAGATGTATAGCAACTCCAACAAAATACACCATCCCATTTCAACAAAGTTACAAAAAATTATCGAACGAAAGTCAATTGGGAGCAAAGGGAAAAAAAAGGAAAAGAAAACCCAATTCATCGATAAATAGCAAAGTACCTGAATCGAATTATTGGATCCAACATAGTACTGATCAACAGTCTTCAACCACCCAACATCATCATGCGTATGAGGAACCAAATGCACATTAATCTTTCCAGGAACAATACCTTGCGAAGTGTTGTAAACCATGTACTTACACTCCACCAGCACACACACAACACACACAGTCAAAACCACCGAAAAAACCCGAAACCCCGCCATGGCAGCTACAGCTGTACTCAATCCTAACAGTTCTCAAATAAATAGACCAAGCCCAGAAGAGGACAATATCAACTCAAAAACAACTCTCGACCCACAAATCAATGCGAGATTCCCAATGTAGAAATGGGAACTAAGCCTTGTCTGTTAATCATTGTCAGTGGAATTTAGGTGGTAGTATATAACAAAAAACGTCGGTTGTCAATGTATTGTGGATAAGGGTTCTCTGCGAATGACAAGAAAAAGAGTAATTGTTGACTTGAAAAGGCGCTTTGGAGTTGGAATTTAGCCGTGGACCGAGGACGACTCACTGTCAGCTTTATCTACAGACCACATTTCCTAGTGGGGTGGGGGTGGGGACGAGGGGACGACTGTAATTTTGCCAACTTTAAAATTCTGTTAAGATATTGGCGCCGATGACGTTTTTTCCACCTCCGACCAGTTATCTTTTTCTATGTATGATTGAGGTTACATCGAGATTAATTAAAGAGTGCAAGAAAACCTACAATTGAAAAGGACAACGACTGTTTACAGTTTTGTATTCACTATAAGGATTCAATACTGATTTTTTTTCATTTTACAAATTCTTGGATGGGAATATTTTCAGTATTTTAGTTTATTTCCTTTAACAAATCTTTGGATTGGGAATCTTTTCATTATTTTAGTAAACTCGAGCTTGTAAATTTTCGGAAAAAGGAAAAGTGTTAAAATAAAAATTGGAAGTACTTACGAAGTGTGGAAAAGCGGAAATAATTTTAAAAAACAAAGGGTAAATAAGTCAGAATAAAAGATTCGATTTTAATTTTTTTTTGTGTTTAGAAGTTTAAATAGTGTAATTGGGCTTTGAAATAATGATTTATTTGGAGTTTGATTAAATTAATTGAAATAATTATGATCAATTATTTCCTTATTGTATTTTTTCAACTCTTGATTTTGTATTATATTGTGTATATAATATATACTTATGTGTTTATGTATATTTACAAAATCTGGATAAATTTGTTCATATTTGTATTTATGTTTATATTTATTTTTGTATTTAAATATATAATTTTGTATATGAATTAATATAATGTATATTAATTCATATATTTTTGTGTATTCTAGTTTATTCATTGATATACATGTGAGTATATATATATATGTGTGTGTATAGTCTATATATTGTGCAAAACACGTACATATGTATGCAAGTATTTGATATTATACATGTGCATAGATTAGGCATGAATGTAAAAGTATAGCATTTGTATGAATAAAAGTAATATTATTTGTGTATTTATTAACATATTCATGTGTATATACATATATATTTGCATAATTGGTGTTATGCATTTAGATATATATTTATCAATTATCAGTATACGAGCATATCTTGTACATATCTTATGTGCATATATAGATATAAAACATGATACATAGACAATGAATGTACAGGCATGTGTATGTATATGCAGTATATATATTTGTTTAAATATTATGTTTACATATACATTCAAGCATATTTATAAATAAATGAATGTATGTGTATATATACACTTATATAGTAGGTGTTGGTTTGTATATCCATACACGCGTGTATATACACAGTATATATGTGTATCGAAGTATGTTTTTATATATAAACGTATGTGTATATAACTACATTCAAGTAGTATATTTTGTGTACAAGTGTATACATATATGTAGACCTGTATATCATATTCACACACACACACACACATATATATATATACATATACATATATATATATATATATTGTAAGTACATGATAAGATTATATATTATAAAAGTTTACTGTGAATAGAAAATACATATACATGAATTATAATCTGTGCACTTTATAATACTTACATATGTTAAAACCATATGCACAAGTATAAACTAATGCTAGTAATAAATAAGAAATATAATTTAAAAAAAAAAAAAAGGAAATGTCAAAAATTACTTTTGATGAAGTGAAATGGATAAATTGGACGTTCTTGAAAACTCGTTTACTGTAAAACACCCTAGGCTAATATAGAATTATTGACAGTCCAAAATTCGAAATATAATTATTAAATATCCAAATTGTTCATAATCTAATATTACATTTTTTTATTACAGTATTTCAATCGTACAAGAAATAATAGGTAAGGGAACAGTATAAACCCGTTTTTTGGTCTGTAGTTTGTAAGAACAATAAGAAGTAGTATCTATACAAGTGAAATATCTAAAATATATTTTTATTGATAATGGAGTTTAAGATACTAAAAGTTAATATATATATATATATATATACTAGTGTTATACATAAATTATATATTTTCATTTAAGTTGGACATTAGCGACGGAAGTTTCCTCAGGATTGGTAAAGTAAATTTGAGTCATGTAATTAAAATATTATATTCGATGAATAATATATCGAATATGTAGATGATAAATATATATTCAATTTATTATAAAATGTGATAAATACAATAAAATTATACACTGGGTGTGATATTTAATATTCTCTTCTACCTTAAAATTTGTAATATATATTTGAAATATAAGTAAAAATGAAAGGTCTAGTTTTATAATAATATTAGATCAATTTTAGTTTTTTGTAACAAGGTCAATAAATTACATATGAATTTTACTTTTTATATAATGATTGATAGTTTTTCTATTTTATAGATGACTAACGTGTGTAATATTTTTATATTTAATGGAATAAATAATAGATGGGTCCATTGTTTATTAAATAATTTATAAACATTATTTATTTATTTTCCTTATCACCCTTAATTATTAATTAAATAATTAATCATAGAAAAATAACGTATTTGCCCCCATGCCATGCCATAGGTACGGCCAATCGATATTATTAGAAAACAGAACACACTCAAATAGATTAATTAATTATTTCATGTCGGCCAAAAAGATGGATGTATTTCAAAATTTTAAAGTTTATTTGATATAATTATTCCTAATTATATCCAAAAGAGACTTGGAATTTTGTTAATATGCATTATTCAGAATTAAAATTCAAATCTATACAAACAACTTATTTTACCTATTTAGATTATATTTTTGTGATATCCTAATATTTTTCATATTTAATTAAAAATTATTCACTTTGAAGTGGTGTCACTTCGATTATTTGATTTATAAATTAAATGCCAACTGTAAATTGTATTGTTCCATATATCATAATAAATTGGTAGAAATATTGGGGATTGTCCCGATAAAAAAAAACATACAATCAAATAAAATATTTATAAATTTTTATAAAATAATTATTATTAGGTAGTACATAAATTTAAGAATTTAGGTCTGTTAGAATGAATCAACTTGACGAGCTATTAGAATTATCTTATTATGCTTTGTGATGATGGGAAAAGTTTCATCACACCCCTTGCATTGGCACATGGTTGCGGCTAATTTTACTAATAAGAATTGAAAATAAAAATGACTTTTGACATGGTTGTTTGAGAAAAAAAGGATGTAAATTGACATTTCAAGGTGTTTGTCAAGACTTGTAAAGATTCAAATTAGGATTATATAGATTAGTCAAAAATTGCCGTCGAAGTTAAAAGGAAATACAATTCCAATTGCTACAAAATAATTAATACATGTTATCGTTATATTCAGATATTTTTTATTTTTATTTTTTTGAATAAATCTCATTTTACATATATTTATTTTTATTGACTATCACTTTATTTTGTATCTTCAATTGTCTTACTTTACACTATTGTACTATCATTCTATCTCAATTTACCTCCTTATATTCTAATTGTCTCATTTTATCCTTTTGTATTCTAAAAAAATGATCAAATTACCCTTACTAATTATTTATAATAAAATTATTTTAATTTTTTTTAAAATTAATAAATTTAGATTATATTTTAATAATTTTTTCAATTTGATTAATTAATACTTGACATTAAATTTATTTAAAAAATTTTATTATACTTAAATTTTAATAGTTAATTTTTAATTTAACATGGTTCTTATTAATGTAGTATATAGTAGAATATTATTTATTAACTAATACACTTTACTTATGAATTTTATACTCAATATAAATTCACAAAATATATAAAATATTTTTAAATAATATCTTACTAAATACATAAAAGATTAGTAATATATTTTTTATTATTAATAGAATTATCATGAATAAACTATGTTGAATTCAAAAATATATTAGTTAATTTATAAGTATTAGTAAAATGTATTAGTTAATAAAAAATATCATACAATATAGAAATTTAATAAGTACTATATTTATAAAAAAAATAGCCATTAAATTTTAAGAATAATAAAATTTAAAATAAATTTAATGTTAAGTGTTATTAATTAAGTTAAAAAATATTAGAATATAAATATAAGTTTATCAATTTTAAATTTTTTATAATATTTTTTTTATAGATAATTGGTAAGGGTAATTTGGTTAATTGTTTTAGAATACAGATGGATAAAGTGAGACAATGAAAGTATAATTGGGTAAAGTGAGACATTTGAAAGTATAAGAGGATAAAGTTATACTAAACCAAAATAAAGGGGGGTAAAGTGAGATTTACCTTTATTTTTTTAGTGGGATATTCTAAAATTAAGATATACTTACTAGAATGATTATATTTTTTTAAAAATATCTTTCAATGATATGATACCAATAATTTTTAATAATTATTTTTAAAAATAATTGTATAAAAATATATAAAATTTTAATTGTTCGACTCTTATCTAAAATCTTATATAAAATTAAATTGAACTCATAAATTGGAATGAATGGAGTATTATTTAATATGTGCAGAATAGGAAATACTACCTAGAATAATATAATTATATTTTGGATAGTCATTCTCGGATAGCGAAACCGGATCACCAAACACCCCTTCAAAACACAAAGGACCCCACAGAAAGACACATTGGCTAAGCCTATCCTCATCCCAGATTACATTATCACCTCAAAATCAACTGACTGATGAAAAACATCCTTATTCTTTTCAACTCCCACTCTCCCGCCGGCCGGAGCGGCGCAAGAAAGAAGCAGAACTAAGACTACCCAGCTCGCAAGAATTTTGCCGAAAAAGATAATACTAAGAACAAAAAGATGGCATTTTCCTCGTTCTTATATTCTCCAATCCACTTCACTCTCCCTAGTCCACACTGCCACTACCGCCGCCGCAGGCCCTTTTCTGTAACCGCCGCCATTCCACCACTTTCCACCGCCGCAGACGTTGCTGCAGTTTCCGACACCTTGGACAGCACAACCCTCGCTGTAATCGGAGGCGGGTCTGTCGCCGCACTCGCAGCCGTGCTCTCCCTCGCCGACCCCGAGAAACGGAGGCAAATGCAGGCGGAGGAGGTGGGGGGAGGGGACAAGGAGGTGGTCCGTGAGTACTTCAACAATGATGGGTTCCAGCGGTGGCGAAGAATTTATGGAAATACTGACGATGTTAATAAAGTGCAGAAGGACATCAGGCTCGGACACTCGAAAACTGTGGAGAATGTGATGAAGATGTTGTTGGATGAGGGGCCGTTGAGTGGGATTACGGTGTGTGATGCTGGATGTGGGACGGGATCCTTGTCGATTCCGTTGGCGAAGGAAGGGGCTGTTGTGGCGGCGAGTGATATCTCGGCTGCCATGGTTGCTGAGGCTGAGAAGCAGGTCAGTGGTTGTTATTTATACTGGTCTTGTTGATTGGTAGTTTGTTTTGTAGTTGTTTACCTCCACGTAATTCAACTGTTTTTTGAAAAGTTCTTGGAGATTTCATTCTTGGTTGATGCATTTGGAACACAAGGCATACATGATGATGCTTGAATTTGGAAGTATATAGATGATGCTTGTTGCACTTGCGTAGTTGAACTTCAGTTGAAATTGATGATTGCTTTTGCCATAATAGTTGATGTGTTAAGGAGTAAGTTTGATTTAGTGATATGCTGTGGCAGTTTGTGAGTGGGGTCCTATGCCAATTAGGGGTCAATAGTGCTGTGTTTCCGCCTGGCGATTAAGAAGTAAATAATTTTCGAGGATTATATTAATGAGAAGTCATGTACTGTTGGTTGGAGGGAGGGGGTGGGGTGCGGTTGAGAAGCAGAAGAATTCTTTTATTTCTGCAATGTATTTTTGGTCTATACATGGGAGATTAGATGGTGCTGAAAATCTTTGTTTCATCTTTTTTTGGTCAACATATCTGACTCCTCAATCTCATCAATCAAGAAAGGTTGTGTTATGAAGCCACTGCACTCTTATACAATAGATGTTGGCTAATATTGCATTCTGCAAAAATGGGATTTGAATCTGGATTTGCTCCCAAAACCATGATTTCATGCAATTGAAGCCAGAATAAGAAAAGTGGATATTTTGCTAAAACATGTACCTTGATGATCTACACTTCATTTGCTTAATTCATTTGACTTTGATGCAGGCACGAGAAGTGCTTTTCAAAGGCAAGGATGAGCTATCCCCAGGACTGGCATTGCCAAAATTTGAAGTGAAGGACTTGGAGAGCTTGGATGGGAAGTATGACACAGTTGTCTGCTTAGATGTTTTGATACACTACCCACAAAATAAGGCGGATGCCATGATTGCACACCTGGCTTCTTTGGCTGAGAATCGATTGATTTTAAGTTTTGCCCCAAAGACATTTTACTATGATCTGCTGAAAAGAGTCGGAGAATTGTTTCCTGGACCTTCAAAGGCTACAAGGGCATATCTTCATGCTGAGGCTGATGTGGAGAGGGCATTGCAAAAAGTTGGGTGGAGAATAAGGAAGAGAGGTTTAATTACCACGCAGTTCTACTTCTCTAGAATTGTTGAGGCCATTCCTGCATAGAGCAGAAAGTGAGGTTAGATATGATTTTTGCATTTTCTTGCAAGTGCCTAGATACTAGGAAAGCCCTCAAAGATTTTTTAAGGCCATAACATCCTTGCCTTTTCTATTCATTCTTGCGTGATTCATACCATGTATAGTAGATAGATTTGTGCTTCTAAACCTTTTAATTTGTGGAAATTTTGCTAGTTAATATTGATCTTTCGTTAAGTGTAAATGTTACCATTTACTAATTTCGATCGATGCATATTGTAGATTTGGGTTCTCAAGTGTTGTGTGCGCGCTCTCTTATGTGTACTCTAGTTCTACTTTATTCACCTGAATAATGTTCAATATATGCTGAATATCTCTTTTTTGTTTCTTCAATCACTTCTGGCCTCTCATTGTGTTATTAGATCATACTCTATAAATTATGAATTATATCAGATCTTCTGTTAGCAGAGTAAGCTGTGCTTTCGTTCTCCATTTTCAACCTGGACATGCCACAAGACTTTGGTTAGTAGCGAAAGCAACATCCCAAAATGGTAGATAGATGGACAAATTCACCATAATATGAATCAAAGATCAGACAAGCAAGTTTGACCAAACTTTTATAATCGATGGTAAAAAGGGCTAATCTGGGAGCTAGACTGGAATTCAACAAAGAGACTTATAAATATCCCCTTCTAAGGTATGAAGCAAGAGCAATAGAAGGAATTTTGATATCTATGGCTGCTGTTACAGCTTATTGGCAATTTTTTCAAGAGCATCAGTAATCTTGGTAAGAGCTGCGATTAAACTGTCATGCTGGTCTTTCTGCTGCTCTCTGTCCAATTGACAATTCAACTTCTGATCTTCAAGCTGTGCATTCAGCAGATTAGTATTTGTCTCTAGAGCTTTGATCAGTAAGTCGTCCACATCAATATTTTGACAATCACTTGATGACTGCCTTCTTCTCTTCACTCCCTCTTGAAACTCAGAACCTCTCCAGAATTGTGGGCCTGGTTGTCTTTTGTTTTCTGCACCTTTGAGAGACAAATATATCAAAAAATCATTAGAAATGTGAGTTAGCGTGGCTCTAAAATGACCCTTTATCGAGGAAGGTCATTATAGAGGATCAACTTTTATCAGTCTAATGTTCGGATTCAATCATCTACAGTGATTGTAAATTTCCAATATATGACTTCTGAGGTTGATCAGGAAAAGTTAACAGCATGTTGTAACTCCTCACAGGTATGTGATCGTTTGAACTTTTACACATTCTCAAGTTAGGATGTAGTGTATTGAGTCATGAGTAGATAATTGTACTTATTCTAGTGCAATGAAAATTTATTTGACATTATATTTAAGGCCGAGTCTAGTTGTTATAAAGAACAAAACTTGAATGAATGGACACATAATCTGCAAAATAACCCTGTAGGAGCCAATAATCATGATAGCAAGGTAATGAATCAAAGTTTAACAAAATTAACTTCTATCCGATATTTTATGTTCTTTTTACATAATCACGTTTGAAAGGTTTATGATCAAGACACTTTATATATTAATAGATAGTCCAATACTTCACCTTGATTTGGATCTGCCTGGTGAAATGGCTGATACCTCATCTCTGCTAAGAATAGGAAAATATTTGTATTAGGCAATCCTTGAAAACAGGGTATATATTCCTTAGGCATACCAAAAACTGCAGTCTTATCTGTTAGGTAAATAGTTGGCAAATTGCTTGGTGTTGCAACCTAGACTACGGTAAAATGAGGATAATTGAATGTTTGAGGTACCTGAAATAGGCACTGGAGAAGGAATTGTCTTCTTTTTACCATCTGTCTGAACTTTTTCCTTCTCTGGGCTCCTCCCAATTTCCTCCTGTGCCACCTGTTCAAATTCAGAAAATAAACCATCCCTGGCTTCCTCATCCTCCACCATGTCATCCTCATCTTCTGCCTCCTCACCATCTATGCCATCACCATTATTTTCATCTGCACTTGTTGTCACCAGCGCGAGTTGATATGCAGCTGTTGTGAATGCTTTACCATCCAAGACTTCATAGACTTCTCTGTCAAAGAAACCTGGAAGTTTTCTCTCCCTCCTTAAATCACTTTTCATCATCCAGAAAGATTCACCTTCTCCGTTTACCTGAGAGTCCCATGTTTTTATCTTCTTAAAATCACTGAGAAGATTGCTCCACCGCTTACGGCATTGAACTGGCCCTCTGTTCACTCCATGTCGTCTGCAGTGTGACGAGACAGAGTCCCACTTGGGTTCAAGCTGGTCTGAAGAACTGGATCTTCGACCCTTTCTCCCTCTCTCCTCTGTAATCTTTTTGCCTTCTATCAGGACCAGTGTCTCTTGTCGAGTCCATCGGGGATGTCTTGGTGTTTTATTCCTCTCATCAGTCCTTTCAATAGATGGTTGCTGTCCATCAACCACATTATTTTCATGCTTGCCATTCAATCCTGCTGCCATGATTCTTCTGCCGCACAGGACAAAGGTTCTGACCTAAAGGTAATTTGTAAAATATTCAGATACAAGGTTTATTGAAAGGTTTTCTCTCATATATATAGAACAACCAGATCAGATAGAGTTTGTGGTGTTAAGACGTATACATTTTGTACTATTGTGTTCCTCTGAAGGGATAACGGTGTCTTATATATTCTTTGCTGTCCTCGTGATTGACTATCCTAATAAGGGCACAAATCTTTATTACGGGATTGAATGCGGAAGGTGGACCCTATCACATTTCAGTAATGAGCACCATCTCTTTTAAGGCACATTACCCAAATTTCTTTCAAAATTGTCACATTGCTGAAATTTCTCTCTAGTGATTATCCTAATAAGGGCATAATTCTTTGTCTTCGGATTGAATCCAGTGGCACTGCATATCACTTTCTGAAATAAGCGCAATAGCTTTTAAGGCACATTGCCCAAATTTTCTTGCAATTCTGTCAATATTCTCCAAATTTCTGTCCTAGTGATTGATTATCCTTATAATGGCATATTCTTAATTCAGGGTTTGAATGCAGAGACTCTCCATATCACTTTCTGGATTGAGCTGTGTATCTTTTAAGGCACGTTGTCCGTATTTCTTTCGATTCTGTCACTTGCCTATTTTATCTATCTATTTATGTATTTTGCTTGTATGAGTGTCCTTGTTGTTCTGTATCCTATTGGGAACCTTTAGGATCGTATCGAATTTATTACTGCTGAAACTTACAGCCTTGTGCTACCATGGAACAGTAAGCATCCAACAAGTTACTCTTATGATGGATTAAAGATTATACATTCTGTGCTGTGGGACATTAAAAGGGCAGCACTATCATTCTGAGGCTGCAGCTTAGTTGGCTGCAGATTAGTTTTCCATCACTTTCCTACAATATCATTGATTTGCTGTACAGACTCAGATCTATAATATAATTCCTGCGGGTTAATTGTCCTGAGGCTGCTGCAATGGAAAATGAGTAGTCATCCCAATATTTGGGAAAACCTGTTAACTAGCATGTCCAAATGTAATCACTGAGTACCCCCCTCCCCCTCCCCCAGAAAAAAAGAAAGAAATAAAGAAAGAACAAGAGAGAGTGATCATTGAGATTTGCAGTTCAAATAAAAACTGCAGTGAAATGCTTAAATCATCAAAAGATTTCTTTCTCTTTTGGTATCATAGTAGTAAAAGTGCGGTTACAAAAATCTTCTGTTTTGTGCAACAGGATGACATTGATTGCAGATTTGCAGGTTCTTTTTTATTTTGTGTTACTGTATAGAAACTTAAAAAATTTATGATGCATATATAAGTTTGAGAAAAAATTTATATATGAAGTTTAAAATTGTTCTTCTTCTTTTAAAATGTTCTGGCATCAAGCTTAAAAATTACATGACAGTAGGCAAAATCAAAGAGGGATATAAAATCAAATACCTTATCAATGTAAGAATATACTTGCAATCATCAAAATAAAGCTGAGAATTCAGTGATGATATATAAAATTTTCAAAGTTTTTCTATAATAAATTAACATAAGGGTAGTTGAATAATTGAAATAACAAGATATTGGACATAACATTTCCAAATCTTTAAGCTACATTAGGATGTAGGTTTGGAGGAAATGAAAAAGAAGGAAAACTTATGAAAGTAAATGTCATAACATTTTCATTTTGAACAAAATAACTCTCAGTTAAATATTTTTTGAATTTAATTGAGTACCGTTAGAAAATAAATGAAGCTGATGGATAATCAATAAATACATCTTATAATTATATTTATACAAATATTTGGAATGCATATCCTTCAAAAATTAAATGACAAAAAATATTTTTTCCAACGTATTTAAGTGAAAAATGAAAACTATCTAAGTAAAAAAATTGAATACTATATTATTTTCATTGAAATACCAGGTCGTGTTTGGTGTTATTTGACCAATAACAATTTATTTCTCTCATAACGAAAATATTTGGTGAAATAACAATTTTTAGGAATAAAATTTTTATTTTTCTAAAATATTTACTAATAGTTACTTCGCTTTATATATAACTATATATCCTATTATACCACTAAAATAACAAAACAAAATGCGTTTTCAATATTTTTCAAAAATAAAATACATAATATCATTGTAATTTATATGCAACAATTCATCTACGTATATTTTCATTCTCTAAACATTTTGCCGTACAAAATAATTTTCCCCAAAGTGCCAAAAATAACTCCAAACAGCGCGCCAATTTCTCAAACAACCTAGGTCTCAAAAGTCGCATTATGTTCTTATCAGCGACTTCAGTCCGGCCCACGTGCTCCTTCCTCCCTTTCCCGCGCATAATTTGTTTTTCCCAGCTTTTCATCAAAATCAAAGCAGGGAACCCTAGAATGTAATGTAGGAATCAAAATCTGAGGATTCCAATTTCTATAATCGAAACTCAATTAATACATCGAGAGGAGAAAAGAAAAATGGCGAGCGACGTGGAGCGAGGGGAAGAAGAAGAAGAAGAATCGGCGAGCGAGCTGTTGAGAGATCGATTCCGACTCTGCACCATCTCCATCGCTGAAGCGGAAGGTATCGATCTATATAATCACTTAAATTTTCTGTCTACACAAACGTATATCAGTCTTTATATGTGTGCTCATTGTCGAATGCTTATACTAATTAGAATAATTTCATTTTAAATTTGTACGTGTGGAATTTTTTGTGCAGCGAAACAAAATGGCATGGAAGTTTCTCAGCCAATTATGGCCTGTATCTCCGATTTAGCCTTCAAATATGCTCGTAACTCTCTCTCTCTCTCTCTATGCCTCTTTTAGCTTCGATTGTGTGCCTGTACACGCATGTATATATCTGTATCATTATGTGAAGCGAAATTGGGGATCTTTGCTATTTCATTCTTGTTGTTTATCCGTGGAATTAAGACACAATTAACATGGATGATTGATTTATTTTATGATTTTGTTATGTAAATATGTGATTTAGTGGTAGATAAATGATTTGGACACTGGAACTCCTAAAGCTGAGCCAATTATATAATATCATGGCCTATATTCATTGAAGAAGTTGCATACGGATGAAATGGACTTCCATGCAAAGAATTAAAACAAAACTCAAAAGTGAAGTTTTATCTCAGATGATTGTGAAGGGCTCGGAAAGATGGTGATTAATGGATAGACAAACTAATGATAATACCTTTTTATAGCTTAGATTGATGACTTTGAAGAGTAAGACAGAAAAGTAATCTCAAAGTCTAGGCCACACGTAAAGGGGCTGAACCATTTCTAGAAAGGATACGAGAGGAAAGGCATCTGAAAAAGGGAAATAAAAAAGGAAACGGCTAAAAATGGGAGAAAGGGGATGACAATTTGAGTTAAATTTTTTTTTTTAAGAAAGTGTAAAGATCAATAGCGTGACATAGTATAAAAGTGTGAAGACCAAAAAGCTTGATTCATCACGGAGAACAGCCTTAGACGCAATAGTATTCTTTGATCCTCTTTGATGTGATTTTATGTAAATAAAAATACTAATTATTTTTTATGTGCATTTGAGTATTAGCTTCAATTATATTTATCCATATTTATTGCTTTGGTGGAAGCTTGTTTATTTAACATATCCAAGAGTTAATAATTTTGTTAATGGGCATAATGAGCCTACTCATTCAATAGGGGAATTTCTTGACACTTAAGTTTTAGCTGTCTTGTTATGAGGTATTTCCCACGGATATAGAAAAGGGCTTGAAATTTTTGCTAAAAACTGATCTACTATTTTTTGAAAAGCAGAACAGTTGGCAAAAGACCTTGAATTGTTTGCACAGCATGCTGGACGCAAGTCTGTGAACATGGAAGATGTCATACTTTCCGGTAAGATTCTTATGATAACTGTTGGTTGTGGAGTCTTATGCACTTAAATTTAACACTAACCACCCAGTTTCACAGCTAGTCTGTCGATGTTGTGATTTATCAAATACTATTATCGTTTGACTGCATAGATAAATCCTATTATCGTCAACTGCATATCTTATGAGTGTCAACTGCAAGTATCTAAACCTTCATGTCTCAGATGTATTATTGCTGGAAGTCTTATGGCACAGATATGATGGTTTTGTTTGATATTGTTGTGACTGCTTTCATTTATTTCAGTACATCGTAATGATCATCTTTCCGCCTCGCTGAGGTCCTTCTGCAATGATCTAAAAGCCAAGGAACCTCAATCTGAAAGGAAGAGAAAGAAGCACACAAAAAAGGAAGACAAAGCTGCAGCAGATGTGCTCCATATTGCTGATCCCTAGTTTGAAAATTCCTGTTTATGTTTACTGATGTGGCCATGCTGCTTCAGATACCTTGTTCTCTTTCCAACGTGTAGGGGGAAATGAATAAAAAATTAAAAAAATTAAAAAAATTGTTTGATATACTATTAAAAAAATCAGTAGTTCGGACCAAATTTATCTATTATATATCAGCAAATGTTGATACTAGCTTATCATAATATAAGCATATAACATAGTTGATGGCATAAATCAATGATGAACCCCATATCTGAATAAAAATGCCGTTTTCTAAGTTATTATTTTCCTGCTAAAGCTATACATAGATTGTTTGCAAATATGAAAGAGAACAAGGAAAAGACTGCGCTATTGTAATCATTATTAGTTTTGGCCTTATTTTAATGAGAGAGTATTATATCTCAAATGTATCCTTATCAAAATTAGATATTTATACACTGTGTCGGAATAAGAAACTGTAGTATATATGTTTGGAATAAATTTTATTTTGAGAGAATTGAAAAAGCATTATTTCGTTGAAAGATGCTACACATTTGCTCTTTCTCAACACATTTCTTTAGATAAATACAATTTATTTATTTATTTATTTTTCTTTTTGAATGGTACATATTTCTCTGGAGCTTGAGTCAAACTCATGTTTGAATTCTGAACTACTTTGAAATCACCTTGTGAATGGTAAATTTTGCTTGGTGGGTTGATTACCAAACAATAAGCTGAAAGTAATTAAGCATACAACTTAGCATATACAGTTAAATAATTATAAAAAACCCATATTAATTGTTTTTATCGTTATTAGTAATACTAATAACTTAAATAAATACCAAAAAAGTGAATTATTATATTAATGTGAAAAAACGAAAAAAAAAACTTTCAATAATTTAGTTTTTATTTTAGTTTATTTGTTGAATTATTTAGTGAATGTAATTAAAGACGGACAATAAGAGGAATAAAAAAAATAGGATTAGTTACTTTTATCTTTGTGAGGTATATCAGACTTCCAAAACCTCCCTCGGAGAATTACAATTACCGTCACCTCCTCCTCTAAAATAAGAATAAAAATACCAGAATTCCTCTTTTACCCTTCATACAAATACGCCCTTTGGATTCCAGCTTTGTAGATGCATGTACACGAGGGGTTCATACTAGTAACCCAAAATCATTTGGTTGTATATGTAAACTTTTGTAGTTTTAAATTATTTATCTTATTTGAAAGTAATTTTAGTATTTTTTTTCCAATTGTTTAAGCCCTCACAACTTTATTTAAATACATTAAGGTTTAATTAATAAATTATATTTATTTAAAAAATCTTATTTGTAACGAAAGGTATTGGTCTAATAATGCAACATATAATATTTAATTACCTATAATTTTCTACCTATCATAATCTTAAATAAACTTGTAAAATATAAACAACTATTATTATATCTAAATTAAAATGAAAAATATGAATTTTCAAATTTTAACATTAGTAGTTAAAAAGAAAAACTAAAAAAGGAAAGAAAAGAAAACAAAAACAAAACTCATCATCCCCAAACTGTGGAACCCTCGCCAGCCACTGTCCTCCTAGTCACCATCGCTAAAATTAGGACGTTCACGTTTTATAAATTATTTGAATAAAATTAAAATTAAAAATTCAATACTCGAACTGAAAATTCACTTTAATACTCAAATTTTGCCTTTGCAAAAATTGAATTTTCGGTTCAGTATACCAATGAATATTGAATTATAATAGTTATATAAAGTTTATATTTATTATTTATTTATTTTACTTACCAAAATTAAAATAATAATAAATAAAAATATAATTATAATTTAAAATAATATTATTTATTTTTTCTAAAAAATCAATTATTGAATTACCAAATCAAAAAATTTAAAAATTCTATCCAACCGAATGCATTAATTCGGTATAACATTTTTTCCATTTAATCTTTTCCTGTGAGGCCCGAGGCCCATTTCCAAATAAACCGTAACAAGTAAAAACAAACAAACAAATAAATAAATAAAAGAAAAGAAAAGGAAAACTCTGCTGGGTTCCTTCTTCCTCTTTTACAAGTTTCTACAATTCTACTTCACTGAAAAATTGGGGTTTAGGGTTATCTGCGTGCAACAGATTTACAAGAGAAAGAGAGAATGGACCAAGAAGAAATCGATAAAGTGGTTCTGGCGTATTTGGATAAAAGGGGTTTTAAGCAAGCGGGCCTCGCTTTTCAGCAAGAGAAGAAGCAGCGCAACAAAGGCAGCAACGCCTCCTCAACTGCACAAATTGATCCTGATATTACCAAACAAATCCTCGCCTTCTCTGAGTATGAAGAAAATTTTGTGCCTTTTTGCCTGCATTCTTCTAATTATACAGAATTTTAGTGACATCTAGTATATTTTATTCTGTGTTTTTTGTTTGGTAAAGACTAGGGGTCAATTAGTTTTCTTCCGCCTTGTGTATATTTTCTGCTTTGATGTTCAGCTTGAATGTTAAGTGATAACCTGTGAGGGCCTTTGATTACTATTATATGTTTTTGATGGTGTGGTTTAAAATTTTTGACATGCCACGTATGCTGTTGAATGCATGGGATGAAATATTAAGAAAAGCATCCTTTCTCATTGATTGGTGTATGCTTATATAATGTTATCATGCGATCTTGTGTATGGGTGAGCTTATCGGTCATTCTAATCAGTTTCATATTTTTCAGAGTGGATGGTCCTGCGCAGTACCAAGAAGGGTATAGCAAACTTCAGTCATGGGCTTATAGTTCACTGGATCAGTACCAGGTGAATAGCTTCTTTTTACAATTTGCTTTGCCTTGAGATGTTACCGTAAGTGCCCTGTATTATCTCTGTCACAAGTCTGGGCTTGCTAGTAATCTCGGTCAGCCATAAGATGGTGAATCCGTTCCCGTGCCTTGTACACATTGCTGGTCACACTATGGATCTGGCCATGTACCTTTGTGTCGCGCTTAATCCAACATTTCTTGAACTTTCTACTTTTTAAGTCTCTTTTAAGATTATGCTGTTTTAAATGTTGTCTTCCTATGGTTAATAAATATGCCGTTTCACCAAATATTTTGCCTGTAACACAAATTTCTTTGTCTGTAAAATTAACAAACAAGAAAAATAGTACAAATTGAATTTTATTAAATTAAAATAATAAAATGGTTACAATTTTTATGATTCCTCTTATTCTTTTCTTCAAATTTTTTTTTTTTGGAATTTGAATTTTTTGAGGTGGAATCGCTTATTTGATCTCCTTCAAACTTGATTTTCGTCATTCAATAACGTTAGTTCGAAGGTTTGACACCTTAATCTCGAATTAAACGTTAGAACTTCAAGAACATCGACCTTTTGGATTTGAATATGTGTTAGTAGAATCGACCCTCCTATCTCCTTCAAGATTGACTTGATCTTCACTAATGTTAATTCGATAGTTTAGTATCTTAATCTTAAATTAAACGTTATTATTTGAGTAGACTCCACGATAAACACCTTGATTTTTGCAACACTGTGGATCTCCTTAAATGTGATCGCCTTACATTGAGAGAATTTCTTCCAACACTTTTCTTGTTTGGGCTTCTACTTCACAACTTATGTTGTTGTGTTTAATTCCTTTGAAATAACCCCTATTTATACTTGTAAGATTTGGGCTCTTGGATAAGTCATTTGATAAAGTGGCATGATTTGATTGACCCTTCATGATTTGATTGACATCATGTGATGTGATTTGAATTATCAATTTGTGTTGGTATTCATTTCCATAACTTATAAGATAAGTTTTGATTTTCAAGAATTGAGATTTGACACTTGGCGACATATGATTGACCAATAAAATGTATATTATAATATCAATTAATTAACTATTTACTTTAGGAATTAAATTTGTTTATATTCTCAATATAAATAGAAAATATAAAATTAATATTTAATATATTATTTTATATGTGTCACCATTTAATTAGCACAAATTTTATTTGTCTACACATGCCCGAGAGGTCCTATTCAAAATGGTCTGGCCATTCATTAGCGTTATTTTCTGTGAATATGACTTATTATTACTTTTTGAAATTTAGAGGGAGTTTAATAAGTGCTTAAGTTTAGGTGATGTGTCCTTAAGATGGACAATGTGAATAAGTTATAATGAGTTTCCTACGTCTTCAAATTGAGGTCATGGGGCCGCTCTGCCAAAGTTTGGCTCAATAGGGGTGGGGTGAGATTCACCATAAAAATTTCTCTGAGATTTTTTAAAATCCATAAACCTGGAGGATATTATTTTTCCATATGTGTAGATATCCACTTGACCATTGTGGGCCACGAATAATGGTTTTGATTGGATATTGCTTATGATGGGGTGTGGGTAGATGAACTAGTTTGGAAGTAAGAAGTCAGAACCCACCGGCAAGAAAGCGCACACAATCATATATCTTGATACTCATATGATCATGCTTTTACATGTGGGCAAAATGGACTCTAAAGAATGAGTTTCTTTGGGCTGATTAGAGTCCAATTGTAACATGGCATTTGAAGGGGTGGTATGATAGGACCTGATTTGAGCTTTCAGTTGGAGTAAGAAGTTTCTCACTAATGTGCGTAACATTAACTTCTCCAAATATGAACAAAAAGGTGAAGATGGGAGGAAGGAATCATAACTTAGAACCCAGGAGTAAAGAGAGTTGATTTGAAGGAAGACCAGAAATTTAAGAGTTTGAAATGCTCTGTAGGTTGCCAGGGAGGCCTGGAGGTGTTGAGAGGTGTTGATTATTTCATGTCGGGAAAGAGTAGTTCCTCAGTTGAAATCGTCTTATCTACCTTTTTTGAAGTTTTCCACTTTGTTTAATTGGAGGTCAAGGTGCATTATTCTTTTATTGCAGAGTACAAATAGCAGTATTTGTTTATTGTTTCTGCAAATGGCTTCCCCCCTTATAGTTACATTTTAAATTTTTTTATAAGAACTTCAGTTATGATAATTAACTTTTACAACAATTTTGATTTGTGCTTTGTGGTTGTTTTCAATTTTGTTAGTGCATAAGTTGCATAAGTGCTATTAGTCACCAAAGGGCATCAGCATGGTTATTTAATCTCCGCTACTATGGATTAGCCTTCTTAGTATGTCACAGTGTATTCTGCTTCTTGATGTTATGCAGCACGAGTTGGTTCGAGTGTTGTATCCAGTATTTATCCATGGATTTATGGATCTTGTTGCGAAAGGTCATATTCAGGAAGGTGCGTTTATTTAATAATTCACCTTGTTTTACAAATTATTTCATCAGTGTAACCTCTTGAAATCATTGCTTTGCTTTTCAGCTCGAGCTTTTTTTAATAGCTTTCGAGGAGACCACGAACTGACGCATTCTCGCGACCTCCAAAAATTAGAAGGTGTTCTTTCTCCCTCACATCTGGAGGTCCATCACTTTCCTAGATTGACGACTCAAATTTGTAATTTGACATATTCAGACACAATCTGTCCTGAAATTTTCTTTTTCTATGTAGGAAATGGAATTTGCACATTCCCTAAGGCAGAGCAAAGTGAGCATTAAGATATGCCAAGTAATGTCTCTCTCTCTCTCTCTCTCTCTCTCTCTCTCTCTCTCTCTCCCCCCCCCCCCACCCCCACCCCAAAAAAATTCATCTATGTGTATCATTTTGTTATTGTTGGTCATGAGCTACTTTAGTTGCAAAATGTATCAGGGTAGCATGGTCTCTCTAAGTTAGGCAAAAAGTTGATGTGTGCCACTTACAATACAATGCTGTAATTCGGTACTGAAATTCAGGTGCTCTTAAATTTTGTATAGGATGTTTCAAGTAGTGAACATTTTTTAAGGATTTTTAGCACAAAAATTGCATTACTCTGATGAGAAATCAGAAGAGAAAAATGGCAGTGGGTTGTCTGTGGAGAATTGCAAAATTAATTATGAACAGGAACCTTCACGAGCACATATTGACTTTGTGTTTCCTTCCCTCGTTATCGAGTTCTGCTTGAGAATGTCTGTTTCTGTTAAATGTTTTTTAATATTAATTTCGTTTTCATTTCATGCTAGAAACCAAAGAAAGATATTGTACTTGTTTTCTTTAAGAAGCTATCAAATAGCAAAATGTAAGATGCTATAAGGGGGAGCAAAGCAAGATAACTATTTTGTGTGAAATAGATTCAGAGTTCAGACGAAACAGTAAGTAAATAAGTAGATTTGCATTCATGAATAACACAGTGTCTCCTACTTAAAAGTAAACTTCTGAAGGCAAAATTTTGGCCTTTGATCTAAGAAAATACTAACCAAATAGAAGATTTAGGTTTTTTGCAATGGAATTGGAGGATTTCTCATTTTCTGTGGATGCACTTCATTAATAGTTCGTCAACTTTGGGTTTAAATAGCCTGTTTGCTAGCAATTAATCCTAAAAATGTAGCAGAAGATATACTTGAGTAGTTTTTACTGCATGGTTAGAGTTTCATCCTTTTTATTGATTACATGTACTTTTGATCGTATAGTTCCTACAACATACACAACTGTTTCTAGATATGTTTTTAGGAAACCTTTTTCTGCTACATTAAAGAAAGTCAGTGATGCTACTTCTAATAGGTAGTACGTATTGGGTGTACATTACTGGATGTATTCTTATTTTTTTTATTTTTCATTTCAGTACTCCTATGACCTACTTCTGCAATACTTACACAAGTCTCAATCAATTACAATGCTTGGAATCATCAATGAGCACATCAACTTTCAAGGTGCAGTTCCCCACTCTAATTGATTATTTATAAATGCATTGCTGTTTTATTATTTGATCTAATTTCCCCTCTTGTACATTCTCTGTCACGTGGGCATATTAAACTGATGATCCAATTTACAGTTTCTCCTGGACAACCAAGCTCAATTGCTGATGATGCCGAATTTGTTACGCTTTTTGGAAGTGACCAGGATGCAGCTAATTTGATAAATCAGAAAGAAATTCATTGGGGGGTTAGTCAGCAAAAAAAACACACATTGCTTTTTTCCATGTACCCTTTTTTTCTTAAGTTGAATATGAAGTTCACAGAGTTGTCTTTTTTAGGTAACTATGAAATGAATTGCTGTATCATCTTCATGTTTGTTTTTAGAATATCATGTTATTCTATAGGAGAAAGAGATTTGCTCTAGTATTCTGCTGGACATATTGAGCAATTGATGATAAATAGTGTTTTCATAACCCGACAGGTGACCAAACCGGTTTTGCTGCCGGTCAGCGGTTCAACCTCAGGTCCGCCCTGTCAAATGAAAATTAACTATATTTTTTATTACATTATTTAAAATGATAATGTAATAGCCTAATTGTTATATACTAAATTTTAAAGATAAAAATATAAATAACCAACTAAAAAACACATTTAACAAAGTCCAAAATCTAAATATCCACATATATATAACCAAATACCAAGTTTAAACTTTCTCTCTCAAAAAAAAGAACACACGTTTTGACCGATTTGACTGGTTTAACCAGATTTCCAGTTAATTAAAGCCTACTGGACTGGCCACATGTTTCTTGGTTGAACCGGCCGGTCTGGTCCAGTCTGATTTTGAACACACAGATGATAACATGTGGTTGTTACCCTTAAAAAAAAAAAAGGATAAATTTGGTTGATCATGCTCTTTTATTAAGACTCCACTAAAAATAGATGAATCCATAATTCTAAAATACCTTGGTGGTCATGCAAATAGGAGTAATCAGTAGATTCCACTATTTGGTGCTAATTAATTTGTCGGTTTCACAATCTAATGTTGTGTCATTTTCTGACATCAACTATTGGTTTAAAACGTCAAGAAGCTATCAATTAAGACACTCATTTCTCAAAGAATCTGTTCATAATTTTAGCTATTTTTAAGTGAAGTAGAGCTTGTTCCCACATGATCTGTCATATAAATCATTCAAATGGTTGCTCCATTGTGTTGGGAGTATAGAAACGAGAACTTTGCTTGTTTATATTTGGATGGAGTTTTAGGAAAGCAAACCAATTATTCGTCCATACAATGTTTTGCGTGTTAGATAATTTATATCCAAGTGGTTGGGCTGATGTGAATATTTTGATCTGGATTTTTAGGCAAGCATTTTTGCCAGAATTCTCTCTTCCAACGAATTTTTCCCAAAAAAGTATGCTTGGTTGTGAGAATTTCTGGAAAACCCCCCGTTTGGCACATCTCACTTTATCTCACTTTTACAACCCATTTATTGAAGGAAATCTACATTTCAGAGATTTTATGGGTAAAATTGACTTGTTCTTCTCATATAAACAGTGATGCTACTGTAAAAGACATGACAACTCTACAATATTACAACTCTCTCTCTATATATATACATATATACATACATATATACCCAGTACAGACTTGGGAAGTTTTGAAGAATTGTGTGTTTGAAGAAGCAGCAGATTTGGGCGGGGGACTGAGGGAGGGGGAGGCTGGGCAGTGGTGGTGGAAGAAGAAGGAGAAGGAGGAGGTGGTGTGGGTGATGGTGACTGCGGTGGGGGTGTGGTGGTGGTTGGGGAGGGAAGAAGAAGTCACGCTGACAGGGGTGGTGTTGGTGGTGGTTAGGGAAGGAAGAAGACCGCCGGTGAGAATGAGCAGTGTGGGTGGTGGTGACTGTCTGAGGTGGTTGGGGAAGGAAGAAAAAAAAAAGACGAGAGAGAAAAATATAGCAAAGGAAAATTATAAAAGAGATATAATTTAATTTTCATTTGTTGGAATGGAACAAAAATATATAATTGAGTGTAAAATTGTAAATAAATTAAAATAATATCATAAAGATGTTATAAAATGTATAATACTTTCAATTTTTACAAATAATTTTTAAAAATATTAGTTATTAAACTAAATTTAAAAATAGATGGTGTAATATGTAATTATTTTTTATTTTAAATTTTTAATGAAGAAAAAAATTACATATAAAATAGTACTTACATTAAAAGAATTTTTCTACATTTTCACTAAAACACATGGGGGAATTTGTAATTTATCCACACACACACACACACATATATATATATTTGTACATATGTGAAGCTCAGATGATCGATGTATGTCAATTTATGTATAATTTAGATTCTAGTGTAATTTTTCTTGTACAAGTAAAGCACATCTAAGTATATACATACATACATATAAATATATACTATTTGTGCATATATATATATATATTCCATCATAGATAGGTAAGACAACATGAAAATAAATTGTAATTAATTGTATACTTAAATACCATAAAAAATTATATACTAATAATATTTACATTTGAAACAAAACAAATAACAAAAAAATATTCTCATAAATATATCCACATCCAAACACCATTTCATAAATTTTTTTCATAAAATTTCTCACATCCAATCTCCATTTCACAAAGAAAAAAAATAAATCACATCAATTGTCATCATTACAGTTTCATCCCACATCCAATTACACTCTCAAAACCGATTCTTCTTTTTCCAAAACAATTTTTTCTCACTACTCTCCCAAAATGAAAATGAACGGAACAAAAGGACAAAAATCTCACCCTTAGTTTTTCCTACCTGCATCTTTTCACAGTGTCTATGTTATGGTTATTTTCTCCTGTATTGTCTCTGGGAAAGAGCATATATTGGTTGAAAGAGTCTCTTGTGTAGACATTCTTATACAATTTAAATTGCACCAGTTGCTTGAAGATTCTTTGGAAGAAAAGTTGGAAAAGACAGGGGTTTCTAATATGGATTCAGAAAAGGCAGATGGAGAAACGAGAGAAGGGGAACTGGAAGAAAATAAGGTTGTTAGTTTATTTTAAAGGTTTTCATAGTTCTCTCAAACTGTAATCCTGGCAGAAGCAACATGTTTTTTAGTTCACTAACATTTTAGACTATTCTTCTTTTTGTCCAGAAAAGATCTGCTGATGGTGGCAAGCAAGGCACTACACTTAAAAAGCTGAAAAAGGATAAGGTTGTCGGTGCTACAGCAAAAGCTTATCGATCAGAGAGCGTCGCAGTTTCTGGAGCACCGCGTGTCAAACCAGAGCTAGCCTTGCCAGTAATGTATATTCTAGAATGACCTTGTGTGGTTTTGCTTTATCCATATTCTCTGTTTCATGGTAGTGGTAGCTTGATCATTCTAGGGGTGCCAATGTAGTTTACAGAATATATGCTTCTCACCTGTGGACTTGCTTTTTTATTGCTAAGTTGCTACAATAATGGCCCATGTATGATATGAATCTAGAATTCGTTGGTGCATTAAGTTTTTTTGTGAAATAATGTTTATGCAGATATGCAATATTACCCTTTGATGTGAGTCATGGGCTCTCATGTCCCAATCAGATTATGAGCTATTCCCATGCAATTCTCCAGCGACAGCCCCAGGAGATAATACTACAATGTAAATATTACAAGGTCACATGTGAATAGTTAAATAGGATTTGCGACTGCTTAACAGGGCTCAAAAATTAAGAATTTTCCTTTGCAAATAATAATCTCTTAATTGTGTGAGAAAATCTTAAGTTTTTCATTCAAAAATCTGGTATAAACAAGCAAGTTGCTTTATAGACTTTGATATTGTCTTAGAATACCTCATTTTCACTACATGCAAAGAAGAGCTTACCTATGAGTTTGGCGCTGGATCGGTTTCCAGTGTTGAAGTTAAAGGGTTTGGGGAGGTTGTGGTAGAGATTCAATAGTATTTCTTACTTTTATTTTCTGGGAGTAAGTTTGGTCATGAAGGTGGTTTTATTATGGTGACGCTATTTTAAGTTTCCTGCTATAGATGAAGAAGAAGGGATTAGGAGAAAAGTGCGAATCATAATTTGCAACCTAAGATATACTTTTGCATGGTACTGGGTGCTTTTGTTATTGCATGGTGTGAAAGATGCTTTCAATTCTGCAAAGCGGAAAGATTAAAAAAAAAAAATTGTGCCTTTGCAGACGAAATGTAGACATTCAATTGATGGTAAGTGCCAACATTGAAAACCTGAGAAACATCATATGTATTGGATCACCTCTCCTGGACCAGCTTACTCATGCATCATGCAAGTATACGTTGTTAAAATTATGTGAAGGAGATTCATGGATAATATGTTTTAGCAATCATCTGCCCCCCAAAACCCTGTCCCCCCCACCCACCCCGACCAAAAAAAAAAAAAAAAAAAAAAAAAGAAGAAGAAAAGGAAAAAAGGAAAATGAATAATTATAAATGAAAAGGCAAAAATTCAGACTCGTCAACTGAATTCATTTCAAGATTGAGCAGTTGCCGTGTTCTATAGCTGGAGGAATAAGCGGGTTTAAGGAAAAGGTGTGGAATGATTGTGGATTGATAAAAAAGACTGGAAAAGTTGTTTGGACTGTTCAGATTTTGTGAACAGTAACCCTCGAACAGTGGCTTTAGGGATTTGACTGGTTTTGTTGGTTTATTTATTGGAAAAGAATGACAGTCACAGTCAATTAGAAGGAAAATCTATATGCTTTAATTGCAGGAAACTATAAGAACTATGGTGGGGTAGTCAAATTCATAAAACAAGGTTCGCGTTTTGTAGCAGTGCCTACTACTACTGTAAAAGACCAGCGGAATTAAGTTTTTGAAATTAACGTATGATCTATAATTTTGTCATGGGCAAAACTATTTAAAGATCGTCCAAGCCAAAAACACAAATAAATTTTCATTAGTTCATATTGGTTCCTTGGCCACCTGGTGAATCATTTTAACAGTTTTCCATCACAAAATGGAGTACATATCATTCTAGAAATTCTAAAGTGCTTTAGTAATCGAGGTAATCATAATTCTCTGCGTATGTTCTATGTCACTGAATGATGTTAACTTATCTTTCAGGTGAATCTGCTTGCTAACTTTGACGCAAAGTTCTTGTTAATTAATTATTTTCTCTATGCATTTAGACCGATAGAGGTGGAACATTCTATTCTTGAAGACTTGAGAAATCGTGTGCAGTTGAGTAGCGTGGCATTGCCTTCCATCAGCTTCTATACCTTTATCAACACACATAACAGGTATGCTTTTCATTGAGTAGAAGTTATTTTTTGATTTGGTGCACAGTATATATTGTTGTTTTGGCATCATAGTGATCTCTGGAAAACTCTTATCAATCTATCACAGCTTGAATTGTGCTTCAATATCTCATGATGGGTCAATGGTAGCTGGTGGATTTTCAGACTCATCATTAAAGGTTGGTTTATATCTTAATTTGTTGGCTTCGCTCATTGATAAGCTAACTGAAAGCCAAGATTGACAGGTTTGGGACATGGCAAAGCTTGGGCAACAAAATGGAAACTGTAAGTTGATTTCTTAGTTCCCTCCACCCTTTTTAAAAAATTGCTGTGGAATACTCATTCTAATTCTCTTGTTTTTTAACTGTTGCAATTATCATTAGTTAGTTAAAAGATTGTATTTAGTGTTTAATGAATTGACCAAGCATCAAACTTGTATGCTGCACCTGGAGTAGTCTCACTTATAAGTGGAAGAAATTACTTTTCTACTTCTCTATCATGTGAGTTTTCCTATATTGAAGCAATACTTTTATAGCTCTTACTCTGTTTATTTGTAACTGGCATTTTCTTACCTGTTAATTCTGCATGTAGCCATCTAGGGTGCTATGCTTTGTTTTACAAGGGTAGGTCATGTTTATCCCTCTGTGTAAACAAACTCACACACAGACTACAAATATGCATCTGTAGTTAAATTAATTGATCAAGCAAATCCGAAGAATACTGGATCTTTTTTTTCACTATAATTGAACTACTTCAGATTTCAGATGTTTACCTGGTCCATTTTTTATATCCTACCTCTTTTAGTCTTAAAATGTGGTCTATTGATTCTAGGCAATCTTGTCTTCTTTATGGTTCTAAGCATGCCTTTGATACAACTTAAACTTTCTTCGATGAGATGAATTTTAAATTGTAACTTGAAACTGATGTAATTTAAAACTGAAATGCTTTATTCCCCTTTGGTTTGTCATAAAGCTAAATTCTTATTATTTTATGGTAGAATCATGTACATATGCTTGTGAATGGATGTGGATGTTGACTCTAGTAATATCAGCTCCCTTGCAGGGTGAAAATGAGATGGCTCCCAATGAGCATATGCCTAGCTCAAATGCTGGAAGATCTTACGCATTATTTCGAGGTCATGCTGGACCTGTTCATTCTGCCACTTTTAGTCCATTTGGGGACTTTCTTCTATCTTCATCATCAGATTCTACGAGTAAGTTGTCTTTCACCAGTACATTGTGCTTTGTTTCAATATCCTGTTTTCTTCATCTGATAAGTAAACAATGGCGTTTAATTGCAGTTCGATTGTGGAGCACAAATTTAAATGCAAATCTTGTTTGCTACAAGGGTCACAATTACCCTGTGTGGGATGTACAGGTAAGGAGTAAAAGCTTCAATTGTTATGGTAGTTCATTGAGATGTACTACCAGCTGTTCTCCTTGACATTGTGCTGGAGGATTTTCCAACTCCTGTCTTGGGATATTTAACAATCCCAATCCCCCACCCACCCCACCCAAAAAAAAAAAAAAAAAAGAAAAAGAAAAAATGGAACACACCCACACACAAAACCAAAAATAAAAGTGTTCAGCTAGTATTTGCTATGGAGTCTCCAAAACCCAGGAAAAGGGTGAAAGGGGGAGGGAACTTTAGAGGAGCTCCAGTAACTGGTCTCACGATGCAACCTCTTTGTTTGAAGATAACTTACAGTTGTGTTTGGATAACATACTTTTCCTCCTGGGTCTTGTTTTGACTTCTGCTGCTGTCTTTGTCCTATCTTTTCTGTTAGGTCTGTCTTTTCTTCTTCTCTGCTCATGCCAGTTTATAGGTTGTCATTGGTAAAGAATAACTTCTTCATAAAGCTTCTATCCCAAAAACTACTGCTTATTATCCATGATACGATATATGTGCCATTGAATTAGATGTTAAATGACGTTCTCATTTCCTTATTTTGTCATTGAAATATGTATATTGGTGCAATTCTTAGTACTGAAAAGGAATCTATTTAAAAACAAGTCAAGCAATGTCAGAAAATGATTGGCACTTAAGCAATGCCTGTGTAATGTCTAACACATTCTTTTAGCTATAATTGCTCTCAGCATCTGGTTTGAGCAGCAGTATGGAAAGATTCAATTGAATGCAATATCTGGTTTCGGCTTTTGTATAACTTCTATTGCATTTGTCATGGGCACGCATATGACTCAGGCTATGCATATTTTAATGCAGTTTAGTCCAGTAGGACACTATTTTGCTAGTGCTTCACATGATCGGACAGCAAGGATCTGGTCTGTGGACAGAGTACAGCCTTTAAGAATAATGGCAGGTCATTTATCTGATGTAGATGTAAGTACATTCTCTGTTCCTCTTCCTCCCTCCTCCATCCCTCTCTCTATCTTTTTCTCTCTCTCTCTCTACACACACACACACACACACATGTGCTGCCTGCATTGTGTTTGTGAATGGGTGGGTGGCTCTGTAGGTGTGGTGGGTATGTCAACGAATGCATCTGCAGGCAGGTGTTTATAGAAATTATTATTTGGTCTCTCGTCTCCCTAGTTGTCTCATTCATAACATCTTGTGGCCATAATATTAACCTGATTCATGTGAACCTGAATTTTGTATCTTCTTGTCAGCATGAAATAGAAAAAACTCATACTGGCGATTGACCTCCACATAGAAAATTCACAGTATTTATAGTTTTTGAACTTGCTGCTAGAGACGAGGCTATAGAAATAAAAACTTGTTTGGATTGCTTTTGTGCCTGTCTAAATTAGTCTCTGTCTAAGCTCTCAAAATTCGTATATGTGGAAAGCTGGAAGCTTCATTAAAGAGTAATTGAACAAAAGAACTAAAATTTCTTATGAGTGGTTATCTGTTTTAAGGTAATGTCGTATATACCAATACTGAAATATCCTAACAATGTGACAAGCTGAGCTTTTGCCACTTCTCCTTCAACCTTGGAACATGGAGAAAATAAGAAGAAACCAAAGCTGTCTTCCGTTCTTGTTCTTTATGGGCTTGTCAGTTAGTTGAAAAATCAGCAAATGATATTCAAAGAAATCTAGTCACTACGATCAACTTTTTGCCCAGTTATCCAACCAGTAAGGAAAGCGAAATCTGAACCTCAGATGAGTCCTTTAAGTTTGGTCTGGAATTTGCTGTTTTGTTCGTACCTCTTTGAGCTTGCCTTGAGTTTTATTGTTTGCATTATTGGTTGGGATTTTAATGTTTGAACTGTGAATGTTTCATAAATTTGGAGACAGGGAGAAAAAGGAACTCATTGTTTGCTTCAGTATGGGCTGCAAAGCTTGCCACTGCCTTGGACTGCGGTGTACTCAACTGCCAGTTGGCATGTTTAAAAACTCTTAAAAACTATGTGTATAGTTAATAGTTTATAATGGTATATTTAAATCTAATATTTCAACTTCAGTAGGACATCTTGTTGCTGAATGAACTTGTTTAATATTTCGAAAGTGGTCTACATTTTAATCTTACTTGAAATTGCAGTAGGCTTCTTTTTATTTCAAGTGGAGTGTCATGAGAGAAGGTGTATGTGCATTTATTTAATGTGAATAAGCGTAGTTGGCCCTTAAAATTTATTTGCCAGGTATCAAAGTCATTTTCACGATTGAAGTGGTTCTTAGCGGCACTCCCCATTTCTTTGCCCTTTGAATTTTATGTGGTGGAGGATCTTTCCTGCTCTTTTTTTTCGATGCATACCCCTTTAATTCTCTAGTAGTTGCCCATATGCTACAAGAACAAAATTAGATGAAGCTGATTGCTATCTTTTCATGCAAGTATTACATCGATTGTGTGTATTTTGTCCTACTGTTATAATATTCTGGTATATTGCACGTATGTTCATCTTTTAATGTATAATCTGAGGTAGTCATACAAAAACTTGTTAGAAGTTCTCATCCTTACCCGGTGCCATGTTCCACTATAATTCAAGATAACTAACATATGATTTATAGCTAAATTTATCTTATTATTTTAAGAGATAGCACATAAGGTTTATGACCATGCATGGTTCAATAAGTGGTTGGTGTTAAGTGCTGAATTTCTGCTTCCAAGCAACTCCCTTATTATACTAAGTTAACCCAAATTTCACCATATGGACTTTTACTGAGTTAAACTTTTGTCAGAGCTCTGATGGATCTCTACTCCTAAGATGACATTTTCTCAAGTTAATACTTAAAATTGTGTTTCGGGATATGTATGTCTCAGACACATAATATGTGCAACTCGCACATTTTGACTTTGTTCTCGGGGAAGAATATTTACTTTGATGCTTTTGACATGCTGCTACATCATCTATTTGTTGGTTAGTTGTTTTTGCTCGCATGTTCCTTGTATTAATATGATCTTCACTAAGATGAAGGATTTCAATCTTAACAACTTTCTTTTCCATCTTTTAGTGTGTGCAATGGCATGCAAACTGCAACTATATTGCCACTGGATCCAGTGACAAAACAGTGCGCCTATGGGATGTTCAGAGTGGGGAGAGTGTTAGAATTTTCATTGGTCACAGAAGTATGATCTTATGTTTGGCAATGTCACCTGATGGTCGTTATATGGCATCTGGTGATGAAGATGGTAAAATAATGATGTGGGATCTTGCATCTGGTCGCTGTGTTTCCCCTTTGGTTGGTCATAGCTCTTGCATATGGTCACTTTCTTTCAGGTTGAAAACACTTTTTATATTCCCATATTTCCGTTTTAATTTTTATGGTCATGAATTAAGTAAATTGTGAATTGTCAATGATCATCATTTCAGCTGTGAAGGTTCGCTTCTGGCATCTGGTTCTGCCGATTGCACTGTGAAAATATGGGATGTAGCCACAAGCTCAAAGGTGCCAAAAACCGAAGAGAAGTAAGTTTATCAAAATGTAATTGGATATAACGAACTATTTACTTTCTGATCATGATTTCACTTACTCTGCGGTCTTTTCCACCAGCAAAAGTGGAAGCGCAAGCAGACTCAGATCATTGAAGACCTTACCTACCAAATCTACTCCTGTCTATACTCTGCAGGTAAATAGAACCAGTTCACCTTTAATTCCTTTCTACATAACCGAGTCTTGTTAAAACTATTTCTTTGGTGCCTGCTTGCAAACAGTTCTCTAGAAGGAACCTTTTATTTGCTGCTGGTGCTCTCTCAAAGCAGTCATAAATTGATTATCAGTCGCCTTGGGCTTGCGAAATTTTCATGGGACTATGCAAACTATGGAGTGCACCGATCTCCGTGTCTTACTTTGTCATGTATTTTGCTTTCAGTCCCTTGGATGTTTTATTTAGCATAGTTTCTGTAAAGTTTTGATTTAGGTTGACATGTATGGATGTAGTAGTAGTTTCTGAGCTATGCTGATTGTATCCATAGTGCTTCTTTTTTCTGACTTCTAGTTTTAGGTGCTGAAGAAATCTAACATCTCTAAAGCATTGTACTCTGATTCAAGATTTGGATGTATGGTAGTCTAATGTATCATCTACAAGCTTTAATAAGATATATTTTAGCAGATAAAAGAAAAAAAAAAAAAAAGAAAGAAAGATTATATATCGGTACGTGCATGAAGACGTAAATTACGAAATCAGATATGTATTGTCTTCATATTGACATGGATATTTAAGTAGAAAATGGTTCCAACTTTGCGCCATGTTTGGCTGCTCCACCTACTATTTCTGCCAGGAGTATATATTTTTTGGCAGTGGGCAAAACACGGTTTAGATATTTTTTTTATTCTAATAAATATTAGGATTTTTGACAAATAAACTGTAAATAAGAGTTTGGTTATTCTAATCTATATCTAAACTCATATTGTAATCTGAATGGATCTTATATTTTATTTGTTAAAAACATAAAAATAAAAAGCAATGTTATTTTCTTAAACAATGAAGTTAAATTTAAGAGTTACATTTACAAGGGAAAATTGTTAATACTAGTTATAATTAAATGAATTAGCATTATTGTTCCCTAATAAGATTTTTGTGCAATTTTATTTCAATATAACAAATTTCAGCCACATATTGTGGAAAAGCAACAACCGGCAACTTAGAAAGCAATTTGCGTGGGTGTTATTTATTACAAAATTATAATTAGCCCCCAATTCTTCTTTATAGTTTTGGTTTTGACCCAAAGTTCACAGAGCAGCACCTTGCCGAAGCCATTAGTAGCCTTCGAACTCCCAAGGTTGAATCTTTATATTAACGTGATGCAATCTATATTCTTAATTTTTAGAAATTAAATTTAAAATTTCATCTCATAAACTTTTATTTTTAAAAAAAATCACTAGTTTTTAATTTTCATATTAAATTGTGTATATCTTAATGTATCATATTTATAAGGTTGTCCACTGTTATTCATTTCATATTATATTATGATAATATAGAGTTTATCTAGTCATATAAATATATCACAATACAAATAATTAAATTAGAATTTAAAAGGGTATATTCATCGTTACAAAAAATTATAAATGGAGAATTGGATGGAATTTATTCAATATATACCAATTGACTTTTATGACAAAATTCATGTATCAATTATAATATTTGTAAAAGTTCATGTATCAATTTGATATTTATAATAAAATTGGATATCAATTAGAACATTTATAATAATTCATATATCTAGTTTGACACTATAACAGAATTCAAGTACCAAAATAATTTTATGAGATATCATACTCTTGTACTTTAACCTTCATTCTTCAAATTAATTATGAGAATGATATTTTACAACCTATTGCTTGTTGGTTGGGCACTTTTGTGTCATGCTTTTGCTCATCCTAATTAATTTTGTAAAATATTTTAGTTTGTCATATTTGCTTCAAATTGTTTCGTACAATTACAATTTCAACTTAAATTTAAATTGTTAATCTCAATTCAACTTAAATAAAAATATAATAATGATTTTTTTGTTAAGCAACACAAAATATTTTATTTTGTTCATAATAAAAAATAAATGAGAAAGAGAAAAGATAAACTATACTATATTTGGGCTACTGTATATATACATATATATATCTAGTGCATAAAAATCAGACAAAGAGAATACATATATATATATATATATATATATATGTGTGTGTGTGTGTGTGTGTGTGTGTGCACATACATGCATATATCATAGAAAAAATAAATACGCATATGGCCCAAAAAAAAAACCAGTCAAAGAGAAAAAAACAAAAGTTACAACAGTTTATAAGATGACCCTGTTCACATTCCAACGGTGACCACCTCTATACATTCTCAGCGAATATTTATAGCCTCCATGCTTCTCTAGTATTTCCCAAATCCCCATATTCTTTCTTCAACACAGAAAGAACAGAAAAGAATCAAAACATTTAAATCAAGAAAATGAGGGGGGCACACGCTTCTAAGAAGCCGAAAATCAAGTAGAAGAAAGAAAGGGTGAAGAAGAAGAACCAGAAGAAGAAAATGAGGAAGGACGATGGAGGAGCAGATTAGGAATGAACAGGAAGAAGCACTCACTCTTAATTTCTTGGCCCTCATGGTATAAAAAAATCCCAGGTTCTTGTTTTTCAGTTTCGGTTTCTTGTATTCACTATTCTTTTTCAAGAACGCTATCGCCTTTCCTGTTTCGTGCAAGGTTTCCTGGGTTCTTATTTCTTTTTGCATTTCTTTATTTCCTTTTTGGTGTAAGGTTTAATGCGTTGTTGTTTCTGTTTGCATTTTCTTCTTTTCCTGTTTGAAGTAAGGTTTTCTGGATTCTTGTTTCTTTTTGCATTTTCTTCCCTTCCTGCTTGATGTAAGGTTTGATGGTTTCTTCCTTCTTTTTGCTTTTTTGCATTTTCTTCCTTTCCTGTTTGATGTAAGGTTTCTTGGGATCTTATTTCTTTTTGTATTTTCTTCCTTTTGCATTTCTTTAGTGTAATTGGGGATCGTGTTCTGGTGTGTTTTTAATGTTTGTAGCATCCATGTCAGAGGCTTAAGCTTCAGGGAATCACCTATATGGTTTGAGATCAAATTTGCCCCCAATTTACAAGTTTCTTGGTGCTGTTTTGCGTTGTTAGTACATATAAATTTGAAGTCCTATTGAGATAATCAGAATCCTTGCTATTAAAATGGAAGTTTGTCATGTCCCGATGATTTGTTTAAGAATACCAATTTTGATTAATAGGCTTACTCTCAGTTATACCAAGTAATATTATTTTGTAGAGGATATTTTTTTATTTTTTAGATTTTCATGGGAACTAGAGGATCACAACTCTTGAGCTATTGGTATTTTATTAGGACTTTGAAAGTTTAGTAGGACTCTGAAGACTTATCCTTTAAAAAACAATGGATTTGGCTTTGACCTAAATTATAAATACCCGAGATACTAATTCTTCTCTTCATGGATATATCCTCCTTTGAAAAAAATATATTATTCTCTTCATCGTTAAAGGAAAACAAGTCTAGAATCGTAATTAGACAAAGAAGATTTAAATTTGTAAGTGCCTAAGGTTGGTGCCCTCTATTTTTTAATAGGTGTTCAAATTTGAGTAAATTTGTAGTTTCTAGGCACATTAGATTAAAAAGAAAAAAAGGAAAAGAAAACAATGGCTTTAGTTTTATATTTCTATTTAGTTTGAGACTTGGTGACTATGAACTTGTTTAGTATTTTGGTTCTTTTTGGGATTATAGATGCTCCAAGCCTTGAACGTATTTATTTTTAGTTTATTAAAAAGAGGTCACCCCTTTACTAATGGTTTTCTCTCAATGCTTAGGTTTTTTCTTAAAGAACGGAGTGGGTAAGTGGAGTGCTCGAGACTAGAGGTGGACTGAATAATATTAGAGATTTAGTATTATTTTTCTATTGAGTAGTTTGAGACTTGGATAATGGTGAATTTGTTTACAATTGTTTAGTATTTTGGATTATTTTTGGGATATTAGATGCTCCTTGCCTTAAACTTGTATCCTTTTAGTCTATTAAAAGATTAAATACATTTCCTTTTCTTCTATTAAAAGATTTTGGACCTATTTTTTTATTATTCCACAATTTGAGAATGTATTTTGTATCGTTTGAAGTTTGTGACATTGTGTCATTATAATCTTGGGCTACAGTGGCATGACCAAGTCATGTCCCATTTTGGGGGCACGACAAAGTGGTATCAGAGCTTAGGTTTGATCTTTTGTGGGACTTAAGTCAAAAAGGCTGGATGGAGTAAATTGTACTACAATAAAAATTAGGCACGATCCTCATTTATTTCTTGATTAGTCTTTAGTGAAAAACTTATATATATGAATCAATATTTTTATCTCGGTATTTAGGATTGATCGATGTCATGATCTTTTTGACGTAAAGTAGAACTTTGAGGTCATAATTATGAAAATCGTCATAACTTTTTTTAGGGTTCTGTTTTAGTTGTGTTTTTTTACTATTCACTAGACCGAAAGAGAGCTTGAGTCCAATGAACATATTAAACTTGTAAGTAATCTCTAGGGCTAGCAAGGAGGTTTGTCTCTTGAGATAAAAAATTGATTCGAGATTAGGTGTTAGGTAATCTCTGGGGCTAGCAAAGAGGTTTGTCTTTTTGCGAGATAGAGTCAATACGAGTTTGGGATATTTTAAGTTAATTTCCAAATCAATTTTATTCTTCTTTCATTAGTTTCTGCCATTGTATAAAAAATTGGTTTTAGTCAGGTGAATGTAATGAGATTTATTGAAATTATTTAGAATTTTGGATTGGCTAATTTTTTTTGGTTTCTTAGTATCATCATGAATTTATTAGAAATAGAAAAATACCAAGGTACTAGCATGACTCGAATAAAATTCTTTTTTTGATATTATTATCTACACTTTCTTTGATGACATTGAGATGACAATAATTAAAAAGGATTTAATGGCAGTAGTTTAGCAATATTGCTACCATGATGTAATTAGATGCCTTTAGTGGTAACTTTATCATATTTGATCACAATTTAGTTTGTGACAATAGTTACATAGTGCAACTCCATTCAATTTCAAAGATCAAACTTGATACAAAGTTGGGCCATCAATGTATGGAAAATACTTGGGCACAAATAAGTCAAATTAATTTGCGAGGTTAGATTATAGGTGATACAATATGATAACTGGAATATATGTGTTATAGGAATATTTTATACTTTTACTGTAAAGTCAAGTATAATAGTTTCACTTTGATGCTCAGCTAAATAGAAAACATTGCAAATTTTGGATTTTGTTTCTAAAAATAGTAAGTGTTCAATTTTTTTAGGTTTCTTTAAATTATCAACGTGGAAGTACCATTTTATATATTCTAAATAATATAAGAGCACACTGGGTTGAACTACGAGTTTTGATTTTGGGTATTTTGGGGAAGAATTTACATGATTTTAGTGAAGTGAATATTCTAGTAGTGGGTTACTTGAATGCAAATCAGGTTTATAGTGCTTAATTATGCCCATTTTGTAGTCGAATTTATTAGTATGGAGGAAATTTAGTTATTTAAGCTTGAATAACAAGTTGTTTGTTAAGATGTGGGTTATGAAATTAAATTTGTGAATTTTGTGAGAGTGAATAATATGATTTGTGGTAGAGGGAGAGGATGAGACAGTAGATGTGCTAATTATTTATTGAGTATGTACCTCATCCCTTGCTAGTGTTTTTCTTTCAAATGCATAGTTTTTTTCCTGAAGAATGGTATTGGAGTGTTCGAGGCTAGAGGTGGACAAAATAATATTAGAGGTTTTGTTTTATTTTCCTATTCAGTAGTTTGAGACTCGGATGATGGTGAACTTATCTGCAATGGTTTAGTATTTTAGATCATTATTGGGATTTCAGATGCTTTGAGTTTTGAAGGTGTTTACCTTTAGTCTATTAAAAGATTTTGGACTTATTTTTTAATTTCCCACGTTTTAAGAATATATTTTGTATCTTCTAAAGTTTGTGGTTTTATTTCTCCTTAGTTTTGGGATGTTGTGGCATGATGGTTATGCCATGTCCCATTCTAGGGCATAAAAGAGTGATATCAGAGTTTAGGTTCAATCTTTGGTGGGACATATGTCAAAAAGTTGGATGGAATTAATTATACTCCTATAAGAATTAGGCATGATCCACATTTATTTTTTGATTAGTTTTTAGAGAAAAGATTAATTATATGAATCAATATTTTTAGTTTAGTACTTAGGAATGATCGATGTCATGATTCTTTTGACGTGAAGTGGAACTTTGAGGTCATAATTATGGAAATCGTCATAATATTTTTTAGGATTTTGTTTTAGTTGTGTTTTTGACTATTCACTAGACCGAAAGAGAGCTTGAGTCCAATGAACCTATTATGCTTGTAAGTAATTTCTAGGGTTAACAGAGAGGTTTGTTTTTTTGAGAGATAGAGTCGATACGAGTTTGGGGTATTTTAAGTTAACTTCCAAATCAATTTTATTCTTCTTTCATTATTTGCGAGGTTATATTATAGATGGTACAATATGAGAATTGGAATATATGTGTTATAGGAATATTTTGTGCTTTTACCGTGAAGTCAAGTATAATGGTTTCGCTTTGATGCTCTTCTAAATAGAAGACATTGCAAATTTTGGGTTTTTTTGGCAAAAATAGTAAGTTTTCATTTTTTTATGTTTCTTTAATTATTAACATGGAAGTACCATTTTATCTATTCTAATTAATATGAGAACAAACTGGGTTGAACTACGAGTTTTGATTTTGGGTATTTTGGGGAAGATTTTACATGATTTTAGTGAAGTAAATAGTCTAGTGGTAGGTTACTTGAATACGAAACAGGTTTATAGTGCTTAATTATGCCCATTTTGTAGTCGAATTTATTAGTATAGAGGAAATTTAGTTATTTAAGCTTGAATAACAAGTTGTTTGTTAAGATATGGGTCATAAAATTAAATTTGTGATTTTTGTTAGAGTGAATAATATGATTTGTGGTGAGAGAAATAGGATAAGTTAGTGGACGTTCTAATTATTTATTGAGTATGGAGCTCATCCCCTGCTGGTGTTTTTCTCTCAAATGCATAGTTTTTTTCTAGAAGAATGGTATTGGAGTGATTGAGGCTAGAGGTGGACAAATTAATATTAGAGATTTTGTTTTATTTTCCTATTCAGTAGTTTGTGTCTTGGATGTTGGTGAACTTATCTACATTTGTTTGGTATTTTAGATCACTCTTTGGATTTCAGATGCTTTGAATTTTGAAGGTGTTTACCTTTAGTCTATTAAAAGATTTTGGACTTATTTTTTTAATTTTCCTCATTTTGAGAATATATTTTCTATCTACTAAAATTTGTGGTTTTCCTTAGTTTTGGGATATTGTAGCATGATGGCTATGTGATGTCCTATTCTAGGGCATAAAAGAGCGATATCGGAGTTTAGGTTCGATCTTTGGTAGGACTTTAGTCAAAAGGTTGGATGGAATTAATTATACTCCTATAAGAATTAGGCATGATCCACTTTTATTTTTTGATTAGTCTTTAGAGAAAAGATTAAGTATATGAATCAATATTTTTGTTTAGTACTTAGGAATGATCGATGCCACAATTCTTTTGATGTAAAGTGGAACTTTGAGGTCATAATTATGAAAATCGTCCTTATTTTTTTTAGGGTTCTGTTTTAGTTGTGTTTTTGACTATTTAGTAGATCGAAAGAGAGCTTGAGTCCAACGAACCTATTAAGCTTGTAAGTAATCTCTAGGGCTAGCAAGGAGGTTTGTTTCCTGAGATAAAGAATTGATTCGAGTTTAGGTGGTAAGTAATCTCTAGGGTTAAGAGGTCTGTCTTTTTTAGAGATAGAGTCGATACGAGTTTGGGGTATTTTAAGTTAACTTCCAAATCAATTTTATTCTTCTTTCATTATTTGCGAGGTTATATTATAGATGGTACAATATGAGAACTAGAATATATGTGTTATAGGAATATTTTGTGCTTTTACTGTAAAGTCAAGTGTAATGGTTTCTCCTTGATGCTCAGCTAAACAGAAAACATTGCAAATTTTATGTTTTGTTTCCAAAAATGGTAAGTGTTCAATTATTTTAGGTTTCTTTAAATTGTTAACGTGGAAGTACCATTTTATCTATTCTAATTAATATGAGAGCAAATTGGGTTGAACTACGAGTTATGATTTTGGAGTTTTGATATTCTTGGGAAGATTTTACATGATTTTAGCAAAGTGAACATTCTTGTTGTGGGTTACTTGAATACAGATCAGGTTCTTAGTGCTTAATTTTGCCCATTATGTAGTCAAATTTATTAGTATGAAGGAAATTTGGTTATTTAAGCTTGAATAACAAGATGTGGGTCTGAAATTAAATTTTTGATTTTTGGTAGAGTGAATAATATGATTTGTGATGTGAGAAATAGGATGAGGTAGTGGACGTTCTAATTATTTATTGAGTATAGAGCTCATCCCTTACTGGTGTTTTTCTCTCAAATGCATAGTTTTTTTTCTAAGAGAATGGTATTGGAGTGTTCCAAGCTAGAGGTGGACAAAATAATATTAGAGTTTTTGTTTTATTTTCTATTTCAGTAGTTTGTGCCTTTAATGTTGGTGAACTTATTTACAATTGTTTGGTATTTTAGATCACTATTTGGATTTAAGATGCTTTGAGTTTTGAAGGTGTTTACCTTTAGTCTTTTAAAAGATTTTGGACTTATTTTTTAATTTTCACATTTTGAGAATATATCTTGTATCTTCTAAAGTTTGTGATTTTAAGTCTCCTTAGTTTTGGGATGTTGAGGCATGATCGCTATGTCATGTCCCGTTCTAGTGCATCAAAGAGTGATATCGGAGTTTAGGTTCGATCTTTGGAGGGACTTAAGTCAAAAAGGTGGATGGAATTAATTATACTCCTATAAGAATTAGGCATGATCCACATTTATTTTTTGATTAGTCTTTAGAGAAAAGATTATTAAGTATATGAATCAATAATTTTAGTTTAGTACTTAGGAATGATCGATGCCATGATTCTTTTGACGTAAAGTGGAACTTTGAGGTCATAATTATGGAAATCGCCATTATTTTTTTTAGGGTTTTGTTTTAGTTGTTTTTTACCATTCACTAGACCGAAAGAGAGCTTGAGTCCAATGAACCTATTAAGCTTGTAAGTAATCTATAGGTCTAGCAAGGAGGTTTGTCTCTTGAGATAAAGAATTGATTCGAGTTTAGGTGGTAAGTAATCTCTAGGGTTAATAGAGAGGTTTGTCTTTTTGAGAGATAGAGTCGATACGAGTTTGGGGTATTTTAAGTTAATTTCCGAATCAATTTTATTCTTCTTTCATTATTTGCGAGGTTGTATTATAGATGGTACAATATGAGAACTGGAATGTATGTGTTATAGAAATATTTTGTGCTTTTACTGTAAAGTCAAGTATAATGGTTTCACTTTGATGCTCTGCTAAATAGAAGACATTGCAAATTTTGGGTTTTGTTTCCAAAAATAGTAAGTGTTCAATTTTTTCAGGTTTCTTTTAATATTAATGTGGAAGTACCATTTTATCTATTCTAATTAATATGAGAGCAAACTCGGTTGAACTACGAGTTTTGATGTTGGATATTCTTGGGAAGATTTTACATAATTTTAGCGAAGTGAACATTCTTGTTGTGGGTTACTTGAATACGGATCAGGTTCTTAGTGCTTAATTATGCCCATTGTGTAGTCGAATTTATTAGCATGGAGGAAATTTGGTTATTTAAGCTTGAATAACTAGTTGATTGTTAAGATGTGGGTCATGAAATTAAATTTGTGATTTTTGTTAGAGTGAATAATATGATTTGTGATGAGAAAAATAGGATGAGGTAGTGGACGTTCTAATTATTTATTGAGTATGGAGCTCATCCCTCACTGGTGTTTTTCTATCAAATGCATAGTTTTTTTTGTAGAAGAATGGTATTGGAGTGTTCGAGGCTAGAGGTGGACCAATTTTTAATTGGCCTATTTTTTATTTTTTGGGGGGGTTTTTTAGTATCACCCTGAATTGATTAGAAATAGAAAAATACCAAAGTACTAGCATGGCTCAAAGAAAATTATTTTTTATTATTCTTATTTATACTTCCATTGATGACATCGAGATGGCAATAATTAAAAAAAAAATAATGGCAATAGTTTAGTAATAGTGCTACCATGATGTAATTAGATGCCTTTAGTGATAACTTTATCGTATTTGATCATAATCTAGTAGTACATTATGGCAATAGTTACGTAACTACATTCAATTTCAAAGATCAAACTTGATACATAGTTGGGCCATCAATATGGAAAATACTTTAGAATTCCTCATGAGATGACTTGGGCACAAATTAGTCAAATTTATTTGCGAGGTTAGATTATAGATAGTACAATTGATAATTGGAATATACGTGTTACGGGAATACTTTGTGCTTTTACCGTAAAGTCAAGTATAATTGTTTCACTTTGATGCTTAGCTGCATAGAACACATTGCAAATTTTAGGTTTTGTTTCCAATAATTGTAAGTGTTCAATTTTTTTATGTTTGCTTAAATTCTCAACGTGGAAGTACCATTTTTTTATTTTTTTTGTTAATATGAGAGTACACTAGGTTGAACTACTTGTTTCGGTTTTGGGTATTCTCGGAAGATTTTTCATGATTTTAGCAAAGTGAACATTCGAGTGGTGGGTTACTTGAATACGGATCAGGTTCGTAGTGCTTAAGTGTGTCCATTGTGTAGTTAAATTTATTACTATAGAGGAAATTTGATTATTTAAGCTTGAATAACTATTTGTTTGTTAAGATGTGGTCGTGAAATTAATTTTGTGATTTTCGTTAGAGTGAATAATATTGTTTGTGGTAGAGGAAGAGGATGAGGCACGAGATATGCTAATTATTTATTGAGTATGCAACTCATTCCTTGCTAATGTTTTTCTCTCAAATGCTTAGTTTTTTCTTGAAGAATTGTATTGGAGTGTTCGAGGCTAGAGGTGGAAAAAATAATATTAGAGATTTAGTTTTATTTTCCTTTTTAGTAGTTTGAGACTTGGACGATGGTGAACTTATTTACATTTGTTTTCGATGGTTTTTGGGGTTTTAGACGCTATGTGCTTTGAACGTGTTTCCCTTCAGTCTATTGAAAGATTTTGGACTTATTTTTTATTACATCGCATGTTATGAATACATTTTGTATCGTCTAAAGTTTGTGGGTTCATGTTGTCGTAGTCTTGGGATGTTGTGGCATGATGGCTAGGTCATGTCCCATTCTGGGGACGTGACGGAGTAGTATCATAGTTTAGGTTTGATCTTTGGTAGGACTTAAGTCAAAAGGCAAAGTGGAATCAATCAATTCTACTCCTATAAGAATTATGGATGATCCTCATTATTTTCTTGATTGGTCTTTAACGAAAAGATTACATATATGAATCAATATTATATATTGGTATCTAGGATTGGTCTAAGTCGTTATTTGTTTGTCTTAGGTAATAATTATGGAAATGATCATTATTTTTTTTAGGTTTTGTTTTAGTAATGTTTTCTGACTAGTCTCTACACCAAAAGAGAGCCTGAGCTCAATGAAGCTAATTAGATAATACGTAATCTCTAGGGGCTAGCGAAGAGGTTTGTCCTTAAGAAAAACCTTCAATTCATTATTATTCTTTTTTTTTAAGTTTCTGCCACTATATAAAAAAATAAAAAAATTGGTTTTGACCAGGAGAATGCATGAATTAAAACTTATGACATTTTCTAGGATTTTGAATTGACCAATAGAATCTTGGTTTTTTAGTATTAACCTAAATTGATTAGAAATAGAAGAATGTCGAGATGCTAGCATGACTCTAAAAATCTTTCTTTTTTTAATTATATTAATTACATTTCCATTGATGATATCAAGTTATCAATAATTAAAGAAGGATTTAATGGCAATAGTTTAATAATACTGCTACCATTATATAATTAAATGTCTTTAGTGATAAGTTAATCATATTAGATTACAATATGGTAGTATCTTGTAACCATAATTACAGAGTAAAATTGAGTTCAATTTTAAATGTTAAATTTGAGACATAGTTAGGCCATCAGTGCATGGAAAATACTTGGGAATTCCTCACAGGATGAATTGGCACAATAAATCAAATTCATTTGCTAGATATAGAATATATATTGTACAATATGATAATTGGAATATAGGGTTATAGGAATTTTTTTGTGCTTTAATTGTAAAGTCAAGCATAATGGTTTGACATTGATGTTGAGTTGTACAAAAGACATCACAAATTTTGGATTTTATTTCCAACAATAGGAAGTGTTCAATTCTTTGAGGCTTGCTTAAATTCTCAATGTGGAAGTAGCCATCTTATCTATTATAAGTTAATATGAGAGCACATGGGTTGAACTACAAGCTTTAGTTTTGGATATTCTGAGGAAGATTTCACAAGATTTTAGCAAAGTGAATAGTGTAATGGTGAGTTACTTGGATATGGATCAAGGACTTGGTGCTTAAGTGGGTCCATTGTGTTGTCGAATTTATAAATATAGAGGAAATATGATTATTTAAGCTTCAATAGCTATTTGTTTCTTAAGATGTTGGTCATGAAATTAATTTTGTGATTCAAAGTGTATGATATGGCTTGTGAAAGAGGACGAGGACGAGGACGAGGACGAGGTAGGGGACATGGCTTAGGAAGAGGAACCAATAATGAGATTAGTGATGGAAATGAATTTTTGATTGAGCAAGCATCAAGTGATGATCAAGGTCCAATGTTAATCAACCTAGAATTGAGAATATTGATATACCTGCCACCCAAGCTGATATTGCAGGAGTTTGTCAAGTGGCGGCAAACTTGATTCAATATAAAATGCAGCAACAGCCACAACCATAACTGCAGTCATATGTCCTATTTTAAGTGCTTTAAGAGGTTTTAATCCTTCACAATTTGAGGCGAAGTTGGATAAATGGTCTAGAGGAGATGTTTATTGCTATGGAATACCCTGTAGAAGTAAGACTCGATGTGGTTTTATCTTTGCTAATTGGGAATGCCAAATATTGGCGAACTCTGTAAAGTCATCATATGTTGACCAAACGAACCCATTGTCTTGGGATGGTTTTAGGAGGTTGTTCCTCAAGTAATACTTTCCTGGTTCAATTAGGATAGTTAAGGAAAATGAGTTTCTTAATCTGAAGCAAACTGGGAGCATATTTGTACTCGAATATACAAAAGAGTTAAACGAGCTTTGTTTTTTTTGCGCTATCTATTTGAACTTAGAGGAAAGTAAAGTGAATAAGTTTTTTCAAAGGCAAAGAAGAGGAGATATCCACGGAAGAGTATCCTCCCATCTGATACCAAAGACCGAGATTTGTTGGAGTAAGATCTAAGGATAGAGTTAGATCTTAAAAGCTTTTAGGAGAATGGTGGGGATCGTAAGAGGGGAGAATGTCAACATTTTGGAGAAACCAGTAAAGCGAATAGATGAATGGATATGAAAAGTTGCAATATGATCAATGCGAGTACTGTAATAGAAAACATCCTTGTGAATATTACTGGAAGAGTGGGGCATGTTTTGAATGCAGTCATTTTGGGCACCAAGTGAGAAATTGTCCAAATAAGAAGAGTGGACGGGCTCAAGTAGGATACCAGTTGAGCAACAAAAAAAGAGTAATGTAAGGTATTTTCTTTGACAGAACAGGATGCGGATGCGGATGCGAGTGACAATATGGTGAGAGGTACCTATCTTAACTTTTTAAGTTTCCAGGACGAAACTTCTTATAATGGGGAAAGGATGTAATGCCCCAATTTTTCTTAAGAATGCCAAAATTGATTAATACACTTGCATTAAGTAATATAATTTTATTAAGGATATTAGATTTTTTTTTAAAGGTATAAATACTATCACAACTCTTGAGCCAATAGGATTTTGAAAGTTTAGTAGGACTCTTATGACTTCTCCTAAAAAAAAGGGATTTATATAAATTATAAATACCTGATACATCAATTCTTCTCTTCATTGTTATAGGAAAACAAGTCTAGAATTGTAATCAGATAAAGAAGATTCAAATTTGCAAGTGCCTAAGGTTGGTGCCCTCTACTTTCAATTTGTGTAGATATGTAGTTTCTAGGTACATTAGAATTTAAAGGAAAAAAAAAATTGCTTTAGAATTGGACAATTAAAGGGGCATGATTTATTGTTATGCATGGAGGAATTAGTAGGTTCATAATTTGCTATACCTCAAGCAGAGGAGAAATTTTGCATGGCCACGACTTCTATATCAAAATTTATGTACTTTAATGATTAAGGCAGCGGCTTGTCATTGGGATGATTTGATGGTCATGTGATTTTAGACTTGAATAGGCTTTCCCCTCTAAGGTTATTAGAATAGGTGAGATGTCAATTCACATTATTATTTTAGATTAGATAAAAAGCATTTAAACTACGTTTTAGTGGAGCTCCTTAGATATTAATAAGTTTTGGAGGATTTAAGGTAAGTAGTTTCTTGATGCTTTCTACTTTTATTTTTCTTGTAATACGTGTATATATTGTACATTGTTTACAGATTTTTAACAAGCTGGCTGATGATCTTAAAATTATGTGTTTTTTATTAACTTCTTTTGATAAGGCCAAGAGTTTCTTGTTTATTTTTCTTCTGAAAAATAGGATCAAGCATTGAAAAGAAAAAATTACATCACTGATTATGTATGTAAAGTATATGCTTTTGAATCATTTGCTTGGTTACATGGAGATTTTGTTTGTTTTAAGCTCTAAGATTTGCCTTGTGCATTTTGTTAGCGTCCGAAACTAGTTCCATACTGTTTGGCTGCCCAACAAAAGTATAATTGGATTTTTATATTGTATTGATCATGATATCCTTTTAGGCGACATCTCATGCCATTGGCTATTAGTGCCCTTAGTGTTGGTCAGAGCTAAATAAAATTGTCAGGTGTATTTTAATTGAAATGTTTATTGCTTATCTCCATGAATCTGTTTCCTTGAAACTTGTTTAATATTGCTTGCATATTCTAGTAATTTTAGAATTATGAATGATCCGACAGAGAGGATGTCATGAATTACTAATTGAGTATGCAGCTTACCCCTTGTTAATGTTTTTTTTTCCTCAAATGCTTAGTTATTTTCTTGAAGAATGGTAGTAGAATGTCGAGGTTAGAGGTAGATTAAATAATATTAGAGATTTAGTTTTATTTTCCTATTGAGTAGTTGGAGACTTGGATTATGGTGAGCTTGTTTACAATAGTTCAGTATTTTTTATTGTTTTTGGGATTTTAGTTGCTCTAAACCTTGAACGTGTTTGCTTTTAGTCTATTGTTTATTACTTCATATTTGGAGAATATACTTTGTATCGTCTCAAGTTTGTGGCTCCGTGTCATCATAGTGTGGGGCTGTGGTGACATGGGTAGGTCATGTCCCATTCTGGGAGCGTGGCAAAGTCCCCTCAATACCAAACTTAGTCTAAACCACAATTTGTGGTTCCAAACTTTCCATGACCTATAAACATGAAAGAATCCAGAAATAAAGTTTCTAGTTTGTAGTGGTTCTGCCTGTCTGTCTGTCCACTGCATGTACACCTGTACTCACATCAATATTATTGCAAAGCTTACAGGGAGCAAAAGCTTGTAGAATATCTTGTGGGCGGGACACCGTGGAAACTCAACCTAAAGGGAAAACAAGGAAGCATGGTACAACTTCTTTGCTAAATCCTCAACTGTTGTTATATTTCATCAGTTTGGCTCTTTTATTTGTGTGCTTTTGCTGTTGATATTGGCTTTTTGGTATCATTGCCTCGTCAATCAAGAATTAGAACTGATATATTTCTCGCACTAAATTCCTTATTATGAACTAGGATGATGTTAGTTGATCTGTGAGAAAGAAACGAAAAAGGACAGACAAACGATGGATGCATATGCTTGTTCTCCTTCCTTCCTTCCTTCATGCGAAATTAGCAGCAGAATGTGGAGTTTATATTGAGTCGAATTCTGCATTCGTTTTTGAGGTAATGTTGGCTGCTTGCTGCTTGACTTTCTGCTGTTCTTAGTGGTTTTTTCTTCTGCTACATCTTTGTTTTATTTGTTCTGTAAAGCTTTAAGATTATTTCTGCGATGTTGAGTTCATTATGTCTAATTAATGACAAGGATATTACTATCCCACTTGTGTCGTTGATTGATTAATTATTCAAGGATACAAATTGATTTGTTTTCCCATGTCCAGGATCACAGAGACAGCATGTATCCTTTAAAAGATTACACTACTGTGTCCCAGGATCTGTTATGTTTTTATTAATGTATCAAATAAAATTATGACAAAAGAATGTGGTAACTTTTAGCATTTTATTTTTTTAAAATATTATAAATTGATACAATCTGGTATCAATTTGGACAACATTTTGAATTTCCAACAGTTTATATTGTACCTTTGTCTTCTTTTGATAGTCTTCCTGTGGCAATATTGCAACTGTTTGAATTGATGCATAAACCTAAGCGTCAATTACATCACCTTTTTTTTTTTAATTTATTTATGATCTCTCCATCATCTTTAAATTGTTCGGTCTATGTCTGTAGTAGTTATTTGTTTTTAGATAACTTTTTTGATGTATATTATTTTAATCTTATTTGAGAGATAATAGCTTTTCCTATTAGTTGTATTGCTCAAAGTATTCAATGTTTCAATCTGGGGTTTGATGATATTATCTATCTGATAAAGGCCATGATTACAGTCGTCAATAGAATATGCATAGCATTTGTCTTTCTATAATAATATAAATTTCGTTACATTATAACTTTCTGATTTCATAACATGCATCTTCAAAATCGCAACGTTATATGAATTGGGTAGATCCTTGTACACTTACAACATTTTTGGAGAGAATTTAGAGAGACTTTCTCCATTGTAGGCAGGGGTGCTCTTTTGACCGAAGCGAACATAATCGAATTGAAATATTGGTCGGTCAAAATTATAAATCGAATTGATTTAATTAATTGATTTTTAAAAAAATAAAAAATATAAATATATTTTAAAATTATTTTTTAGTTTGGTTGAGCAACAAAAAAATAAAGAAAATAGTATAAAAATAAACTAAGTATAAAATATTATATAACTATATATATAAATATATAAAAATTATAATTTAGTTTTTGGTTTGATTGTTAACTGTAATAAAAAAATCAAAATTAATCCAAAATTTAAAGTTTGAAAAATAGAAAACTGGACTGAAAATTTTCAATTCTGTTTCGATTCGATGCAATTTGTTTTGATTTTATTCAGTTGATTAATCTAATTATGAGCACCCTAATTGTGGAATCAAAACGACATTCATTGTGCATTTTATGAGTTTGAAATGTAAATAGATGTAGAAGGGACTGTGTGGTTTTGGACTCATGGGTCCAACACAACTTAGTTAATTTTGAGTTGGGTCGGGTTATACGATAATGCAGATATTGTCCAAATAAGTTAGGCTTAGTCCGGTATTGTTGGGTTGTTGGTGCAAAATATGTCTAACCCAAAAATAAACTAAAATTCGGTACTTTATAGAAAATAATTTTACAATTTTCTTCTATTTTTACACAATCCTTATAAACTCCCCCATCTCTCTATTCGTATAAGGCAAAATGACAAAATATTTTTAAAAGACAAAAAGATAGAAACAAAAACTAAAAATTAAAACACACCCTTGAGGATTAAAATATCTTATGGATATATAAAATGACGAAAGCACCCTAAAAAGCTAAACAACATATACATATGAAAAATTACAAAAATATTCCTAAATATATAACATGTGGTATGTACTTTCATGTATATTTCGATTCTTTAAAAAAGGGGTATACGTTAAGTGAAATATACTCATGTATCCATCACTCATCTGTATATATATTTTTTTGTTAGATGAACCCATGTTTTTAAAATCGGATCGAACTGGTCGGTTCAATCGATCCAATAGGGAATCGGAGATCGATTCGGTCCGATTAGACACATAAACCGTTTGACCGTTTCACCAACCAAAATCGGCCAAAATCTGACCGGTTTTTATTTTTTTTAATTTTTTTTTTATTTTAAATTTTATAAAAAATTAAATTTGATATTTTGTTATATTTATGTGATTATTTGGATTTTGTGTTTTGTTAGATGTTTTTTTAGGTAGTTATTTATTTTTTTATATTTAAAATGTATTACATAATAATTAGTTAATTATATTATCATTTTACATGATATAATAAGAAAATATAATCAATTTTCATTAGACCGGTCTGACCGCCAATTGAACCGCTTTAACCGATTGAACCGCTAATTGTTAGTAAGATCAATTTAATCATCGGTTCGATTATAAAAACACTAAAATGAACCATTTAAGGATTTTTGTTCTCAATCAATGGAGAATGATGAAATGTGCCAACTCTTAAATTTTCATCATTAACTATGTTTCGAGCGAAATAGTAAGTATGGTTGTTGTTTCATAATAGTAGAATTTTCTATCGAAACCAGATTATAATTACAAGTTAGCCTCATTTATTCTTTTCTTCAAAATTCTCATTTTAATGAATTTTTTTTTTTGCAATTAATTCATATAATATTTTTCAAATCAAGCAGAGATCGAAAAAGGGTGAACGATATCCAATAATATATATCATTTTTCTCTTTTATATAATATCGTTCTTGGGCGGAAGTTTGTTTTCTACCTATTTTAATGCTACACAAAAAAAATAAAGTTCCTCCATCACAAAGATGATCGATTCATGACTGGTAGAGCAATAAATTTCAACCAATGAAATAAATAATAAGCAAAAAAATACCATGGTGGTGATGTGCTGTGTAGGTCTTATTGCATGTTAATGCAGCAAAACCCACACTAGTGAGTGCTGACCAGAGAGGAGCAAAGGTCTACAAATTATCTTTTCCTTAGTTGAAGTCAACTGAACTGGATTTCCTGTTTCTTTGAACTGTCATGAAGTAATCTTTTAGGCAATATATCTGTCTGCCATTAACTGAATTTGATATGTAAAAATCGATTTATTTAATTAATATTTAAATGAGATTATAAATTATTATATCATATATATAATAATATTAATATTTTATTTTATGATACTATTATATACACATTTAATTATTCATAATTTTATTTAAATATTATTCAAATAAATAGTATTAGGGATGATAGGTTTAGCCAAATCCAAAATCTATGGATCTAAATTCAATGTGTTAGATCTATTAAATCTATTATTTAAAAAATAACTAAAAATTTAAATAATATATTTTTTCAAAAATATATTATATAAATATATATTTAAAAAAATAAAGTGAATTCGAAATATAACAAATTTAAAAATAAAAATTCAAAATTCGATTCAAATCTATTTATAATAATAAAATTTCTCTTCAACTTAAATAAATTTACTAGTCTAAAATTGCACGTAAAAATTCCACCCTACCCCATTGCCTAAATAATATAAAATTGTATACAAAATCCCACAAATCTTTGTCGTGAATGGTTACATGGATATGAATTATGGTTATTAAAAAAGAATGGCTCGTGGATATTTTGTTCCCAGCTCTTCATGCACGTCAATATTGGCCCACTAAACATGTTTCCCCGTAGTGGTTGAACCCCTTGACTTTGACCTCACTGTATATCTTTTAAAAATTGCTAGTTGGCAGAGGTTGGATCCAATAAATTCTTACAAATTTGTGTTTATGAGTGAGTCATTAGATGATGAGTGGTGTGCCCAATAGATGCATTCATAAGTGTGCGTTGCTACTCAGTCCATTACCAAAATCTCCATTCAAGATTGGTTTTAGGTTAATCACAAAATGTCCACTTCCATATAGATTAGGTTAATCACAAGATAATTTCGTACTTTTCTTGAATTTGAATCATTATATTTTATTTTTAAGTATGAATTAATTAATATAATATTCACATCTCAATAATTTCAAAATATTTTGTGTGGGGCCTCTTACACTATATATATATATATATAAATGGATAAACTTATAAATTTATCGAGCACGTGCAATAGTCCACAAATTACACACATCAGGTAATATTCATTTTTCAATGTTTTTGAAATATTTTGATTATAATTCCTCTTGCTAGTAGTTGTTTGGGGCTTCTTACACTTGATACATTCATATATATATATATATATATATTATATATATATATATATATATATATATAGGGGAATTGTAGTCGCTATTTTTTGAATGTGCACTAATAAATTTATCGAATATGCGCAATAAACCACAAATTACATACTAGATACGCACACAAATTGTGTGTGAGCTCATGTCTTAAAGAAGTTTGAATTCTGCCGGCCAAAAAGACAAATTGACTCACAAACTTGTGTTTATATTAATAAAACAAGTAGTAATTATGGAAACCTAATAATTTGTTTGAAAAAGTAACAATTAGAGCATTTTGGGTATCCAAAAAATTATTTCAACAAGATACTGATTAAAGATAACCAAAAAGACGAGATTTTTTCATTTATTTTCAATAGAAAAAGTTAGAAAAAAGGCAACTTGCACTAAATTACCAAATATATATAGGAAAAATGATTCTTGAAAAATTAGAGAATCTAGCTATAAGAGAGAAATTACGCCATGATGGAAAATGGACGGGGGAACGTGAAAATCAACATTCTACTAAAGTAGACGAGACTTTTACCTTAGGGAGCGTCAAAGTGTAGTTTATGCATGCAGGGACCACCTTCGCTGGATTTTAAAATTACAATTTTTGAATTCAAAATTCAAAACCTATTAAGATATTCTATATATTTTTATGAAATATAAATATAATATTTTTATAATTTAATATAGTGATGTAAAAAATTAATAAATATTTGATCTTTTAACTTATATAAAAGTTACAAACATGTTTGAAATTTTTTTATTTTTTAAAATTAAAACACGCACATATAAAATTATGAATAATTAATTCTTTATGAATATATTTAGGAAGTGAAAGTGAGCTTATTTTTAAAAATCATTTTTTAAATATTTTTAAAATTATATAACGTATCTAGTAGGTAGGTAAATTCACTGAGTTTCAGATTGTCGGGTTTCTTATCCACAAAAATCTTGACGTGTCAGAATACGAGTTTTAACTCATTCGCTCTATTCACGACTTTTGTCATCGTATATATATGAATATTTATATTTTATTTTATAATATTATTATATACATATTCAACAACACTTAAATCCACTTCAATTTAGCATGAAATTTTATTTGCAAACTTTTTTTTTTCTACTTATACATATATATATCATGAAATAGGATGTCTCAATAATGTGAAAATCAAAAAATAAATTATATTTCATGTGATGGTACGTAAGCTTATTTTATTAACTACTTATATGCCTCGTCATGCAATTATTGATTTTAAATTATCTTTTTAACTATATAAAAACGAGCATTGGGAGACTAAAACAGAGAGAGAGATCTGTTGTGTACAGTTAATATTTTTAGAGCAAAACCCTACATGTTGCCTTTTTCTCTTCTTTAATTTTTTTTCTTCTTTTGTTTAAAGTTAGGGCCCCTACAATTTTTCTTTTTCTTTTTCTTTTTTTGTCAACACATAGTATTCTATTATTTTTTGTCAACAGGTGACATGTAAAACGACATTGTTTTTTTTTATAAAAAAATGGTTGGGCCATTGGATGCTATTCATCAAATTATGCATGTAAAATCTACATATATAAAATTTTATATAAAAAAATTATATTAATTTAAAAAATTTATAGAGTTGAATGGGACTCTATAATTTTGTGTAAATATTATTGGAACAAGTTTGGATTATAGGGCAAGGTTGGAAGGGGGAGGGTCCTCTATAATTTCTTATTGGTAAAAATTGATTATGAGGAAAAAATATTAAAATTAATAGAAATAGGACCGTACCACGAGCTAGCTTTCACAATATTTTCACACTGTGGTATAATAATAAATTTATTTGTAACATATAATTATCTAAATCTAAATTAATAAATATGATTACTTGAGAATATAATCAATAATTGAACACCTACAAATATTTTTCTCTTTTTTTGAATTCATTAGTTATTTTACAACTTTCAATTTTATTTTTAATTTTCTTAATATTTAATTCTGATTTAATCGTTCGATTGTATCACCAAAAAATTCAAATACTCTTATCATTTTCCCGTGTCACAGGCAGAAATTCTTTGATTGTTCAACTGTTAGAAGGAGCACTCCTCCTCCCACATCAGTTTGCTAGGATGACTTACAATTATATATCGATTACTTAAATTTGTACAAGTATAGGTATTACAGGTATTTATTGTCAAAAAAATTAGGAAAAATAATTAAAAAAACAAAAATACATTACAAAGTGACATATATAATGGTTTTGTATGAAATATTAATTGATTATGTGCGAAAGAAAGTTGGTTTATATCCATTTTTTTATAATTAATTGGTAAGAGAATAATCTTAAAAGATTCGCCTAATGCTCACAATATATATCGTTATTAACTAATTTTACATAAGATTTAATTTTTTTTTTCATGATTTCTTTTGAAAAAGTATATATATTATTTGAAATAATTATAAAAATATGTTAAATATTAAATTACATGGTTCATAAAGCATCCAAGTAGAGCATGACATGTATAGTTGTTGTAACCAAAATTGACCAAAAAGTAATTAATGTCTCCTAAAGCATTTGCACAATCTCTAATTAATCTTCATCACCTTATCTTTCTAAAGTTCTAAACATTACATTCTGGCCGCCGGACATTATAGGCAATTTAATATTCATGCGTAAAAAGTAAGCAAAATACCAGGTGGTCTAAGGCTATATATTTAGCCTTATTAATATTTTCACCAATCTAGAGTCCATTTGATTTCATTTTTACAAAATACTTTTTAAATTTTTTTTATTTCAAAATTTTAAATATATTTATTTTATATTATTTATATTAAAAATATAATTTATTTTTATTTTTAAAATTTACTAATATTTCATGCATTTTCATGCACAATGAACCTATTAAATTTATTTCAAACTCATTATCATTTTATTTCTTTTAACACCATAAAATAAATATATTTTTATTTTCAAATTTATATAATCTACATAAAAACATATCAAATTCAAATATATTTTATTTTTACAGAAAAAATCTAGTGAAGATAGTGGAAACATAAACATGAATTTGGAAATGAAAACCAACGGGCTCTAGAATTTACAATTACGTCGGGATTTTTCATGTAAATTATAGGTCTTTATCAGTTAAAGCAGTTAAATATTTTTTTTCTCTCATTCTTATGCAAAGAAAATAAATTTAATTTTCTAACGAGACTGGATGTAGAGTGAGTTAAGTTTTTTATTAACTCAACTCATAGAAATGGACCTATTTAAAAAACACTTATATATATAAGTTTTAAGTAATGTACAAATTTATTTATGTATGTATGTATATATGTACTATATACATGTATATAAATAAATTATAAGAAATATAATAATATATATGTTCGTCTTTACATATATGCACACCTGATGTATGTACGATATTCACAATAAAGTGAAATTAAGAGCAAAAAAAATACAAAAATGTATATAAACCTACAATAGATATGGTAAAATATTATATATATTGTATTCAAAAATTGCTATTTTCAGAATTCATTTCTTTTTTAAATCATAACTTTAAATGTTGTAGTGATATATATTGATCTATTTTGATTTTTTTTTTCTGTCTTTTTATCAACAAATTGGGTCAACAAGCGACTGACGGGTCTAATTCAATGGATCTAGGTTCTGGCTGGAGGCAGACACTGGGTTGAAAGATAAGTGGGTAGAGTTTGAAATTCGAATTTTTCCTAGGAGTTGACTAAGGGTTACTGCATGTTTGGTCGAATCGCACCACATGGTCATGATTGTTGCCGCCTCTAGTATTGCATGATTATTGTCATTCGCTGTTGTGTTTAGAGATCCAGGTAAAATTTCGAATTTGTTTTATTTGGAGTGGATCTCAATTGTATCAACGGATCTAGATTGAATTTTGGGTATACCATTTAAATTTTGATCTAATACAGACTCGACTTGTTATTTTTTTAAAAGAATTATTATATGTATATTTATATGATATTTTATTTACAAAAAATATATTTTAAAAAAAATTAATAGTATTATTTCTAAAAAATATAATTTTTAATATTTTTTAAATTATAAAATAAGTCCAGCGGACTTAACGATTTACCCACCGAATCTGGGTGTGGGATGAATTTGAGTTTGGATTCTTAAAAATTTTAATGGGTTGAGTCTCGGGTTCAGGTGATCCGACCTACTGTCATCGTTAATTACGTTAACTAAGGATGATAATAGGGTAAGTTTGAATTCGAATATATTCGGCTTGAGACTAGTTTTTAAAATTGTAAATGGATCTTATTATTATTATTTTTTTCAAACCCCCTGTATCATATTTTTATTTATTTTTTATCTTAATATATATGAATTTATATAATAATATTTTTTTAGAAAATTTTAGTATTTAAATTTATAAAATGGATCTAATAGGTTTAACTAAAATTCAGCGGGTTCGAGGCAAATACAAGTTTGGGTTCTTGAAAAACTTGATATGACGATTTCAAATTTTGACAAATTTATCCAAGACTTGCCCCATTACCATCCCTAACGTCAGGGATTGAGAGGGTAGTCACTAACGCTGAGATCTATACAAGTCTATATACTATGTATAAATTTACTAAAAAAATTATTTTTATTTTTTAAAAATAATAAAATTGTCCTTCATATTGTTGAAAATATTTATTTACTCATTTCTTTAAGAAAAAAAATATATGTAAATTTTTATATACCCATTGTTGCATACATGTAAAAACTTTCCCATGTTAATATCTACCAATGCAAGCATGTTAATCGAGTAAAGTTTAGACTAGGCTCACCTAATTGCTAAATCTTGAATCTAAACTTCATTAAGTGATATATAATGTTTATGTATTGTAAGTACAATTTTTAGACTTGAGATCCATGAAATCTGGTTGATTTTTGATGTGGATTGGACCCATCAATAGGCATCTACATGTTGTATCTAATACATTGCTTTTTATTTTTAGGCATGTCAAAACAAGATTTTATTTTTTAAAGTAATTTTTTTTAATTTATGTGCTAAATTAAGGTAATAACGTGACAAATAGATATAGTGTAAAATTATATAAATCTTATACTTTTCATTTCATTCAAAATTTCAGATCAAATTATCCGCATAATTTTGAAATGGAGGGAATATATATTAATATATGTACCAATTATTATATGTACTCTTTTGCATCTATTTTTTTTTTCTTTCTAAATAGGTACTTCTTTAAAAGGAAAAAGGTGTCTCCAAACAATAAGTACTTATTTGTGGCTGCAACTCATAAAAAAATAACTATTAGAATCCAGATACTATATTTGATAAGTAATATATTGGATATATGGATTGGATAAATGCTTCTTTTTTTTTTTTTGTAAAATAAAATAAATTTTAATTATCCAAATATTTAGTGTACATTATACTGAATATTATATCGAATGTATTACTATTATAATAATCATGTTGGTTTTGAAAAAATAATACTAAATGTGTAAACACATTAATCAGAGCACTAAATACGTGTAAAATTATATTTTAACATAACAAAAATCTATTATAATTGCCTCACAGTAAGTGGAGAAGTGGATAGTGTTTGGTGTACCAATATGAAAGTTGGAAGTTCGATTCCCTCTGGAGATTTAAAAATGTTGCTTGATAGGTGAGTTCAAGTGTGTTGCTGCTGTAGATAGAACTTACATAACAAATTGCCGACCTAGGTGTGTCTATGTTGTGGTCACTACGTGACCGTGTTTACCTAATGTGTGTTATTGGAGTAGATATTCATTCTAAAATTTAATAGGAGCGCAAGTTTCAAATACTGAATATAAAATAAAAAAAAATCTATTATAATTTATCAATATATCTTTGCCCTTTATCTTCAAAATTCAGAGTCTTGCTATCTTAAAATTCTAGTTACACACGTTGATTGTAAGTAAAAATAGACAAATACAACACCCTAAATTTCACATATAGGGCTTCCAAGACTATTTTTTTCCCAAGTAAAATTAGTAAAACTTTGGTCAGTGCAATGGACAAGTAGTGCTTGTAATTTTCCTGAATGAAATGTAGGAACTTAATTCAACAAATATGCATATGATTTTGTATGTCGCCACAAGCAAAACACGTTCTCCATTTAAAAATAAAATAAAATTGGTACTTATTAATAGAAAAGGAGAACATGCTTAATACCTACCTCATATGCATCAATGGCATTAGCCACAATAACCTATATGAACATCAGATAAACATATATATACATATAATTACTAATTACTAAAAAAATCATAAAAAATAACTTATAAACTTTCAAAATAAGATATTAGGTTATTACAAGTTTATTTTTTTAAAAAAAGTAAAGAGTTCATTACCTCTTTCTAATTTCTTAATATTTTTTTACATTTTAATCATATTAATTCTAAAATTATTATTATTAATATTTTATAAATTCATATTTCATTTTTTTTAAATTCTTTAAAAAATTATTTTTAAAATAAAATATAAAATTTTAGTCACTTATAATCTCTTATAAAATAAGCTTAGTCCAACGGCCTCCTAGTAAGCCTAACTTGGAATTAGACAGACAGGTGGGCCCCTCCTCACTAACTGCTGCAGTGTCCCTCAACTCTGCCTTTGTCCGCCTCCTCTCTCTCTCTCTCTCTACTTTGAAAATCCCTGGAAATAGGCTGTATATATATGCGAATAACTTAGTAAAATATCTTTATTTGATTAGTTTTTATTTTTAAAAATATTAGGTGACGCCGGCGATGGGAAATTGCTGTTCCGACGCGGCCGGCGGGCGGTCGGCGGTAGGAGGCACCAACTCCAGTTCGGCAGCCAACGCTCCGAACGACGCAGTTGATGCCTTCCTCAGGTCTCGCGGCTATAGTGGACTCTTCTCTCAGATCGAGGTCCGTGTTAATTATTTACCTTTGTGGAAATGCATCTCTAAATGACTTGAGTGTTTAGCATCTGCCTAGTGAAATATAGTCGATCGTTTCCGAGTTTGCTGTTTTGTGTGTGTGTGTAGGTTTTGATGGTGGAATAGTTAATTGAAATTAGAGTAATGGAAGTAGAATGACGCTTAGTTGTTTTCATATTCCAACTGTTGTATGCAGTCCGTACTTTTGTTGTTGCAGGTTGGGGAAATAATTAGTGAGACTGAGCCAGTTGAATGTAATTAAAATTCTTATGATTGGGTTTTCGCGCATCTGATGAAGTTCAAAGTCGGAAAAATAAGCTTCAAAGAGTGAGCTTATATACATGTTTGACTCTGGATTCATTGGCTTTAGTTTTTGGATTAAGATTGCACTCCGCATATGTATATTGGGAAATTGAAATCATCTTCTGTATTAATATCTAGGGTAAATCCCATACAATCGGTTTTAGAGCCGAAAGTTGGTATACCTTGGGAACTCTGTGAAAGCAAGTAGTAACTAGGAGGTGAGTTTAGGGCACAGTTGGTAGCAAAATGGCCTTTATTCAATCCGTCTAGGCCATGGAGGCACTGGAGAGTAGGGAATGCTTATGTTTCTTGGAAAGTAGTTGTGACAGATAAAAAGTACGAAGGAATGCAACAGATTGCTAGGTACTAGTGCGGGAAATTGGTGGGGCTTGTTGAGAGTGGAGGTATCTATCAAGGGGGAGTTGTTGGTGATGTAGATGCTCTCATGTGAAAGGTGTTAGGTTCACATAGCAAACTCATAATCAGAAGATTAAGGACAACAAGGTGAGCTTATGCATGTAGACTCAAGACTCATTGGCTTTAGCCTTGAATCAAGATTGGGCCCCAGTAGGTATATTGAGCTCCTCTTTACAGCGATCTCCTGGACTAACATTTGCAAGTGACATCATGTGAATGGGTGCTTATTGTCAACTCAGTAGAGTCCCATAGGGGATCTATTAAGCCACTCTGGCTGCTATGCCAATCATTGCATTGGAGAGTAAATTATAGTTAAGAATACGACCTTGGCAAAAAGGTAGTTTTCTCTTAAGAACAAAACTCTTCACCATGTGGCCAATCCAATATATTCAACTGAACTCAACAAAACATAATCCTGTGCAATAATATTGCATTTTAAAATAACAGAATTTGTTTGGAAAATTTCATGTAAGTTTTTGTGATAAAACTGTGTGCTGTTCAATTATGTTGTTTGCAAAAATTAAAATTTTAGGAGATAGATTTCTTAAGTTGTGATTTTCTCCATGAAGAAACTAGCTCACTTCTTTGCTGCCTGTGTACACAATCTTTGGTTTATATATATGAAAGCATCTTGTGGGTCATATTCACTATTACTGTAGACTGTGTTTACTATCTTCAATATATAGTTTTTTGGCATATCTCATAAGGCATGTGCCAGATTAGGATGAATTGTGTTTGATACTTCTGGCCTGGATATATTTCATTTCCTAATTTTTAGTTATGCTTTTGTTTGCATACATCTAGTATCGTTTGGTCGACCTTATGAGTAATCAAGTGCGATGATGTTTGGCGCGAAGCTGGAAATGGATGTGCTCAATGAAATACAACTGTCCCTTCCTTCTCATGTTATTTGACACACATTCCATTTTATGATGCCTAGTGAAATTTCAGTCATAGAAGGAAAATACTGCATGTTTAGATAATGGATCTCCCTTTCAAACTTAGTGATAGAAAATTTCAATAACAATTTTTGCCAATAATCAACCATATTTCAAAACATGTGGTGAGAAAAAGTGTGTGACATTTGAAATTTGAAAACTTGGTATAAAGAATTACACATGGAAGTGACTTCTGTGTAACTTTGTGCAAGGAGGCGCTGTGACAAAGGAGATGTAGTAATCGTTTTTTTTTTCAAAATTTTTCAAATGGAAGAATGGGGACGCATCTGTTGGGTCATATGACATTGATTTCGGTCACTTTGTATAGTATGGTGAAATGCATATGGCAACTATCTTATAGAATTTTCTGGCTGAAAAAGTTCATTCTCACCTTAGTCTTGTGCTGCTGACATTACATGATTTTGCTAGTTGTAGCAAGTGAATTCACTTGAAGGGAGGCTGATAAAAACAAAAATATGTAACCTGTTGTGAGGTGTTGGAAACCAGAATGACCTAAGTGATCTAATTCATATTGTTTTATCCACTAGAATTTAGCTCAAGCATAGTCATTTAAATTGACCATATATGTTTTTTTTTGCTACAAAATTGTAACTTTTCAGTTGATACAATAAAGGAATATTATTGTCTTGTCGATGATGGGATTGACTATTCCGTTGCCAACCTGTGATTTCATCATGTGATATAGGACCCAGGGTCGGCTTTCATGACTTCTTGATAGTTTGTTTCAGTGCTTTGATAATTGTTACCCATTTTTATAAATTGACGTTCCGTATATCATATTAAAGTCGTATTAAGTGGTAATAAAGTGTCCTGTTGTAACTAACTTTCTCATTAATGATTCTTCCAAGCTCGTCATTCTAACTTTTCTCAACATATTTTGCAGCTATCTCTATCTGCAGCAAACTTGCGTGATATGGATGTGCTCTCCAAGGTCTGTGGTTCTATTATCAGAAAAGAGAAAAACATTAATTCTCTATATTTCATAATTTAGACAATCTTATCAATTTGTCTCAATTTTCTGTTCAGAATTGTTCGTTATGCATGTTTGTTTCCCTATATCATCTTGAAATTGTCAATTATCATTTGCTTCAGGTTTTTGCAAGTCTGACAACTGATATCTTCTCCTATTTCACATGTTGATGAATCTTTTAACTCAAGGGTGAACCCTTACTCTTTTGATATGCAATACCCGTTTTTCTGGTGTATATATATGTTATAACATTGTTGATATGTACGAGGAAAAAAGCATAGCATCTTGTTCCAAAAATATTCCATGCACAATCTTTTCTTTAAACTTGCTTATTTGTCATATCCAGCTTCTCTAGGATATGATGTACCTCCTTATTGTTACTCTCGATTATGTTTCAAATGCAATTTCTTGTGTCACTAAGTTGGTGGTACTGATGCTGTTTTGGAAAACTTTCATGGTTTTGCTACCACTTCACTATGCTTGTTTCATTTCAGAGTGATCCTATGGCGGTTCTTTATATGAAAGGAAGTGATGGTTTGCTTCAAGAGCTTGGCCGCACAGAAGTAGTTTTAAATTCATTGAGTCCCAAGTGGATTAGAAAATATACTGTTACTTATCAATTCGAGATGGTGCAGAATTTGGTGTGAGTTTTACTACGATCATATACTTTTGTACCCAAGTTTTTGGTATGTTTTTGGTCTTATGTGTCTCAAGAAACTGACTCCCGTTGCAGGTTTCGTGTCTATGATGTTGACACTCAGTTCCACAATATAGATGTCAAGGTATATCAAATGCCTTATTATATGGGTTTTATTACAAAAGAATATAAACTTCACTGAATGTTCTCTATTGCATTGTTACATCATATCTCTTATTGATGTTTTATGCGTTCTATAATTTGTAGTCAAGATATGGGAAAAATCCTAATATGATCGTGTTCATGTGTTGTGGAGAGATTCAACATAAATTTTCCCAAGTTGCTGCTTTGAGTAATGTGTACTTTTACATGTGATGCACTTCCTATTTTGACACTGCATCAGTAGCCAAATTATTCTAATTTGTCACTTTCTGCAATTGCCTCAAGATTCAGTCCTCTCTTCTCTCTCTCTCTGTCCCATTTTTTCACATATTTTCCACATAAATATAAAATTGTTCTTATGTGTATCAAAGAAAAAACCCTATTTCTTTTCACTGTCAGTATGTAGGTGGTTTAAAATTGTGCAACTTAACCTAAAATTGCTATTCATTGTCCATGATATGATCTCAATTTACTTTTAAGTTTAATATTGTTATTTCCTTGTGGAAGTGTCTAGTACAAGGATGTAATTGTGGGAAACAGGAGCTTTCAGTTTTCCTGCGCCTATCCACCTTTTGGATGGCTTTGCAGAAGCTTACCTAAAGCTGTTGTTGAATAGCTTCTTTTCTCCCATTTGTTCATATTATCAAGAGGAACCTCCTTTTCATATGCAATAGTATTCTTTTCGTGATTTTTCATCTTCTTTCCGTTACATATATTCGCTGCATATACAGAGTGTGTTTAGTATTTAACGTGTCATATAGTTTCTACAGATGCTCATATGTGATCTATCTTTGCCTGACTCTCATTTTATGTACACCTGCTAAAATTATAATTAATAAGTTTGCATCAAATGTTCTTCTCTTGCATAGGCACTTAAGCTGGAGGAGCAGCAGTTTCTTGGTGAGGCTAGTTGTACATTATCAGAGGTATGATTATGTATCACCCTGACTATGTTTGCTATGTAAAACATGTGCAGCCAAAAACATAAATAAAGACTACAACTTGTTGCACCCACAAGGCCTCCTGTTTTTCTTTCTATGATTTTATGTGTATGCTTGCTGTGATTTAATTGTTCACAATCTATTGTTACAATAATTACTTTAGGAGATAATTGCTGTGATAGTGGAATGATTATGCCATCCCCTTGAATTGAATCCCTCCTTATTACTTGTGCATTTCTGGCCCAGCTTTTCAATTTAATTTGTTTCAGGCTGGATAACGGGCACTGTAAAAGTCTGTTTCTTCACCTTCTATATCTATTTTAGTCATTCAGTCATCTAATTTTCTACAATGGAAATATAGCATTTCGTAAGAGCTTCTCTATGTTAGAAATCACTATTTTTTTCACCTGTGTGTTCCTCATTTCTTTCTTGTAGATTGTCACGAAATCGAACAGGATGTTAACCTTAGATCTTACACACGAAGAAGTTTCTGTTCCAGCCCATATTCAAAAATCTGGTCAGCTCACGGTTTATGCCGAAGAAAGTGTTGCATCAAAGACTACAGCAGAGTTGATATTGAGATGTTCAGATTTGGAGGCCAAGGATTTGTTCTCAAAAAGTGTAAGAGAGTACTTCCTCTTGATTTTGCTCATTTCCTATTCTATCTGAAGTTGGAAAAGCTGATCCAAAGCATTTTTTTCTGTTCGATTTTTCCAGGATCCTTTTCTGGTAATGTCAAAATTCACAGAGAGTGGAGTATTAGTTCCAATTTGCAAAACTGAAGTCCTGAAAAATGATCACAATCCAAAATGGAAACAAATTTTCTTGAGCATTCAGCAAGTAGGAAGCAAGGTACAGAAACTTGGTGCTAGAATGTTACACGAGTAATCAAAAGCTTTTCTTTCTACCGAATATTTGCTGGATGGAGTTTCCAGTCAAGCTTGTTATGGAAAACAGACACCATACTTTAACCATCCACTGTGCTCTGGATTCTGGATTTGCCATACGGTGTTAAATTTAGACATGGATAATTGCAATAAAACTAAATTTGTACATGGATATGGGGTCCAGAGATCTCTGCTTTCCCATCTGTCCGGAGTTTTCTCTTTTCCTCTTTGGGCAATTCAATGGTTTTCAATTTAATAAGGTTCTAACTATTGCAGGACAGCCCACTAACTATTGAGTGTTTTAACTTCAATAGCAATGGAAAACATGATTTACTTGGGTAAGCAACTGTCTTTCTTTGATCAATTCTGTTAACTCAGTTTTTAAAACTGATTCTGAATTTCCTGTTCCCTACCTTAATTGTTCAGTAAAGTTCAGAAATCACTGGCAGGGTTAGAAAAGCTGCATTCTGTTGCAATGGGAGAGAGTTTGTTTATCCCAGTGTCAGTTGGGCAAAATCACCAAAACAAGGTGAAGGGACTGATTGTCCGAGATGAATTTTGTATCAGAATATAGTTCTTTGCTTTTTATTTGTATCTTTCTTGCCATGTAGGTCTTAAAGAGTCAGTTGTTTGTGGACAAATATTCAGAGAACATCCAGCATACATTCCTCGATTACTTAGCTGGAGGTTATGAGCTGAATTTCATGGTAGCAATTGATTTTACTGGTATACTTTTTTGCATCTCTGCTTAACATGTGTTTTCTTGGTTTTCACCAACTTCTGAACTTGTTTAGCTTTTTCAAGACTGGAATTCAGTGCCTCTTGATATTTAACTTGAATCTTAAGGTTTCAACAATACTTAAGTTATGTTGGATCGAGTCAGTTTATTGTTGGGTAAAGGGAACAACTTTAAGAATTGACTTGGACTCTAGAAAAAAATATATTTCCTTTGACTGGTTAGTCAGATCATTAAAATGTAAAGGCATCTCCTACATTTTGTCTGGTTTCATTGTATTAGGGTAAGTATTCTATTTGTCAGCCCTACCGTGCGAAAAATGTCACTCACTCTATTCTCTTACCAGGACTATAGCCATCACTCCCTCTGTCTACACTTAAATCACTAGGATGATTTTTGTGGCCAAAGGAAAGTTTTTCTTTGCATAATTTTTTCTCAATCCAAATGAAGGTCAAACCAAGTAAATTTATTTACGTAAGAAATGTAATGCATTTTTATGGGGTTTTCTAGCGCAGCTTTGGCCTCGTTGCAATCTTAGACAGATCAAATGAGCCATGTCAGGGTCCAAGTAGGCCATGGCTCCTCCTGTTCCTTATCAGCTTTCAAATGCCTCTAACTGTTGTCAATTTTGATATGCCTCTTACAACTTTTACTTTAATGGCATGAATCTATAATCAACTTATTATCTTGAAATGCTGATACATCTTGCTGGAACTAAGATTAAAATTATAAATTGCAATTTACATGTATAATCATTGGCAATGCCTGTCCTTGAGGTAGGAAGTTTTCAGCAATTTTCAATTAGCACTGACCAGTCACTTGACTTTGGTTTGGACTAAAGCGTCAACGTTTTCTGTTTCAACTAATTTAACTAAATCAACCATACCCTGTGCAAAGATATAGCATTCAATTGCTGGTATATATTTTGTTTTTCCTTCTAACATCTTTTGCTTCTAATGTAAGGAGCACCCTTTTCCTTGTGTTAATATATGTCGCTTCCTCAACTCATGCCTGTATCCGATGTATGCATACCCATGTATAAAGTCCTAGATTTCTTTGATCTGAGCGTTAGAATATGGCTTCACTAATTTTTGGTACCTGTTATCAGCTTCAAATGGTAATCCCCGCCTACCCGATTCATTGCACTATATTGATCCATCAGGACGGCCAAATGCATATCAGAGAGTGAGATGTATTCCTTTATGAAGATTTAAAGTCCCTGGGTGTGAGAAAAGAAAAACTAATTTGATCTCTCTAAATATAGGCAATTTTAGAGGTTGGAGGAGTGTTGCAGTTCTATGATTCTGACAAAAAGTTCCCCGCCTGGGGTTTTGGAGCACGGCCAATTGATGGTCCTGTATCCCATTGCTTCAACTTAAATGGCAGCAGTAACTATTGTGAGGTGAACCTTGACTCTCTCAACATACTTCTCAAGTATTTCTTTTTGTTAAGGTTCCATTTTTCTCCCTATTCCCTGATCATTACTAAGCTTTCTCTGTTTTCTCAGGTTGAAGGAATCCATGGAATTATGATGGCATATACAAGTGCTCTTTTTAATGTCTCATTAGCAGGACCAACATTATTTGGACATGTTGTTACGAATGCTGCACAGATAGCTAGTGGATCTGTTGCGAAAAATGAAAGAAAGTATTTCATTTTGTTGATTATCACGGTATATTGTAGATATAAAATATGTTCAACCTTTACTTTTCAGTAATAAAATTTTCGATATTATCTGGTATTCTTAATGTCCCATTTGTAAAGAACCTGAGCGAAGTTGGAAGTTATTAGAATAATTATTGTCATTTCATCTGATTTCATATTTTAAAATTTATTTTATCCTCTCATTTGATCAATTGTTGCGATATAAAACTTTTTTAGGATGGAGTGATAACAGACCTCCAGGAAACGAAGGATGCCTTCGTTATGGCATCCGATCTGCCATTGTCCATACTTATTGTTGGGGTTGGAGGAGCTGACTTTAAAGAAATGGAGGTATATGGTTTTCTTTTCTTCCTTGTATGGTTTCTACTTGTCCGAAGTATTTCCTCTAGCGAACTTAGTAATATCTTCTGTCCCACTAAATGTACGGTCCCAACTTTTATGCAATATAATATTTTTTGTCATTCTTTTATCAGATATTAGATGCAGATAAAGGGGAGAGACTTGAAAGTTCAACTGGACGGATTGCATCACGAGACATAGTCCAGTTTGTCCCTTTCCGGGATGTACAGAGTAAGACCCTAATCCATTAGAAAAAGAGCCCTTACCATAAATTCCACAAAGAAACTTTTCTTAAATGAGTGTCTTCAATAATCTAAAGTGGTGTTGGTTGCAGGTGGAGAGATCTCTGTTGTTCAATCGCTTCTAGCAGAATTACCATCCCAGTTTTTGACATATGTGCGAGCTAGAGGTATTGGTCCAACTGCATAATCAAATCTACAACTGTACATACAAAAATACTCTCCGGTTATTTTTGTGCCTCTTAAGTTGCTGTTTCAGAGCCTATGACAGTGGCACCAGCATCATCTATGTCAAGTTCCTCCTGGTTAGATCTTTTTTCATCTCACCAGGGAAACATGCTCAGTTTTGTCAGGGTTCATTTATTTGGAAATGGCTTAAAGAAATCATTCTTGTTTAGTAACACAGTAAAGTTGCATTTTTTCGAGATCGTTTGTCACATGGGTTTTGAGATATAATCTCGACTTTCTTCAATTGTATTTAATTTGTTGGCATCTGAAATCTTCTTGGGTATGCATTTTGCAAAGGTAATCAATTCTATACTGACTATCATTGTTGTTTTTGACTATTATTAGTCTAGGTATCCTTGTTCATTCAAACTACCGATACAGAGATTGATGATTGCATATAAAAGAGCTATCTATGCTCAAGGCTTGAAGAATTGACCGCGTGGATGTAAATTGTGATTAGAATGTTCTCAAATTCCTGTTTGATCAACATTGATATGAATTGGATATTTGTTGTTTTATGTGCTACAGAAACAAAATAAAAATAAAAAATGAAAAATAAAAAACAGTAAGGTATCAGATGGTTTTGTAGTTGGTTTTAAGTCATCAGATACATGTTTTGCCAGGCTTAGCTCTACTGTTAAAATGGACCATTTAGCTGAAATATTGTGCCTAGTTGGTGTAATACATTTCCCGGTTTGGTAGGACGAAAATAAGTTATTCATCCAATAGCTGAATTGGGGGCATAGTTCATGCAAAAAATATAAGTAACGCCCGCGCACACGAGAAATTTCTCTCTTTTGGTTGAATTTGAAGGCGGTAGTGATTTCTTTTACTTTTCCACATTAGAGAAATCATAACAATTTTATTTTATTTATAACTTTTAATAAATGGTGGAATATGAATTCAAAACTATGATTGAAGGAACATTATTCTTAAAATATTTCTAAAACAGTCTCTAAATGGTATTTAAGTTAGGTCTAATTGTGAATTACTTAACATTTGATATTGAATCCTAGCTTATGATACGTCATAATTGGGATTCCTTAGAAACATAAGATATGAACGAAGTCTGTGCTCTGTTCGCATTATGTTATTCAGTAATGTAAACGCAGGTCAAATTTTTGGACAATTATGCATGAACAAGATGGATAATGTAGAGGAATTAACAGGAGTATAAATGAAGGCAGAGTATAACCTAAGATGGTATAATGCCAAATATGCCGTTAGAGCAACCTATGCGGGATGAACCTTGAATGCAACGTTGGTATCATTTTCTCTCTTTTTATTTTTCATTTTAAATTTATTTTTTCAAAATAAAATTATACATATTTTTCAATACATTTTTTCCTATTACACACATCTTCCATAAATTCTCAAAAACACATTCTCCAAAAGAAAAAGAAAAAGAATCATACCTTCTGTTTTTCTTAATTTTTTTTAATTCTTTTTGAAGGTACAAATTATTTTCATGGTATATTCAAAAGCTACACTTTATAGTAAAAAAGTCTGCACTCTAATTTCAAAAAAAAAAAATACTCTCTTTTTCAAAAAATATTTTTACGATATGTTTGAAAAATAATTAAAATTCAATAATTTAATTATTTGTCAATTTAATTGGTCAAATTTTAGAATTACAAATCTAAATATATTTTTATTTTTGCACAGAAAGTAAGGAAACCTCTTTTCATTTCTGCCAATATACTTTTCCAACACCCTATTTGGTATAAGGGTTTTCATCAAAAAAAGGAAAGAAAAATAATTTTAACTGTTTGTTTACTTGTAAAAATATTGAATAATTTTTTTTAAAAAAAAACATATAACATAATTAAAAAAAAACTTATTTTTTTCATAAAAAGGAGAAAAAAAATACAAGAAATTATTATTTGCCCCTCTACCCTTTTTATCCAACAAACGTCAGTCAGATTAGCAGAGAAATTTAAGTCCAAAAACAGGACGAGAACTATATTAGTTCCCCCAAGCTAAAACGACTGCCCAGTTTCTCATCTTCGTTTTGACATTAACACACACAAAATTCAACCATTTAAATCTGAAACTGCCAAAAACCCATTTGTATTTCTTCCTATAAAGAGTTGATTTGTTGATGGCGGCGTGTAAGTTTGATTGTTGATACAGGAAGACAAAGAAATCCTAGAAGAGAAGAAGAAAGAAAACAGTAAAGAGAAATGGATAAGCTATTGGATTTCGGCAGAAAAGCCATGTTCTATATGAGGGTTCTTTCGGGCTATGAAGAGCGCAGAATCCGATCTTACAGATTACAGCTCCAGCAACGCCTCCAACAGGTTTCTATTTATATTCGTTTTTCTTTCAGTATTTTTTAAAAATGTGTATATGCAGTGAAGTTATCAGTAATTTTTCTACATATGATCGTGAATGTGTAGTGTCTGATCAAGTGGGATTAATGTTTTCTTTCGAAAATTATAATTCAATTCACGAGTAGAGTTTTTGAAGGTCATTTAGTAGCGTCGCTTTCATTTCGGCAATGGCAAGTATTATAGCCATGATAAGATCGATTTTCTTAAGTGTTGTTTGTAGTTTTTGTTTCTCTCACAAAAAGGAAAAAAAATAAAAATTGTATCACGAAAAATTTTGCGAACATTTAAATAGAAGACATTGTTGACCAAACTGGATCATTAGTTTGTGGGTTTTTATTATATGGGATTTTTTTATCTCAGAATATATTGCATTTTCTTCTGAAAATGAAGAATTTGAATGATTGAATTGGATATAGAACTCAAGCGGTTGGTGTACTTAAAAAACGACCTTGGGCTTGTTTTAGGAGCTACTATCAATCATATATGGCAATAGAGTTATTATAAGCTATACAGAAATGTGTACCAAGATACCATCACGATAAAAAAACAACTTTTTAATTTGGTGCAATGTAATTTGGGGGCTGAATTTATTCCATTAGCGGAATGCTATGGTTGGTTGAGTAGGGAATAAAAATTACTTAATGATATATTGTGAAGTTACCGTTTGCTAGTGATATAGTTTTGCAAGTTATTTATGGTGAGGACAGTTTTCATATCATTGTGTTTATTGTCGTGTGATTTCTTAAAGTTATCTTTTGAGAGTAGGGATGAAAATAACTTAATGATATACTGTGAAGTTACCATTTGCTAGTGATATAGTTTTGCAAGTTGTTTATGGTGACGACAGTTCTCATGTCATTGTGCTTTTGAGGAATATTTTTGTTCTTTGGGCATTAATAAAGTCTTACCTTACCCAAGTCAAAAATATTAAATACAACTGAAATGAACTAGGAACAATTAGATGTTTACAGATGTTATTACATGCATCTGTGTGAGTGTATTCATTCACTATGTAATCCTTCAATCCTTGTAAACTTACTTCTTATTCCTTCCATTTGATAAGGCACAAGAGAAGAAAGCAGCTCTCAATAAGGTTCCTGAACAAATTATTTTATCAGAGGTGCGGCGGATGGTTGAGGATATGCAATCTTTGAATAAGAAGTTAGAGGAAACAGTAAGATTGTCTTTACTCTTAGTTTCATGGTGTGGCTCTTACTTTATGCCAGCTGGCTACCGTCCAATGATGTGGATAAGGCCAATATTTTACTCTGCTGCCTTACAGATAGAAATATTGCATGCAAATTTTAAGACATCACGTTCCTTAGGTCAATGTTGCTCCAACTGTGTACAAATGTGGATCTGAGTGTTGAACTTGTGCATTTTTCAAAATTTAGGATCTCAGAATTTGGTCAAAAGAGGACTTGAATTAGTGAAGTGGTATTAAACTTGCTATTTGTGAAACTATTTGGCTAATATCAGCATGTCTACACAACATTTTACATAATTGTCGATCAAAATAAAAATGAAAAATAGATTAGTTAATTTTTACATGAAAAAGGAGATCCTGTTACTTTGAATATAAGGGACTTGGCTTGGTTATTGGGGCATATTTCATGTTTCAGAGAGTTCAACACGGATCAGGTGTTGTGTTCAGTGGCTAAAGGTAAGGAATGGTCTTCACACCTTGATAAACCTTAGCCTCTCCCTCTTTCTGATACATGCACGTACTCACACCCGTATGCCAACATACACATTCAAATTCCCTTCTTTGTCTGTTCATTAGATGAAATGTTTTCTCCTTCAATCATATGCATATTCTTTACGCTATCTACTGTGGTGGTTTGGTTTGCTGTCAATGAGATCCATGATTAACAACTGATGGAATTGAAGCTGTAAGTGAAGCATTATGAGGTGGTGCTCCTGTAGGAGAGTGCCAGATTTCCCACAGAGTACAAGAGAGCTGGCCCTAAAACCATATCGTGTGGTGTAGGTCATGAACCATGGACGTCAAATAAACCAAACAAGCATCTGTTACATGATTCGCTGGCCACCCACCTTCCTACAGATAACCAACTAAATCTCATTATCCACAATGAACCAATACAATCGTTTAAGATTTATGTAAGTAAAGAAAGCTTTTATTGGTGCCCTGCCAAGGAAAATTTATGTACTGTATGGGTTCTCCTTCTGGCACATTTAACTGAAATCAGGTAATTTATTACCAGTTGTATCATTAATTCTCTTCACCTGCTTTTTATATAAGCTGGGTAGACAGTTTCGTCATGTATGCATGCGCATAAGACAGAATTTCAACATTGCAGTTCCATCTTTGTCCAATTTTATAACTTCCTGCATCTGGATAAATTCTCTATATCTAAGCCTTTTCACCAGTTGAATATATCTTCCTGATTATTGGAGACAAGTTTTTGTGCACCTCTGGTTCACATTTAAGTAACGGTAGCCATATTGTGCTCTAAAATTTTGTTGCTAATCTTCTTTTTGCTTTCTTTCTTTTATTTCTTCTTTCTTTGTTTATTTTTTTGGTGGGGTGTTTGCTTGTGGTTGGGAATATGCTTTGTGCTTCCTGATTCAGAATAATACCAGTGGGCTTGGTTGTATTAAATTTCTTCTCTTGTTATATTGTCAGCTTGGTTGAATATTTGGTGATTGTCCACAGGAGGCAGCCATTGAGGACTACTTCAAGCCAATTGACAAGGAAGCAGAAATCATAATGAAGACACAGCTTGAAGGAGAGGAGAAGACGGTGAGACAGATGATGACGGCCATGCAAAGACAGGCTTTACTTGAGAAAGCTGAAGCAGAAAAAATCGCAAATTTGCAAAATGCTAAAACAGATCAACATATTCAGGAGCCAGCATGCATAGACAAGAACACTCAAACGGGATAACCCTGTGCACTTCCTAAAATTTTTGGCTAGTGATTAAAAGGTCATGCTTGTCGGCCCCATCTCTCAAAGACTTGGATCTTGTATTACTATGTCATTAACCGAGAACTGGGGTAGTGGGAATTTCATTTTAAGCAACCGGGTTAGCATGAAGTAGGCGGCCTGTGAAATAACACAGTTTTATGCAGTGAACTGTAACAGTCTTTTGGCGAGCTGCATTTTCTGTTTGACGAGTGAAATTACACTTAACAAGTCTTTGTGTGATGATTTCACACAGTTACTTTTTAGTTTTTCAATCTAAAGATCTTCAATGAACATCGACATTCTATTGAGAAAATTTCATGATCGGACCAATTTAGTCATGCTTTTACGTGAACTTTTTTCATTTTTTATTATTCTCAAAAGGAAAGATTCTTCTTTTTACCGACGGATTCAATCACAATCCTGTTTACTTTATTTTTAAATTACTTATAAATATTCAAATACATTATATTTTTATAATTAAATTTTATTTAATTTTTTCAATTTTGATTTTTTTATAAGTAAAAGAAAACTTTCCACAGAAATAGCACCTTAAAATCTGACCAACACTATTTTGCAAATTGGTGATGCCACAATTTACTAGCAGAAAATTATTCTCCTTCTGATTCATTATTTTAAAAATCTGTGATGTTCTTTAGAAATGAAGTTATATTTTTCATGACGGGAGGATAGGATTTGCAAAAAGGGGCCTATGCTCTGAGATGGGATGGAAAATGGCATTGCGTATTTTATAAGAATATGAAAAATCTCTCTCAAAATAAGATGCAAGCATATTTTCACATTTAGGGTTTATGAAAAAATAAAAAATGTCTCGAGAAATAATAAAAAAGGGGCGTGAGCGTAAATCTCTAGCAACGCCAAAATTTGTGAGAAATCGACTGAGGAACATTGTACTTTGACAGGAAACCTTAGCCCTTTCTTCTTGCTCAGACAAGGTCATCTCATGAATCTTTTTGAGTTGCCATTTGTGTTCCTCTCAGGTATGTAAACAACAAAATTTTAAATCTTTGTGCTATCAGTTTCAATACGAACTTAAACATTGCATAAACTTATTGATCTAAAGTGTCCAACTCTGAAGCCATCTATTAGTATTTCACAATTCCAGAACCACGGGCCAGGGTGGTGCAACGATCCAGATCAAAACAAAAACAAACGGTCACCCATCTATTGATCAAACTAAAAAAATGCTAACAGCCTATCTGATGCTAAATTAAAACTTGACAGGCTTTCCTTAACTTCATGTATACCCATATAGCTTTCACTACTAAACCTAGAGTGCAAGCAGAAAATTGGTTACAAGCAGCAACTGCCGAAGTCGGATCTAACATACATTATGATCCTCAACTTATACAGGACCATCAGCCAAATGAAGAAATATTTGTATCAAATTAAAGTAAGGCAAACCACGTATTAGAGACATGAGAACAAAACCAACCAGAACTCTCTGGTAGCAAGACAAATATGCAAGAGACACTATTCAATAAACCACAAAGTAATCTGTCAATTCGTGCCCTGCTCTTTTGGTTGGTGAACTGTTTCCAGACATTCTTTGGCTCTATGAACCTTCGATTGGAGATAAAAACTCCCATTTTTAGCATTCCGCTCAAACAAGTTATCATACCTCTGGAAAAAACAAGGGAAAATTCAAGATAATGAAATTACATTTAGATTACAGAACCAAAGTACAAGAAACGTTTTTGACCAACTCCAATATCAAAGAGAGAAGAAACCTGCAAAATCTCTTCCCATGTTGAATTCTCAGTGACACCAAGGATTTGCCTTGCCTCTGCCTCGGTCATCATTTTACTACCTCTCTTGATGTTTTGTACTGCTTCTTGAGCAACACCATTCTTTGAGGCATCTGCAATATATCATGAAGTAATTGTGTTGGCAGATAATAAAGAGAACATCAACTGACTATGCGAAAGTAAAGTATTAAGTGCAACTCAATTGCCTCTAACTGGGAAGGAAATGGCAAGTGTGTGCACATGAATAATATGGGTACTATTTTTCTGATCTGCAACACTACTGCCACATTGATCTGACAACTTCAAATACTTTGACGTCTGCGTACTACGCTACATCTCACACCTTTCCCCAAAAATAACTCAAATTGTGCACTAAGAGCAAGGATTAATAAAGAGCCACCACTTTTACAATCTAATCAGAGCTCAGCTATTACGCAAGCTAGTCTATACCATTCCTAAAAGGCTATAAATTAAATCACAATCCAACGGAAAACTTACTTGCAAGTGCCTGACGATATGCTTGAACAAATGCTCTTGCCATTATTCCAGAGCCCATAATGATCAAGTTAGCAAGAAGCCTTGCAGCCTGCAAGAATACATGGAAATAAACATGAATTTGCCATAAAAAAATAATGCTCCTAAAATATTTTTCAATTTCAATATGGGAGATATGGAATTTGAGTTTGTTTATACGTTCAATCATTCAAGGTCCAAGTATAGTATCATTCAGGAATTTGTTCATAGTTCGATCATTCAAGAGTCCAGGTATAATATTATTCATTATAAGTATCCTGGCTTTTGAATTTTAGGTACCGCCCAGGTAAGTCATAACTCAAGTTTTCAAGTAACTTAAATATAAGAGAGACTCCAGAAACTATACGCACATATGTATAATAATAGGCAATGCACAATAACTACTACGCATTAGACAATGTGCAAGACAATCATCATCAGAACTATGTCCTTTTAAGTATTATTCAAGGAAAAAGTCAACTTTTTAAATTTATGCAGTCAAAAGATTTATTCCACAGTTGAGCATGAAAAGCCAAGAAACAAATAATAAATACTAAAATTAACTCCAGAGAACTTAAAACCAATCCAAATCAAACACATCACAGGATGTTGTTCATATGCCCAATGGTATGGAGTACAGTCTAATTCCATCTTCAGAACCTTGAGTTGTTTCATTAACTGTGTGATGCAGACACATAAACTAACAATAGTACTTAGAACAGAACAATATGAAGAATGAATTCAACAGAAAGAAAGAATAATCATATTATAATCAAGCATTTCATAGGTTTGTTAAAGTTGTATACATCTCATGTATTTGGACGTAATCCCTTACCCCATATCAAGTTATGATGAATAGCTCAACAGGCACTTCAAAGCAAATCAAAGTTATTACGCTGGAATGTAGAAAATACATACACTAGCCGAGATGAAAAGAAATGATATTACTAAAACCCCTAAAAAACACAAGCATTACTCCTACCAACACATCCAGAGCCTCCAAAGGGAAAGAATCAATAGCAGGTGGTAGACGATGAGAAATAAAAAATAAGTGGATCACAGAAGGAACCAGAAGTCCCCAAGGACACGATCTCCTAGAGTTTCTCTCTATCTTCACTGGAATTTTCATCAATTTTTACTATTCTTCTCGTAAATCTACTTCTTCCCATATCTGCACGCTTTTCACAAGCTACTTCTTTTTCCTTTGGTTCTATTATCAGAAAATTGCCTTCCTCCGTTAGTTCCTCTGCCCTCTCTACAGTTTATAGTGTAACCTTAAGTCACTAACGTCAAACAGGGTTTTAAAGAGTTCTCTGCATGTCTTTTCTGTATTTTAATAGCTGACAGCACCTCTGCAGACAGAACACTACCAGCCACTGATGTTTCTTCCCTAAGAATGTTTTCACAGCCACACCTATAAGGACATGTCCGTGTTTTCATTCCTAACCTTGGGGGAGTGAAAAATGAAAAACATGTAGCCCTTATTATCAGAAAATAGAAATAAAAAACAATCTCCTATATATTTTTCCTTGTGCAAGCCCATATTTAAACTTCATGGAGCCCAATAACTCAACTATATACTTTTCCCCATTTGCATACCCATGTGTATCTACAGCGTTTTTTGTGCTTTTCAAAATCCAATTAACTCAAAAATATAAACTTTAGAAAGAATTTTCAGATTCTCATGGCATGCAATATATTGACATTTTAAGTGATCTTGTTTAAGTTGGTTCATTGCAAAGTGCAAAAAGGCTCACTATTTTGACTAAGCAGCATCTAGCAACCTGGCACAAGGCACTATTGTCATCTTCATCTACAAGTATTTATTTTAGCATATTTCAAAATATGAGCATCAAAGCAGAGCCCTGGACTTATCCTCACACTTGGGAGGGGAATATGTATCACATGACCTGTGCTGGTGAAGGGGTTGCATGACCCAAGCACTTGCCATATTATACTAACAAACACGTCAAAAGGAATAGATCTACTTCACCAATTCCACTAGTCCAGTGAGTTTAGCACTTTCCGGTTTTCCTCAGTTTACATCAGTATAAAAAAGGTTCACATGGAGCCTGTCTTCAGGTCAAGTACAGCAGAATTCCCTCATCAAAACTTTTGTAAAAACAAATATGAGCTTATAGCATTCTAAGACATTAGCCAAAGACCTACCCATGTATCCAATTAAGCATTGTTTGAGATAGAAAATAGATTAGGAGTAGGAGCATACCATTGCTAGAGAGGCAAAATAGAATCGCCAACCAATATTTGAACTCCAAATAACCTACAACAAAAAGAGGAGCAATGATTAAGATTTCAATAAATAAAATTATAATGAAGTAACTGAAATAGAAATCAGTGGTATGAGTACGATCCAAGTGGCAACTAAGTATGTAAACAATGGTTAATATTAAAAACTAAAGCTGTCTACCGGCAAATTTAAAAACATAGTTTTCTGTTTCAGAACTTCAATAGGACATAGGTGTCTAAAAACATATGCAGCCTCAACTATATATAACAACCTTTTCTAAGTTTAAATTTACATCATACCATCACTTTAAACATAACTCATCCTCAATGCTCCCAACCCAGAATTACTTTTCCAGCTCGAAATAGCTGGAATCAGAAAATCAAAGGTCCACTTCATCAAGGTAATTTTAAACTTGTGAACCTAAGCTCCCCAAAACCAATACGTAGTAAAAAGAAAAGGGAACCCTATAACAAGACTCTCAACTGCAAATGTTTGCACAGCAAACAAATATTGGAATCAGAAATGGCTTTCTTCACAAAATAAAACAAAACAGAAATTCTCCACAAATCCACGCATCCATCACTAATTCATTAAATAACCAATTACTAATCAGGTTAACCATTTTTTTCTTTTTACCTACACAGCAACCAGAGCAAAATGATACATAAAAATTGCCATAAGTGCAATCAATAATTCCAAAATCAGAAAAATAAATAATAAAACCCGAGAATATAACTACAAAATTAAAACCGAACCTTCAATAGAATTCAAAAATTACAGAAATTATCGCAATAATGATGTTGGGATATTAGGGTTCGCAAGCAGAAAAGACGGTTGTCTCTCGCGAAAGAGTGAATGCCTTAGAAATTGCGGAACAGCGGAGAATTGCTTGCGAATTTTTTAGGCTTGTAGTTATAGCCTAGCCAGCTAGTGATAATGACAGAGCAAAATCCCTAATGCCAGAGTAAAGTTCTTGAAAATTCCTTTTTGTCCTTTGCGGTCAAGAGCGACCATTATATAGTACTCTCCCTTTTTCTTTTTCTTTTTTCCAAAAAATCACTTTGTCCCTTTTTATCAAGTATTTCTTTGACAACTTGAATATTATAATGCTTTTAAAATTTAATATTTGTTATGTTCTTCAAAAATATTTTAACATTTTAGAAAAAAAAAAATTGTCTATTATTAAGTTGATTTATTAACATCATAAATGAAGCATTTATTTTGTCAAATATAAATCAATTTTAAATTCATAATCTTTCTCTTTATAACCAAAGCTTCTTTATGAATATCCTTCTTTTTTTTTTGTGACCATAAGAAAAGACATAATGCTGGTTTTTTCCCTACTAAATCAATTATATATTACTTATAGCATTTATCTTTTTAGTTACATTTTAATTAATTCAAGTAAAAGAATGTACTCAATCAATACTTTTCAAATGAAGAAGAAAAGTGAATATATATATATATATATATATATGAGACTTTTCACTTACTTTGGATCTTTAACAGAGTGAGGAAAGTTACTTTTTTCAGAAAAAAAAAAATATAAAGAAAAAGATTGTACCAATATTATTTTAAGAAGTACGTTATTAAAATTTATTTATTTATCTATTTTCTAATATATTCCATTACACTTAAAAAGTTGTTAAGAATACTATCCTTTGTATGGTTTCACAGGGAAATTATAAAACAAAAAAAAAATTAGATAAATCTTGTACAAACTTATTTATAGAGCATATGTATAAATTAGCGCATTTGTTTCATATCTTTTATTGCGAAATTAAGATTAATATTTACCGTTTTAGAAAGGAAAATGCAAGATTAAATGTTTTTTGCTGATTTTCTTCAATATATTCTAGATTCTGACAAAGTGTAAACTTTTGAAAAACATCATACAACGTATTAGTAAACTTAAAGATAGCCCTAATAACTCTTAAGTGTCCCTCAAGATTAGGGACCTTCCCTCATGATCTTTTCACACATATTAGCATATATAGATGAAGAAGATATGAGTGTAAACTACATTAAGCTGGTGTATGCTTTAAAATTCCATTATTTATGAAATAAAAAATGAAGATGGCCCTATATAATGAATGAAACAAGAGCTTAGTTGCTTGGGTGTAAACATATGAAGCTTGTCAAGAAATATTAGGACTACAACTTGTGTGCCATTGAGTGATATGGAAGTCGATATGATTTGTTGAATACGTTTTGTCGTATCTGTGAACAGCAGGCAATGAGAAGGTTTACACCGTAAGCTGACAGGAGTTGAACAAATTAGGAGAAACTCGATTGTTGTTATATTTGGATTTACTGTGCATGAACAATGCAGCAATGGAATATACATTCAATAATTTTCAAGAAAACTTTCATGGCTATGGTCACAAGTGGAAAGTAAATCACCAGAAATGGAGTCGTTTGCATGCAATGACTTGGCCCATTTGGAGCAGATGGCAGGTAGTTGTGGAAAGCTATGCCAATTGCTCCAATATCGACTTCTCTGCGTGAATCAGTTGTGCAAAGGAAATGCTTTTGGGCTTGAGGTCAGGGAGTTATGCGCTTGCGAGATAAAACTTTTTGAGTTGTTGCCGAAGGGGAAGAGCCTAAGAGCATCCTGGGATTCATGAATGAAGATTGTAGATCGGGCCTTTTTGATTGGGAACGTGTAACAGGCCTGTGACTGAGCGAGGGAATCACCCTTGTCAAATTAAGCTTTTTGTTGCATGTTCCTATGCCTAGAAGCTCTTTTGGTCCAAGAGGACTGTCTGGTACTTGGCATTTCCTTTTCTTCCTCAGTAGTTCCCATAATAAGTTGTCATCTTTAGCCTGATCTTCCTTGATGCTTAAAAACTTCGGACAGGGTAAAACAAAGAACAATTTCAGCACCAGAAGACCTTACAGAAATTATAAAGGGTTGCACTGCCGTAGACGAAATCCAGGCATCAAGCAACCAAAACATGAACAATAATCATATTAGCATTCATAATCCATGTGATACTACTTCTACTTCTGTGAAGGGGAAATTCAGAATTGAATTCGGCAGTAAATAGTTTTTTAGAGTAGAAGAAAACATGTGGTGTACATATACTAAGCCCTGAATTCAGATTTACTTAAAATAACCGCATGGTTCCATACAAATGAACTTAAAAGGACAGTTTTAATGGGATGGCAATATTTATATTAATTTTTCTTCACCTGCTTTTCTTTTACTTAATTATTTTTTGGCTAAGAACTTCCATTAGTTATTCTGCATTTAAAATTTTTAAAATAAAGAAGACAGGCAGTTGCTAGATTCTCTAGGCATGTATCATGTAACTAGAATTAGTTCATAGCGGAGAAATTTGGTGAAAAGCACTGCATGCATTAGACTAATTATGCATTTTCCTGCAACTAATTTTCTTTAAACAAGTACCTCAGAAAAAATGGATGATAAGAAAAGAGATACCTTTTTTTGTGTCAATTTTTCTTCCGATTCTTTGGTATCTTCTATTAGCAATCCTAGGGATATCGTCATTTTCCTAGCTGTTTCTTCTGATTTCTTCAACTTGCTCAAAGCCTCAATCCTACTTTGTTCTGCTAACCTTGCCTGCTTTCTTGCTTCCTCCAACTCGAACTTCCTGACCTTCATTGCCCCATCCATCTCTTTAACAACCTCCAATAAGCGTGAGCATGTTCCCTTTTTCATCTCAACCTTAAGACCATTGACATACTCAACCATGGGATTGCACATTTTTTCGGCCAGTTCACAAATCAGGTCATCTATTCCAACCTCCACTGATCCAAGGGCAACTCCTACTTGATCAAATGTGGCTTTAAGGATTTTTAGCATCATGTGGGAGAGGTCATTGCTCTGGCCTGACTGATGAATTGCAGAAACATTTGCAAAAGCTTTGATGAAGAACTTTTTTATGACAGCCTGATGGTCGGCCAGGTTCTGAAAGATGCTTTTTTGGCTTGAATTGACCTGAGCTTCAATCTTCTTAAGAAGGCTGATGAGCTGCACTAGCTGTAGCTTCTGTCTTTCCATCAGCTCATTGCCTGCTGTCATGGCTCTACTCATATGGTTTTCTTCCTGATGGTGCATAAAATCAAATTATACAGCAAAAAGAGTCGAAGGTAATTGCTGAAATGATTAGTTGATTTACAATCTCATAACTGCAAGGAATATGGGAAAGCAGTGAAAGCCAACCCGTTATGTTGCATCTCATTAGAGTCTTTGCATGGGAGCTTGTTTGACCATGTGATAGACACAATGTGTAAAAAAGAAATGGAGATCCAACAGATCATTAGGTTCTGAGCTTTGAAAACTTAAAACAGGCACACATGCATCATAGTGAAGTTTTGAAAGGCAATCTTACTCTAATGCACCCGAAAATTCCCTGTCAAGGTTCCGATCTATGGCTTAGGTTCTAGTAAAATCTCAATTTTCATCCAATGACCCAGACTCTTGAAGGGGAAAAAGTAGAAATAAAAAATGAGACAACCCATAAATATTAACAAAAAAAAAGTCTTTCAAATCAGTTTCCATTACCCATAAAATTACTGATATTGATCACATCAGTCTACAATAGTTAGCTTGCTAAAGTGTGATCTGTTATTTATTTAGATGATTCATATATAGCAGTGATCGATGTCGAATTAGGCAATTCCTACACTTACTCTTTTTAACTGTTACTATTACAACCCAAGAGAGCATTAGTTTGAATTATTTATTTTAGACCTCCAAACTATCATCCACATATTCAAGCATGGATTTTAGCTCTTTTATAATTTTTTCCAGCATAATTATTCATGTCTAATTTACTTGTACGCTAACCTGCTTTCTCAAATCACGGATAATGATTCAATTGTGCTCTCACTGCTCCACCAATCCTGCCTAAAGATCAGAACTTTTTCTTGTTCGTCTAACAAAGAAGCATAAGCAGCTGTGATCACACCTACTCACACATCTCAAAAACTTTCACATTGTGTCGATGGACAAGCACTAAAGGACCACATAACACATACCTCCATAGCAACTACATGCACAAGCACAGAGGACAACATCAGCAAAAGGTTTCGTAGACTTCAGAGCAGGCACAATCACACGGACGCATATCAAAATCTCTAGCCTGTTCACACTTTGGTACAAATACTATTGCACAATGTACTGTACGACATCTGTGCTTTGATAATTGTACCTCGGCCGAAAAGTATACAACAACCATATCGGCACTCAATCCAAGCATATTATAGTGATAGGAAACATATGCGCACGGCGCAGACAGAGGCGCGCGCGCGCACACGAATATGTTTATAGAAGCTTAATTGTGGACCAATTACAAGATATTTTCTGATTACCTGAGAATGCGAACGATCAATAGGAGTGACTATAGTGCTGAATCTCCCCTCGGCAGCCATTTCGACCGTCTTCAATCCCACCAGCTTCGTCAGCGGTATAGCCAGCGATGCGAACACATCTTCCGCCTTGCGGAAAACCATAATATGAATCTTCGAGAAATAAAAGTGAATGAAATTCAGGGTAATCAAGGAGACGCGTCGATTACAACTATACCTCGAGCAAACCAGTTCTGATCTGAGAATGGAGCTGATGGAAAGCGACTTTTAGCTGTTCGTGGCGGGAGACGATTCGCCAGAGCTTGGATTGAACAGCTTCGACTGACGGCGGCGGAGCGGCGTGAGAGCGATGGCGACTCCGGCGATTCATCGGCTCCTTTTTTGGCGGGAAACGAGGAGATATCGAATCCAATCGAAACTAGTATTAGATTGGAATTGAAATATTGAGAAGTAATGGTAGAGCTCCCGCAACATAGTGATGTATAACAGTACAATATATATTTAAATATATATTTTGTATATATAAATATATATAAAAAAATATCCTCTAAAGATTACTCAGGACCATTGGTATGGAGAAATTAAATCAAACTGTAATGAAATGATATTAGGATTAGAATGATAACAGAAAATGAATAATATTAGTATAGATTTCTCATATTCGGTATGTACTAAAAATAAGAAGAAATAGAATTATCAATCCTTACTTGATTTCATTCTAATAATTAAAAATAAATAATAAAATTGGAATAAAATTATTTTTTATTACGAAATTACCCTTCAGTAAAAAAAATTAGAATAAAATATTATTTGATATATTATGTATAGTGGGTTTATTATGATTTTAATTAATGTTAATACATATATAGAGATAAAAGTAAAATCTGATATGATATTACTATTTTTTTATTAAAAAATTAATACATAACATTATTTTATATTTTTTTATTATTGACTATAATGAAATAAAGAGTTAAAAAAGAAGATATAAAAAAATAAAATATTTTCTTATGTTAGTTCAAATTTATCAGGGATATGATGGATTCGAATAAAAGTCGGACCGTCCTATCTGTCTAGCTTGGGCATGTTTTAAAATTATTATTTTGAAAATCGAATCGGATTGACCAGTTCAACCGATTTAACCGATAATCGGAGCTCGGTCCGCTCCGATTAAGGGTATAAAATTAGAAATTCAATTTGACCGGTCAAAAATCGATCAAACGGGCCAAAACCAGTCAAAATTGGTAAAATCAAGTTTGTCCGATTTTATTTTATTTTTTAAAAAGTTTAAATTTAATATTTTATTATATACATGTGGTTATTTTGATTTTATGTTTTGTTATATATTTTTTTATGTAATTATTTATCTTTTTTTATATTTAAAATGTGTTACATAATAATTAATTTATTGTATTATCATTTTACACAATATAATAAGAACAAAAAATTAATTTTTATTAAACCGATCAAACCGGCTGAATCGCTAATTGTTAGTAAGACCAATTTGGTCGTGGCTACGATTATGAAAATACTGTTTAAAATCATAAATAGATCTCAAGGTGAGTTTCAAATTTTAATTTGAAGACCTGCAATCAACCCTAACTTAATCCCTTAATACGTCTTGTATATTTTTTGTTTATTATATGTGTATTTATGTTATGTATATTTTTATATATATGAACTATATATATATAACTTATATCTATACTAAAAAATATATAAATATAATAATGTTATAAATTAAAATAGTATATTTAATAAACTAAAGTAACAAGTATATATGAAATTTTTAAAATTTTGAAACGTATGTATATATATATATAAGTTAAATAATTAGTTATTTGTTAATAATATTATTTTCTCATAGTTAGAAAGTTATGGTGATATTAATTTTTAAAAAATAGTTTTTATTATTTTTAAAATTATATATCAAACTTAATATGTCCAACTTAGACTCTTGGGTTTTGAATGAGTTTGAGTTTGAATTCATAAAATTTTTGAAGGGTTGGATTTATGCAAACTCAATTCGACCCAATTTATTGTCATTTTTAATTTTGTGAAACATGTTTGTTTAGTTTACGAGAATGTTTAATCAAAAATGTGTATAGATTTTTGTTTTTTATTTTAAAATGACTAAATCCACAGAAAATTGAATGAAGGACTAAACTCATGCTATTAATAATGGTGGTTCATTTGAAAATGGGTATTATGTTCATTTTTTATTAAATTGAAATGACTAAATGCACGAATAAAGGAGTAAATGCCTAAACTCATGCTATTAAGAATGGTGAATTGTTTGGAAATAGGTATAATAATACTAAATTATACCAATTAAATATTTAAAAATATATTTGGGAATGCCCATTACATTCCCACTCAATTTTTGCAAATCAATCGTGTTATCAGTGTTTTCATAAATGAATCAATTATCAAATTAATTTTGCTATTGATTAACGGTTCAACTATCGATTTAACGGTCGGTCCAATCATTTTCACTAATTATATATTTTTTATTATATTATGTAAAATTATAATATAATAAATTAATTATTAGTATTAAATTTTACAGGTAAAAAAAGATAAATAACTAATTAAAAAATACATTTAATAAAATTTAAAATTTAAATTACCACATATATATAATTAGATACGAAGTCTAAACTTTCTAAAAAAAGTAATTTTGACCGATTCTGGCTGCTTTAGCCAATTTAATCCAAAATTCAATTAATTAAAATGAATGAACTGGACCATCAAATTCCCGTTGAACTAGTTGAATCATTGGATTAATTCAATCCAAAATATATTACTTTTCTTTTTCTTTATCATGCCTAACACTACCTTAATTTGTAGAATCATTAATATAATGTTTCGGATCTTGAATTTCAGTGATATATATATATATATATATATAAGTAAAACACAAAATATTATTATTCAAAGAAAATGAGTATATATATATTAATATTTTCCTCACAAAATCCAAGGACAAACATAGCATAAGAATCTTTTCTACATAAAATTATTAAATTGATTGATATTGTGTTCGAATTAAAAGATTGTTATGAATTTAAATTTTTTTATTTTAATTTATTATTTTAAATATAGCACAAGGTTTTGTTAGACGAAATAAAATATCATGAATTTCTTAGTGTAAAACTCATGGTCTTTATTTTTGTTAAAAATTTACAAATAGGAACTAATAATGAACATTTTCCAAAGTGTATAACAAAATCCTTCAATTGAGAGATTTTCTCTATCTTATGTCAAAAATTTCAGTTAAATCAAACAATTTGGAACAAATATTTTTCTCTCTATTTTTCTTAACTAATTTAATTCCATTGTCAAAAAAAAAAATCTCAAAAAGTCAGGGGCAAAAGAGACCACACAAGTCCACCCCACAACATCAACAAGATGGACCAGAAACCAAGTAAACATCTCCAGCTGATATTTTTTTGTTCCTGTCCCTACCCAAGGAAAAGAAAATTGTGGATAGATAAAAGGGAATATAGCCTTTGCATTCCTATAAATTTCTAAAATTATTTTATTTTAGTCCCTCGTGTATCAATTGCATCACCTTCATCCCTCATATTTTGGCATCATCTCACTTTGATCCAAATTGGTGTAATTCATCCAATATAAATAGATTAATTAAAACATCACTAAAAATAATTTGTTTCAAGTGCTCGTTAGAGTTTGATGGACATTTTTTTAAAACAGGCAAAATATACATTAATCTCAACCCAATAAGTCAATTAGATTCAAAAGATCCAAGTCACGTAAAAGGCCCACGCGGTCCACATACATTAAATATTAACAAAATAAAATATACATTTTACAAGATTCAAATCATATTAAAAGTCAATGCGACTCATGCGGTCCATGCATTTCATGTGTGACTTAAACATTATAAATACCTCTATTATTCTCATTTATCAGTAAGCAATTCATTTGTTCAATTTCAACTTTTAAGTTTAGTTTGTTCTCTCGAACATTTGTTGACTTAAGTATCAGAGGAGTTTTCCCAAAACACTCATTAAAACCCCTAATGGTTTATTCGTGCTACAAGTATAGAACCCTATCTCAATAAATAGTTTACTGATATGAAAGAATAAGTTCTTTGTTAACAAGAAATGAAAAGTTTCTGCAAGCAAGAACTCATTCCTAAGAGGAAGTTCAACCTCGAAGAGGGATCCATCTAAGCACGAAGAATATAATTACATCATGGTAAGAAATATTTCCCCCAATTTATGTCAAAATAGAGAAACAAGAGCCAAGAAAAATTTGTCTGGCATGGCATGTGAGAGGATATGTAATTTGAATCGTATAAAAGAAAGAAAATTATGAATTCAATGATATTTTTATGGTGAAAGAAATCGAATTGAATTTTGTCCCAACTGGAGATCTAACGTAACAAACCGTTAGATAACAACTTAGAATTATATAACAAACTAATGAAGGGTAAGATTTCTAATTTTAATTAGAAACTCATGGAGAAAAATGGGAATAAATGCTAGAGCTTGCAAATAATTTCCAAAATAATTATTATTAGAATTTCCAAATATCAAATGAATCTCCTATTAAATTAAATTCCATGTTGATTTGAAAGGGACTAATTCTCTATTAAATAAATTTCAAAACTAATTTTAAAAGTTAATATTTAAATTAAGACTTCTTTGCAAAAAATTTACACTCAATCCAACCATACACAATTATCAACCCTCGAATGAATTTAGTTTTTTTGTTAAGCAATAAAAAGTAACATTAGAGATAAAAATTTGTCCAAAATTACACAACTACATTCCCAAGTAGATGTTGCTTGAACAATTTTTGTCATAATTACATCAACTTATCATATTAATCACTCTCCAATTTTATTATATTTTCTCTCCTTATATAAGTGGCCTGCAATGATGGTGCGAAAAAATAATCAATAGTTGTTATTTATATATATAGGCTTGCTTGTTATTAGATGTTACTTATACTCACTCACATAAAATCCTATAATGAAAAATTCTCTCATATATTTTAATGCATTTGCACAATTATATTTTTACATTTATTATATAATATTATGAAATGTATTTTGATTAAAACTTTGGAAACTACTTCCCATATACTCACAATTTAGTTTACGTTGATCTCCCAAATTATTAGATCATCATTATATATGCAAACTTTTTTTAAAAATGTATGCGATCAACTATAAATTATCGATTCAGGTTATATTAGATGATTATGAGCATTAAAATCTAATTATTTATTTTTCACGATAAAATTTTTAAAAAAATTCTTAGAATTCCTTATGTGTGCAATAATTTTCAAAAATATTAACCCAAATTAAGTCACTTAAAATAAAATTTCATAATCGTACTAAGTATTGGCTACGAAATACTCAGAACAATTTTTTTGAGTTGGGGAGGGTGGGGGGTGGGGGTTACAATTTAAAGGACTATCTATATATACCACAATATAACACTCTTGTACGGGATGTAAATGATGCAATTAAAACTTCAAGGACTAAAGTAAGATTTTTCTTAAACTGTAGGGACTAAAGAAGCAATTTACCCTAAAAGCTTGTGCTTTTACACTCCCACTAAAAGGAGTATAAATTCCGAGTTGAGGGCTTTGGGAACCTGCTTTCTGCGTGCTAAGATATGGACGCCGCGCAAGAAGCCCAGAAGAGGGAGGCATTCCGGCAAGCCGTCGTTAACACCCTCGAACGCCGTCTGTTTTACATCCCTTCATTCAAGATCTACCGTGGCGTAGCCGGGCTTTATGATTATGGGCCCCCTGGTTGCGCCGTCAAGGCCAACGTCCTCGCTTTCTGGCGTCAGGTGGGCACATTTCAATTTTCCATACTGTTAAGATTGTTACATCCCGGAATTTCGATTGGGATTTTGTGTTTTTTTTTGCTGATTGGTTACAATTTGTGTTTTTAGTTGTGAATGGTGTTCTGCTTAAATAGTCGCTGGAAGTATTGTGATTATTTTATTGGTTTGATTTTGGAGATGGTATGACTGATAGTTTTGCTTTATGAAGCGGGTTTGGTTTTTTGTTATTATATTAAGGTAATTATTTTTTATGATGGCGTACATGCAGACAGTTATATATAAGAAAAAGATTTGTTTTGAATTTTCCTTTTATTTTTTAGCTGTAAATATAGTGTTCTGCCGTTTTGTTACTGCTTTAACGGCTGATTTACTTGGATAAGTTTAGATTGAGTCTCATTACTCCACAGAATATGTAATGCAATAAGCTGTGGTGCTCTCACCCGGGGATGTGCTTCTGTATTTGTTACAATTCAATAATTGTGTAAATATTCAGTTTTTCTGCTCGAATGTGCTTACCTTTATACTCGTATTGGATTTTTTTACGGGGATTGAAGTTGATTGACTTTATCTATTTTTTTTAATTCTTTCTTCTTTTTGTTAATGTGTTCTGCTGTATTCTTTGTTATTGTGTGTTTTCAGTATTTTCATTTGATCCCATCCCTTGTTCCCCTGCCTACCCTTGATTTTGCTGCTAAAAATTTGTTTAATGTTTCAGCATTTTGTCCTCGAAGAGAACATGTTAGAAGTTGATTGCCCATGTGTTACCCCAGAGGTTGTGCTGAAGGCATCGGGCCATGTTGATAAGTTCACTGACCTTATGGTTAAAGATGAAAAGACTGGAACCTGTTATCGAGCAGATCATTTGCTCAAGGATTATTGCAAAGAAAAGCTTGAGAAAGATCCTAATCTTAGTGCGGAGAAGGCAGCAGAGCTGAAGCATGTGCTTGCTGTGCTGGATGAGTTCTCTGCTGAAGAGCTTGGTGCAAAGATCAAAGGATATGGCATCACTGCTCCAGATACAAAGAACACTCTCTCTGATCCCTATCCTTTCAATCTAATGTTTCAGACATCAATAGGGCCATCTGGATTGAGCCCCGGGTGAGAATGCGCTTTTATAGTTAGAAAGTATAAAATTTTCTTTTACGACTGAATTAATAGTCTCTCCTTGTGGATTCCTTTTTTCTTCAGTTGATTTTTGATGTTTAATTTGCTGCAGATACATGCGTCCTGAGACTGCTCAAGGTATTTTTGTGAACTTTAAGGACTTGTACTACTACAATGGCAACAAGCTTCCTTTTGCAGCTGCACAGATTGGCCAAGCTTTCCGAAATGAGGTCTCTATACTATTGTAATGATTGATTTGCTGCATGGGTTCGTTGGTTTGAATATTCACATGATTGACTTGCTATCTGCTGTAGAAGATAGAAGGTTGAATATCTACTGAAAACACTAGTTGTTGCAGTATATGTGGGGAATTGGAGAATGCACATATTTTAGCAAATGACAGAAATGGCTGTTAACATCTAATTTTGGCCCCAATAAGCTGATACTTTGATATTCATTTTATAGCAAATTCATCTAGTTTGAACGGGAGTGAGAGGCAGCATTAGCATCAACTTTCAAGAAAATCAAGTTTAAGATTTTTGGAACATTCTTTGAAATGTGCCTGATTTGTAACTTATGGTAGGAATACTTTGAAACATGATACCTTAAAATTACTGTTAACCCTCAACACCTTCAAGCTATTTTTTTTTTCTTTTTCCCTTGTTTTCTTTCTTTTTGGCTCAGAAGCCTTTCCATGTAGAAAATATTTGCAATATTTCCTCTAGCCATCTGAATATGAAATGAGTAGACAAATGTTTGTTAATGTACTATACTCTTCTTGAATCAAAAAAAGGTGCCAGCTGGCACTCTGTTCACTTGAAGTGAAGGTTAGGTTTTTGACAAGTGACAAACTAGAAGGCAAAACGAAAAGAAGTGGATGACCAGTTCAGTTCATGACAATAAAACAAAGGTTTTTGGGCTTTTGGCCCTGAGGAAATATGCATATATGTTGAGAGTTCTATTGGAGCATATATATGTTTTTCTTTTATGGAATGCTGATTTGTTATGAAATGATAGCAAATCTGTGAGCTCCTTGTGATCTATAAGCTGCATATGAGTTTCATTTTTATTTTATGCCACAATGCTAAGCGTATGCTTAACATGCATGAACTTTGCAGATCTCTCCTCGACAAGGTCTCTTAAGGGTCCGTGAATTTACGCTGGCTGAGATTGAACACTTTGTGGATCCTGACGACAAGTCCCATCCTAAATTCTCTGAAGTTTCAAAGTTGGAATTTTTTATGTTCCCCAGAGAAGACCAGGTGTCTGGACAACAAGCAAGGAGAATACCAATTGGAGAAGCAGTTTCTCAGGTTGGTCTATTAGATAGATGCCAATCATTTAGCTTCTTACGCTCTCCTGCCTGAGATTTTGTTCTCTTTGTTAACATCAATTCCTCATCCTGTGTGGTTCAGGGTATTGTCAATAATGAAACACTTGGCTATTTCATAGGGAGGGTGTACTTGTTTCTAACCCAACTTGGAATTGATAAAGACCGCCTACGGTTCCGCCAACATCTGGCAAATGAGATGGCACACTATGCTGCAGACTGTTGGGACGCTGAAATTGAATGCTCTTATGGATGGATTGAGTGTGTTGGTATTGCTGATAGATCAGCATATGATTTGCGTGCTCACACGGTAAGAGTTTGTTGAATTTTCATATTTATTTGGTGCTTATGCTATTTATCATAGGGGACAAGTTTTTATTGATATTCTGAAAGCGTGTACTTTGGTTCATAAGGTTCTATATTTGAGTTATTATTTTTCTTTAAGTGATGGTGGTGATTTTTTTTTTTTTTTTTTGTGATTTTACATATGACTAGTATTTTGTTGACAGGGCATATTGATTGTTCTGTATGTTGTATGCTACGACTGAGGGTGTGATGAAGTTTAACTTCTCTTTTTGCAGGATAAAAGTGGTGTACCCCTGGTGGCACATGAAAAATTTCCAGAACCTAGAGAAGTGGAGGTCCCTCCTCTCTCCCTCCCTCCCTCCCTCAGTTTATTCTATGACACTCCGAGCATACTCTTAGTTATTGAAATCAAGACACAAGTGTAGACATCAGATTCATGTGAAGACACCTACTATTGTTTTCAAATACGAGGGGTGGTGTCGTTGATAGGCGAGTGTCGTGATTTCAATAATTTGGAGCTATACTCCCGAAGTAGCATGGAATCAACCTCCTTTATCCCTGCCTCTCTCTTTCAGTGCTGAACATATTTATTTTGACAGTTTTGTGATATGATAGTAGTCAAACTCTGTTTCTAATGTTGTTTGTTCATCTTCAGAAACTTGTCATAGCTCCAGTTAAGAAGGAGCTGGGCCTTGCTTTCAAGGGTAACCAAAAGATGGTGGTTGAAGCATTAGAGGTACGCTATTATACCTGTTTGTTACTCTATTTTTTATTCACTTCTGAAGGTATCACTTTCCTTTTTGCGTTAGTTCTCTTTTACATTTGTTTTCCCTTTGCTTGGAGATTTGGGAAGGAGCCATTTCTCCCTCTTTGTAAGTATCCAATTTGGAGTTCTGAGAGAATATGGTATGCTGTTTATTTTAGATTGGCAGCATATTTATTCTTTAGAGAGTAGTGAATTGCTGCATTCAATCTGCCTATGGATGGTAGAATATGGGGGTTGAGCTTCATGGAACGGACTGAAGATCTTTGATTTTTTTTATGAACTAATTTTTCATCCTCATGTTTAGTTGTTGCATCCTTGTACAGATCGTGGGTAGGATGCCAATATAAGCCATTTAGAAATGAATGTAGTAAAATACTATGTTTCCAAAGTTTTTATATTTTTCTTCCTTCCTATTTATAAACAGGCTATGGGGGAAAAGGAAGCTATGGAGATGAAAGCGACTTTGGAAGCCAAGGGAGAGGCAGAGTTTCACATTTGTACTCTTGACAAGATTGTGACTATAAAGAAAAATATGGTGTCGATCTCCAAAGAGAAGAAAAAGGAACATCAAAGGGTTTTCACACCATCAGTGATTGAACCGTCGTTTGGTATTGGGAGGATCATATACTGTCTCTATGAACATTCATTTTATACAAGGGCTAGTAAAGATGGGGATGAGCAATTGAATGTCTTTCGTTTCCCTCCTCTGGTAGCTCCAATCAAATGTACAGTATTTCCTCTGGTTCAGAATCAACAATACGAGGAAGTTGCCAAAAAAATTGCCAAGTCATTAACTGCTGTTGGGATTTCATACAAGATTGATATAACAGGTATGCGCCTTGGGAAATGGTATCTAACCTTAAAATCTATTAATATCTTTGTGTGTAAATACATGTTTAAGTCTGGATATACCAGTGAGCATACCTTGCCTCTTTTCTATTATCTTTTTTTCTTCCTTTTCTGCAAATGGATAGACTAAGTGAATCATTTGGCTTCCTTTTGTGAAATAGACCAGTGTTGCAGTTTTGGTTCTCCTGGAGGGCCAACTTGTTTTGTCTCACAAGCTATGGAACAAGAACAAGTTGGCTTGATTTTGGCTCAAAATATTGATAGCCGGCTTGAGCTCGGCTTGAATTTGATTAATTTGAATTCAAATCTTGTTTAAGCCAGCTCAATTCGTTTACATCTCTATTTGGACTCTAATGTAATTAGTTTTTGTGTGGTAGGATGTAACTTAATCAAACACTTTTAAGTCTTTGTACATAAGTTCAGTAATAATTTGCCGTTACAGGTTTGGCCCAATATTCAAACGCCAAAATAAATGTTTCAGTTCGAACAGGAGTTAAACTTACCTTCGTAAAATTTATACTTTTTTTGCGGGGGGTGGGGGGAGCTCAGGTTGTTAAACATGTAGGTACCAGCTATTCATATGTGTTATGCTATGCAGGTACTTCGATAGGAAAGAGATATGCGCGAACTGATGAACTCGGAGTTCCTTTAGCCATTACAGTTGATTCTACATCCTCAGTTACTATTCGAGAAAGAGATAGCAAGCAGCAGATTCGTATTAATGTGGATGAGGTGGCACCTTTGGTTAAAGAGGTAACTGATGGTGCGAGCACATGGGCTGATGTATTATGGAGGTATCCTACTCATTCGTCTTGACCAGCAGTGAGTGGATTTTAGATTGGCTTACCACACAGTTGTTTAATCTTGTTTTGAACCTTCTTTTATACACATCTAATCGGACAGTCAGCCAGACTCATCATCATCAAGAAAAACTTCTTTGTGACTTTGTATTTTGTTATTCACTGGTTTCATTTTAAATGTTATATCGAGAGTTCATATAAATGTCTTTATCCAACTAGACTTTTTGTGACATACATTATTTGGTAGGCTAGTTTGCTGTTAGACATTTACTGATACATTCTTAGGACACTTTTGAGTATCATATTGCATCAAGAGTCAAACACATTGAAAAAATTCCGTTCCTTTTTAAAGCTGGGTTGACTTCCAGCGTTAGCTTCTGCAGCTCCTGCAGCTCCATTCGAAGGGAGTTGTGGAACATTAGAGGCATAGGTTGCAAGTAGCACATTGCTTCTTTATATGAGATCACTTACACATCTCCCCGAGCTTACACTTTCTTGCCTGTTCTGACCTCGACCGAGTAGGCAGGAAACTAATCCAATTCATAGCTGGTGATGTTTAAACCAATCGATCATAGAAGAGAAATTCTGATTTATTCCCCACAAATCTCCCTTCCTATTTTAGAAGTTTTTCTCAAATACAAGGAAATGATTTAGTTTCAGACCTAAACAAGCAATCAAAATGACAATGGAGCATTCTCTCAACACGATTTGTTTTTCATCCTAAGGTACATAATTTATTTTTTCCTTTTTTTTTAATCATTCCTTTAGTCCCATAGGTTTGATCCCGTAGAATTTGACTATTGAACGAAGGGTATAAAATTGATTTTTCAATTGAAAGTATTATGTGAAATTTTCGATTTTTTCCTCTTCCTCTATCCCTATCCCATAGGTACAGAATCCATAGAGAACCTTTTCTTGTGTATGAATCGATCTTATTCCATTCCAATTTCTTCTCGATACCTCCCAAGGAAAATATCGAATTGGATTCCAAATTGATGGGTTAGTGTGAGCTTATTATCCATACAGTTATGCACTCTTCGAATAGAAATCTATTTTCTGAAAAATTCTGACTATCGTACTTTAGTGGGTTTTCGAAATTCTTTCGATGACTTATGTTGTGTTGAAGGATATCTATCTAATCCAAGCCAACGATAGCAACTAGTATCATGTACTTGGCATGCTCTATTGTAAAATATAAGCAACATCAATATCCTTCTAGAGCCCAAATCTCAGGAAAACACTTATTTATTTGAGGTGTTCAACGCCAAACGGTTATATGACATCATTCTATTTGGTGTGAAAACACCCGCTATTGATAAGAATGTTCCTAACAGTTCATTTCTCTTAGTTGTAATAACCTTTCATTTCTCTTAGTTGTAATGATCCTTAAGATCTTTCTGCATAAACAATCCTTTAAAATTTGAGATTTAGTATCAACTCAGAAGCAGCCCAACCCAACCCACCATTATACCATACAACAAAAGAGAAGGAACCCTTCATCTCTGTGTGCTTTTTTAGCAAGGGCTGTGTGTGTGAATTCAGCATGATACGCTATATATGCATGGCTCACTAAATCAACTGTTCCCATTAAGCATAAAAGTAAATGCCAAAAAAAAGAAAAAAAATTAAAGTGGAAGATACAAAAACCACTACTACAACCACAAACTGAAAGGAAATTCCTAAGCTCACAACTCATGCTCTAAAAGGGCAAGTGATCAGCCCCACCACCGGTGATGGAGCTGGAGGCAGCAGCATTGCTCCGCTCGGCGTGGCAGAGCTGGCGGAGCTTGGTCGGGACGTACCAGATGGAGAGACGGGGATGTGTATTGAATATGGCATCAATATCCCATCCCTGCCTTGCTGCTATGGCCACCAATGGCATGTAGCAGGCCTGGCGCCATGCGCCGACGTTCTCTCGGCGCTCTTTCAAAGCTCTGCGCAGCGCATTGGACGCTGCCTCGTCCAGGCAATGCAGCGCGTAGCAGTGCACGTAGTGCCGCATTTTGGGCTTATTGATGTGATTTGCGCCCGCCGTCTTTGCATACCTGAACACTTGATTTGTCACCTGTAAAATACCACTCCTTATATTGCCACTTGTATTGTGTGATACAGATTTTTTATTGCAAATTTTATTTATAAATTATTAGTATAAATTATTATTACATTAAATTTTTTCTGATCAAACTCGAAAATGGAAAATATAGTTTTGTTTAGCTTATTTTATTTAAAAAATCTAATTATTATTTTTTTGTTTTTCTGTTTTTTGGTTGAAAAAGCACATCTTGTTTAACTATATTTCCAAAAGACTAGGCCCCAATTTTAGAAACGAATGCTCCATTTCCATAAAATCCAACGGTATAGATGTTAGAAGTTAAATGAATTAAACATATCCTTTTAAAAAAAATGAATTTAGAGCATTAAATTAATCCGTCAACTCAACTGATTAAACTTTTGCATTCATTAATTCACGCACATCTTAATTTTCACACACAAATGGAGAAAAAAAATATTTATTATATAAAAAAATGTAATTCACTAATTAAATACATTATTATTTTCATAGAGAAAATTTGAGAAAAAAAATATTCTCAAAAATAATTTTGAGAAAAACATTTTTAAAAATAAATTTAAGCCAAAGATTTTGCCGTGATTATTACTTTTGGGAACCAAGTGTTAAAGTTCCAATGTAGATAGCAGAAACAGGTGTCACTTGGACTGATGTGCTGTGATCTTTGGGCCACTTTACAGAACGGCCCAGATATCCGTACACGAGTTGTCAAGCTATTGTGGAGACAGCTCGTTTCGAAACCTGACCCAACTAACGAGGCCTCCTGAGCCCAACTCAGGCCCATGTGTACGAAATTCACAATGAAATGAACCACAGTCAATGTCAAACTGCTGTACTTTTTCATGTTATCATTATCAAGGTCCTTTTTTCAGTAATTCTGAGAAAATTTTGGGACTTCAAATCTCAAATATATTATGATTATTTGTATGTAATGATATAAATATATAAATTTGGATAAATAACCTTCACCCTCCTAAATTTATTAATTTTAGCATTTTATCTCTAAAAAAACAAATTTTATACATTTTATCATTTTAAATTAATTATTTAAACATTTTACTCTAAAAATAAAATTGAAGTATTTTACTTGCTCAATTTACATTTATTATAATAATTACAAATATTAGATATTAACTTTTCATTAGTGCATTAATGATAATAAAAATTATCACTATGAATTGTGATAAATATTTATTATAATATGTGTCTTTAATTATTCAATTATATAATTTTTATTACTACTATTATTTTTAAATTATTATTGTGACAAAAGTGTCGCTTGTCACTAATTCTCTATGTTCTTGTAGTGCTCCAAAGTCTACACTTATTTCAAGATAATAATATAAATATATGTGAAAGCCTTCTTTTTCTTCAACTGTTAAATAATTTTCATGAGACTAGTACTTGTTTAAGTAACATCAAGACTATTAGCCAATAAAAAACAACATAAATCGCGTAAAATTTTGCTTGAAATAAAAAGAAAAGTAGAATATAAATAAATTCAGATGAAAGCTAATTTAAAGAAAACATATTTATTTCTTTTCAATTTTTTTTAGAAATTACGGGAAAAATGAAATATATTGAAATTTAAATTAATGTGTATAAGTAAAAAAAAAAAGAAGAAGAAGAAAATAAAAACTAACCTTGGTGGGACATTTTTCACCTCTCTCCTTAGCAATGATCTGAACCTGGATCAAGAACTCACGGCATTGCTCGTAAAGATGGAAGAGATAATCAAGGCCGTTCTTTTTCCCACGCGCCATCTCCCCCGGCTCCGTCACGATGAAGGGGTGCTCTCTCTGCCGTTCGCCTCGACCGCCGCCGCCGCCGCCGCCGCCACCATTCTCATCATCCTCCGCCCCCTCGGTTTCTTCTTCATCATCCTCCTCTTCCATCGAAGCCATTCTCGACCGTCTCTTGTAATTCTTCCTCATCCTCAGCTTCTTGCCATCCGCCACCACCATCTCCCACACCCCAGCACCACCGCCTCCGCTTCCCGCCGCGTCCTTCTCTTGCTGCAATGGCTTCTCTAGAAACCCTACTTCCGAATTTTAATTACATTGGGAAATAACAGACCAAAAGTATGTCATGCACGTACAAGTAGTAGTGCTCCCCGCCCAGCCCCTCCAATAAAACAGAAAAAAGTAACAACGCAGTCTTTTTTCATAATTATTAAAAAAAATAATTAAATTATTCACAATATTAAGATATTAAATTACTAAATTAATCAAAAAAATTAAATCAAAACATACAAATAAAGAGAAAAAACTACAATTAAAAAAACAGGTAATGCTACTGCCTTTTTTATATTAGATAGTTCCAAATTGGAAATGTTACGCAAGTCCTTGGTTCATTAAATAGATGAAAATTTCACTAATATTTCAACCTATTAAGAAAAAAAGATTTCGCCGTAAATTCGATCTTATAAATACCACAATAGTACACATGCACACCATATATATTTTTTGCTAAGGGTCACAATCTTAATTCTTATTTCCATGCATGCAATTTTTATTATATAGGTAAAAGATCAACTTGGAGTATTTGAACTTTGAAAAATTCTTATTTAAATTAGATTTGACTAGTGAAACATACATGATATGCCACATTTCTTGAATTATCACATGACAAATGTGCTTCATTCTTGATGTGACTTAACCCGATCCCGATCCAAAACTTTTTGCAAAAAATATAGCAAAAATGGACCCTAGAACCCACCTTCAAATGGTACACCATACAAAATGTAATTGTTTATTTGTAATTTTGTATAGGATATCTTTTTAACTTATTAGCATATATATATATATATATATATATAGACACACACACACACACACACACGTAGAGAGAGAGAAGTGTTTCACCATGGAAAATGGATTATTCATTTAAAATTAAAAACTCAAGTGCATATGGTCTCTGACCTTCTTGGGAGAGTGCGTCAAGGGCATGTGTGGCATCACCTGAGAGGAGGCGCCGCCGCTCTGCTCTCACGGCGGCTTTGATGCCGTACCTCTCCCCAACGAGTAAGTCCCACCTGAAAATGTGGCACAGGCTGTCCATCATCTCATCCAACTCTTCATCCCTCATGTCCAAGAGTGTGCTCACAGTGAATCCAAGCTCAGCTAATTTAGCAGCAGTATAATATCTGATCCCATAAGCTTGAAACAGCTCCTCCAAACCTCCAAGCTCTCTTGGCCTCATTGAGTAGGAGGCCGCCGGAGGAAGCGGAGGTGGTGGTGGCGCCACCGCCTCAACCAGCCTGTTTGTCGGCGGCAAAGCGGCTCTTGGGTCCCACTTGAACAAGCTTGCAGTGAAGGCATCAAGATCCATTGGCTACAACTTCAAACCACTACAAATACTGTCAAAAATTTGCTTACAACTTTTATCCTTGTGACACTTGGAGAGGGGGGGGGGGGGGGGGAAGGGGAAGGGGGAAGGGGGTTGCTATTAATATCCACTGTTTTTTCTTTTTCAGTGTACTTTCCCAGAAAAGCCCTTGTAAATTAAGATTTTTTTTTTTTTAATTAACCTTGGAAATTCTGCCATGGAAATAACTGAATGCGAATGTGCTTTTTGGTTTTGCACGTTCAGATACTGTCCGTTGCTCTCTCTGAGGATTCCGTATCTGTTGCATGCATTGATTCAATGGTCTGAATCTATCTTATATTGTCCTTGCTGGATTAAAATACTATACCACATATTTAAGAAGAAATATTAAATTAAAATAAATAAAAGAATTAAGTGTAAATGGATTGATAATTGATTTTTGCAATGGAAGACATTTTAAAAAATCACTCTTATAGTGTACAACACAAATACTTGTTCGTCACAAATACGACACGCCATTTGATATATTTAGAAATTAAACAAATTTGGCATGTCTAGAAGTTAAAAAAAGAAATTAAACTGTGAATAATACGACACTAACGCAATTTATGATATGTTCGACACGTTTCAAACTAAACGATATCTTTTTTCATATTTTTCAAGTTTAGGGTCTAAAAACTTAATAAACAATAAACTAATTGAAAAAAAAATTCAATATCTCATTGATTCACTTTTCTCTCTTTTTAAACTCAAAAAAAAAAAAAGAAGATTATATGCTTTTATTTTTTTCTCCCGCAATATCATATTCTAGAAATCATAAAACCATATATCTAACATTATAATCGAAATAAACGTCATTCTTATTATAAAATCTTTCTTATTATACTCACATTTATATTTCTATAAATTATTTTCCAATTATATGCATATATATATATATGTAATTATATTTTTGTACATATTCGAACATTATTATATCCTACAACTCCTAAGAATTATCATATTTCTTGTCATTATCGCCATATTTTTAATAGATTTGAGTGTTTTGCTAGTATGAACTTAGGAAATATTAATCCATTTTCAACTTATACAATGTTCTTTTGGCATGGTTTTATAATTGTATCAGATCGATCAGTTCGGTCGAAAATTGATAGTCGGCTCAATTTAATTTGTTGCAAAAAGTCAAAATATCGGTCAAAGTAATTTTTATTTTTTTTTGTATTTTTTTCATATTTGATATTTGATTATATATATGTGGTTATTTGAATTTTAAACTAAATTTATTTTTAATTGATTGTTTATCTTTTGTTACTTTTAAAATTTAGTACATAACAATTAATTTATTATATTATCATTTTACAAAATATAATAAAAAAATAATAAAGTTGATTTTTATTAAACAAGTTGGACCATCTGATAAACCTAAACAAAATTGATTTGATATATGATTACAGAAACACTATGTTTTATGGCATCGTTGCAGCTCTCTAGCTATCTATTGAAATGCCTATCTTAACCTCCAGATGCTTTCCATATTAGGATACAATCAGGGGCATTTTCGACTTAGTTTCATGTAAAATGACCAAATTGCCCTTAGACGGCATAATTTCCAGGTGATCAGAAAGAGACATGGAAGCATGCTCCATGATGGCCAGCACAGTGATTTCTTAGCTGTATGTGGTTTGTTTGATTTAAGTTCTTGAGGGCTTTTGCAAGAGGCCCCCCCACCCCCTGTATTTAACTGATAGGGGAGACATTTAAGAATTACCATTCCTTGGCAAAGTACAGAGAAAGTCAGGTGTATCAGCCCTGGGAAGAAAAGAAATCAGAAGAGAGGAAGCCAGGGGCCAGGCCCCCAATCTTTGGTTCTGAAATACCAAGCCTCTGTGTGTGTGTGTGTGTGTGTGTGTTTGTGTTTATGTACTTGCAAACAAGAAGCCTCCTTTTCTCTCCTCATTTTGTTGTGAAGTTTCATTACTGTACATTCCAATTAACAACATATTGTAAGTAATAATTATTACTGATATATGCATTACTCTGTGTGCAGTGTGTGTGTCTTGTCCACTCAATTCAATATTAAAAGGGCATGAGCTCAAAATAGTGTAAGGTTAAATTTAAGATATTCGTTTAAATTATGAATCGAAGCAAAGCTAAAATTAATAGACAAAAATAAGATTCAATAAGTTAAATTTATGTGGTCCACAAATTAATATAATAAATATAGGCTATAATGATTCAATTGAGACCACTTATGTTTAAGAATCCAAACTCATAAAAATGCTCATATCAATATTATAAATATCCTCAATCATCATTATTAAAAATTACACGATTAATTATATTATTAACTAATTTTAAATTTTTTTACTTATATTTTCTAACTCTGGATTGAACATCAAAAAGATATTCGAGTTAATCCTCATATTTTTAATAATTTTTTATAACGCATGCAAAAACTGATGATGAAGTTGACTTGCAGCAACAAAATTCAAGAAAAGAAGTGATCCTAAATCAAATCAAACATGCAAACAGCAAAGGTGAGCTAAGTGTCAATGTTAGCATATCTGAAATCTGTACTTAGTCGGCACTTGTGCTATAATTCTCCACACTTAATTAACTGATAAAGCAATGCCAACCCAGATTGCTTTACATAATGGTACACTTTATTTTAGGTTAAATATAAAAATAATCCTTAAGATTTGGTATTTTTACAGAAATTATCCCTTTAATTCCATTAAATTTATAAATTATAAATATTAGGTACTATAAATAAAAAAAAAATATAGAAAATCCTATTTTATCAATGATACACGTACAATTTATAAAATGAAGATACATATTAAAAGATTATTTATAATTTGCAAAATGTAGAATATATTAAAAAAATATTTGTAATTTATGAATTTAAAAGAGTAATTTCCATAAAAAGATCAAATATCATGGTTGGTTTTTGGAATCAATTCTTCTATTAAAAAAAAAAAAAAAAGTATGAAGAACGGTTGACCCATACTTTTTTTCAACCCATACTTTTTAATGAATATTGCAGTTAATGTACTCACTCGTATTTGAAGATATTAGGCTTCAAATTTAGAATACGTCAAAAAACTTGAGCCTGGGAATAATATCATATCACCAAAGACCACTGTGAACCCAAATTGCTTTACATAAGGCTAAAATTAGAAGGGTATAGGGTTTTACTGGCCAAACACATAAGTTTTTTGGATAATTTTGACACTATCATGTAGCCCCTTCTCTAGGGTTTCTTAATTATTTATTTTAAATAATGTTATATGAAAGTGAGACTTATGCTATATTTGTATGTTGTATTTTAATGAGAAAATGAGGAAGAAAAAGGAAAACATCGAGAAATCAAGCATAAAATGTTATAATTTGAACGAGAAAAATATGTCTTTAAGCTTATAATTTCTTTCAAATATATTATAAGATGTTTGAAAAATATAGAAAATATTCTAAAACTTTTAGAGGAGCTTGTAAGTTTAAAAAATAAGGTGCTAGGAGCTTTAAGTTCTTTAAAAAGTAAGGAGAACTTATTTTTTTAAGATATTAATAACCTTATTTCCTTAAATTACGTAAGTTAAAAAATTATCATTATCAATATTTTATAAATTCGTTTTAAACATAAAGTATAACATCTAATATAAAATATATGATCTCATAAGATATTTGACCATATAGCTTCTTAGACTTCAACTTATCCTTCGCTTTGCACCATATTTGTTACAGTTGACATCTACAAGAAAAAAATAGGGCACCCGATGCAAATCATTTGGCTAGCAATAAAGTTATAGTCCTTCCATGTACACCGATGAATCTATCTTTTTTTTTTTATTTTTTTTTAGGGGATTCTAAATTTTGAGAATTAGGACAATTCAAATTTTCCCACGCAAATCATTTGGCTAGCAATAAAGTTATTGTCATTCCATGTAAACTCGATAAATCTATTTAATTTTTTTATGGGGATTTTAAATTTTGAGAATGGATAATATTTTTAATTTAAATTTTGAGAACGGGTAATATTTTTAATTTAAATTTTGAAAATGGATAATTTTTTTTAGGGGATGGGGAAGAAGGAAAGTGAATGAATTTAATTTTTTACTCTCAGACACACAGGTTAAGTATCACCGCACCAACAAATCATGCATGTATAATTTTTGAGAATTGACATTACGTTTTCAATCTACAAACTATGGTAACAATCGACAAGAATATCTTCCATACATATAATATTTCTCTAAGTACTCCCAAACTTTCCCCTAAAAGAAAAATGTTATGCAACAATTCACTTATCCAAGAATTGTGGGCCAGATCAAAATAATTTCTACTATATATTCATTTAAAAAGTATACCTTTAAATAGAAAGTAGGGCTCATATCTCCAATAGAACTTCACTCAAAATCTTATGTTGTTCATTTTTTTGGTTTAGATTATTCTACCTATAAGCTGTGAGGATGTCCTTCACAATTAGCGTACCTCCTTTTTTGTTTAAAATAAAAATATATATATAATTTTAGCATACTATGGATGGTTTGTAAACTTTTAATAAAATAAATTAGAGAAATAAAGAATGGGATAAGAGAAAAGTTAAGGCTCACAAAAATAAAAATATTATAAAGAAATTAGAAATCAGAGAAAACTTGAAAAAATAATAATTAGAAAACACATTTTATTTTGATTAGTCATGGTTAATTATCGAATAACATAGACAATAATCTAATGATTTTCAGTAATAATTATCGATATAAAGTAACTTGTCCCTTTAGTTTCAATGTAAGATTGTTTATCATCTCTTTAGTTTCAATATAAGATTGTGTGTCATCATAGTTTCAATTTAAGATTGTCTTTCATCAATTGTTGTATTAGTTTTAATATAATCTTACAATAAAACAGAAAAAAATAAATTTTATTTTTTCTCATTTATTTTGAACATTTTTTGCACCTCAAAAAAATATATTCGAGAAATGTAGAGACTTTCGACTTATTTAGACATGCCATTAAATGGTTGAGGACGAAGGCGACCATGCATGCTGGGTGCTCGATGTTGAGGACGAATGATAGGATGTATGCTTGATGTTGATGATGAATACTAGGATGTCGGGTGCTTGTTGGAAGTGAATGTAAAGATGGGTTTTTTTTAATGATGAATGGTCCAATGGATTCTAACACAAGTTTTATTGAGTTAGGTCTAACAGAAATGGAATCCAATTGGGTTATGAGTTTAAAATAGTTCTAGTGGATTAAAAAAAATTATGAAAATAATTTTCATTTTAAATAATCTATGAAAATATTTTTCAATCCAAAAAATCTATAAAAATATTTTTCAATCGAAAATTTGATTCCACCAATTTCATTGCAAAAAACACAACAATTAATTTTACATTGACAAGATTTTGTGTATTTAGACTTAATTATTCTTGAAGTTATTATATTAAAAAATTAATTAATTGAATTCTTTTGATAGATTTTATAAAAAAATGTTAGATTGATTAATTGTATAATGATAATTTTAATTTTTATATGTTAAATAATAAATTATTTTATGTGAATAATAAAATCTTTTAGTTAGTTTGGACTTAATAAAAATATATTAATTAATTTAAAAACTAATATTTTTCATTTTTTGAGAAATTCAAAAGTTAAAATTAAAATTATAATTGGTAAATTTTATTAATTTGAAGAAACTCAAAGAAAAAATTCTATTAAGAAACCAAATTATTTAATTCTTGATATAATAAGTCAAGGGTAATTTAGTACAAAAATCATTAAACCTTACGGTGTTAGTGGAAAAGTTAACAGTTGGATTTTTTTCAGATGAAAAGGTGGTGGAGTGGGTCTTTTGGATTGACAAATTTTAATGCATTTTTTGGATACAATTTTATTTCAAGGGTTTTTTAATAATTTCCTTAAAATTAAAATTATAATTTCATAACTTTCAAAAAATAATTGTATAAATTTTCTTCAAATTTTACAAAACCCTAATACCGCCCCACCCTCCACTTATATAAAGATGCAAAATTACTCGAATATCCCTAAAAGACAAAAAGGTACAAGTGAAAATGATACTATCAAAGTGAATTGATAACAATGCTCATAAATGGCTAAAAAAAAGCATAAATATAGAAATCACCAAAATATTTATAGGCGCATAAAATGACTAAAACACCCCTAAAGGGTGAAACTAAAATATGACATGCAAAATGACTAAAATGTCTTTAAAAGTCAAACACATAAACTTGTAAAATTACAAAAGTATTTCGAAAGGGTTAAAGTAATACATGGGCTTGTAAAATGACTAAAACACTCATCAGTAAAAAAATATGAGTATGCTTGAAAAATAACTAAAATGCCAATGAAGGATTAATCCTTACATAAATATGTAAAATTATCAAAATATCCCTAAAAAGGTAAAAAATGACATATAAGCATGTAAAATGATAAAATGACTTAAAAAGGGATATCTTTAGTATTGAAAATACCATTTTGACATTTAAAATGACCAAAGAGCTTTAATGGAGCCAAAAATGACTAGTAATCATGTAAATTAACCAAAATATTCTTAAAGAGCTACAATAACATATGGTCATGGGAAATGACCAAAAGAAGATCAGATGATTGAAATACCTTTGTGGGGATAAAATTAAATACATAAACATATTAAAAAAAAAACTAAATCTCTTAAAGAAAAAGATGAACACACATCATTTAAAATGACCAAGAAAAAACAACTGATACATATAGAAAATAACTAAAATACCCCCTAAAGATAAAATTTGATTGAAATTTACCAAAAATATTCAGAATGCCCTGAATACTCATAAAAATGACACAAAATACCCTTAAACATGCAAAATAAGTGTCCCACATTTTTTTTTTTTTAAAAAGACTATGAAATCTAAAAATATATCTAAAAGGAAAAGGGAAAACCTCTAAAATGTTAGACACGCATATATGGATGAGTGCTAGATTGTATTCAAAATGTGTTCAAATGGGTGCATTTAAGGTCCAATTGAAAAACTTGAAATACAACTTTCATATAAAATGTTGGGTAAATGGGATTTTAACCTCCCAAATTTGATTATTTTAGTATATTATTGTCCAAAAATAAATTGTATATATTTTATTCTCTCAACTTACAAATTTATAGCATGTTATTTTCAGTGTTATTTTCAAATTAAATTTTTATTGAAATATTATTTATCAACTACCATCACTCATTTTTTTCTATTTTTTATGTAAAAGTCAAGAAAAAATATATTGTAATATCTTTTTATTATAACTAATGGTGAATATACAATAAATGATTATACATTAATTGTAAATTATGACGACACTTGTATCGATGATACTATAATCGATATTATTTTATGCCAATAAATAATAAATGTAGTACTTGGAAAAACCATCTTCACAATTAAACAAACATTAATTATAATCATATGCTTTAGATAAATTTTCATGTAGTTAGTTCTTATCTCTGCTGACTAGACTGTGGGTGGTGAATGCTCCACGGGGGTTCCAAACTATAGGAATTCATTTCCTACCTAGATTGAGTCAACTGGATTTTCACTCCAAGGATAAAATTATTGTTTTGTTTTTATTTTTTAAAGTATAATATTATTTTATTAAATCAGGCAATTTAATGTTTTATTTTACTTCTTTTTTTATTTGGTTTTTTAACATTTTTTGTCACACATAATACAATTATGAATCTCTGTTTTGAAAGATGTGCCTTAATAACACTACTATCTTTAAAATTAATATTGATTTTGGAATAATACTTATAACTTTTAAATTAATTGTTTTGATTAAGCAAAATGAAACTATTATTTTTATATTGGACCTGCCCCAACCCATCTAGGCCTATCACTTGCACCCAACCCACTTGCTTGACCCGACCCCCATTGACTTGACCCTGTCCACCCGTTTGCCACCCCTATTCGACTATTCCAATGGAAATACTATATAGGAGGAAAGAAAAAAACGTTGAGGCAAAAAATGAGAGAGAAATAAGAAAAAATAGAAGGTAAGAAATAGAATTAGGAAAAATGAAAAAAGGGACCAAAAAGTAAATAAGGCAAAGAATGAGTTAAAAAAGGACAATCCTAATCTTAACAAGTAATCCACCAAATCAAACAGAGGATTAAAAATATGCTAAGCTCTTAGAAGTTCAATCATACAATTGTGTAGAATAAATATGCACTATCCATATTTTAAATTTTAATGACACGTCGTATCAGTCAGAGTCAATCAAGCATACCTCAAATCAAACATTTATAAAAAATTTATGCTGTTTTTGATAAACGGATTTAAATATGGAGGAGGAATTTAGATTTAAAAAATTAAATAATTTTAATATTACGGAGAATTTAAAATTCATCAAATAATGAATAAATATCAGTAAATGATAAAAAATGTAAAATTATTCAAATAAATTTATTATTGTAGAATTAAAATTCCTACAAACTTAAATTCTACTGTCAATATGCAACCTTCAACCTTCAAAGTCTCATCAGCTTTTAAGTGTTGAATACTAATGGGCCATATTTAGATTTTGGCCCAATATGCAAATTCTTCCATCACACCAATCCCAACCCAATAAGAACACCTGCCAGCTTGATGCAAAAGAACAGATCAACTGAAATAACACAAGTACCAACTAGCAAGTAGTAATATGTGTTGCAAAGGGTTGCCGGAAGAGGGGCTGAAAAGCCTGGTTTGGTAATAAAATACGAGGTAAATCCTAGAGAATGGAAGTTTTGAAGAGGAGGGTATTTTCTCTATGGCCACCATTTCGTCAGAGCCACACTGCGCTTTTCACTACGAAACCTCATTCAGCTGTTTCTTCACTGCGAGCCCTTTGTTCAGTAACAGGTTTTGCCTCCCCTTTTACCGAATTCCCATTCTTTATTATAGTTTGTTGTGCTTATGCATTGTTTATTGGATTTAACTGTTCTTGTATAACATTTTTTTTTTTTGGTTTGAATTGTAGCTTTGCAAATTTGTACATCATCTTTTTATTTTTTGCTTTACGGACATTTTGTAGTGGAGTAGGAGAGAAAGACTGTTATGCTTGATCAAGAATGATTTTTTTCACATATGGGATGATGTTTTTGTCGTGCGTCATATATTTGTTTATATCTTAGTAATAGCGCACCATGACTTTAACTTTTACCTTTTGAAGCAATTTGTTTTTTAATATATGAACATTTGTATTATTGCACATTTCCATTTGTTATACATAGTGTGGCATGAAGGTTTAATTTAATCATTCTGGTATGAAGAATTATCTAGATGGAAACTGGTAAACTGAGGGCTTTGGATCTTTTTCTTTTTTCTTTTTTCTTTTTTGTGTGTGCGCGCTTAAAATTTTGACGCCGCGCAAGAATCCCAGAACAGGGAGGCATTCCGGCAAGCCGTCGTTAACACCCTCGAACGCCGTCTGTTTTACATCCCTTCATTCAAGATCTACCGTGGTGTCACCGGGCTTTATGATTATGGCCCCGCTGGGTGCGCCGTCAAGGCCAACGTCCTTGCTTTCTGGCGCCAGGTAGTCACATTTCAATTTTCCATATTGTCAAGATTTTTACATCCCAGAATTTGGATCGGGATTTTGTGTTTCTTTTGATGCTGATTGGTTACATTTATGTTTTTAGTTGCGGATGGTGTTATCCGTAGATAATTGGTGGAAACTGTTGTTAATTTTATTTTTTGTTGATTTAATTTTGGAGATGTTACAACTGGCGGTTTTGGTTGACTATACGATGAGAGTGCACCAGACAGTTATAAAGAGCGAGATTTTAGTAGATTTTTTCCTTTTTAGCTGTAAATATAGTGGTTCTTCCGTTTGTTATTGCTTCAGTGGCTGATTTATTGGGATGTGTTGTGTTGATCATAGAACACGTAATGCAATAGGCCTTGGTACTCTCACCCAAAAATGTGCTTCTGTAGATGTGAGTGATGACTTAATAGCTGTATTAGAATATTCAGTGTTTCTGTTCGGGTATGCTAACTGTTATACATGTAGTATTGGATACTGTTACAAGGATTGAAGCTAATTGAATTGATTTTATGGCTACAATCCTTTGCTGACTTATTAAAATTCTTTATCGCAACATATCTTATGATTACAATCCTTTGCTGTGTTATTAAAAGTCTTTCTTCTTTTTGTGGATGTCTGCTGATGTATTTGCTGTTAGTATGTGTTTGCTGCATTTCATTTAATCGCATCCCTCGTTCCCCTTTTACAATTGATGTTCAGTTCTAAAGTTGTTTCAATGTTTCAGCATTTTGTACTTGAAGAGAACATGTTAGAAGTTGATTGCCCTTGTGTTACACCAGAGATTGTACTGAAGGCATCGGGCCATGTTGATAAGTTCACTGACCTTATGGTTAAAGATGAAAAGACTGGAACCTGTTACCGAGCAGATCATTTGCTCAAGGATTTCTGCAAAGTCAAGCTTGAGAAAGACCCTAATCTTAGTGCAGAGAAGGCAGCAGAACTGAAGCATGTTCTTGCTGTTTTGGATGACCTCTCTGCCAAGGAGCTTGGTGCAAAGATCAAGGAATATGCCATTACTGCTCCAGATACAAAGAACACTCTATCTGACCCCTATCCTTTCAATCTAATGTTTCAGACATCAATTGGGCCATCTGGATCAAGCCCCGGGTGAGAATGCTTTTTACACTTAGAAGTATAATTTTTTTACTTTACCACTAATTTCATAATCTCTCCATATGGATACCTTTTTTCTTCAATTTATTTTTGAAGTCTAATTTGCTGCAGGTACATGCGTCCTGAGACCGCTCAAGGTATTTTTGTGAATTTTAAGGACTTATACTACTATAATGGCAACAAGCTTCCTTTTGCAGCTGCACAGATTGGTCAAGCTTTCCGAAATGAGGTCTACTATGCTATCATAATGATTAATATGTTTAATATGTTTCATGCATTCAAAGGTTTGAGTATTCACAAAATCTTGTATACAGCTTGAACTGAGATGGTTATATGAATTGCCATCTGCTGTCAAAGATAGAAGTTAGAATAATCTACTTAAACAATAGTTGTTGCAGTATTCATGGGGATGTGGAGAATGTAAATGTTGCATCAACTGACTGAAATGGCTGTTAGTTTCTTATGTTGACCCATACATAAAGATGCTTTGATATTCATTTCAAGCATAGCAACTTCATCTAGTCGGAATGGATCTGAGAGTTAGCAAGAGCATATTAAAATTTTGAAAATTCGTTAGGTATACCTAGCATGTTACTTAAACTTATGTGTAGAAATATTTGAAAACATGATGCCTGAGAACTACCCTTTATCTCAATACATGCAAGCTATTTTTAGTCCTTTTTTTTTCTCTCTTTTTTTGCTAAAAGCTTTATTCACATAGAAAATATCTGCTGGAAATGTTTTTTCCTAACCATTTGAGTTTCAAATGAGTGACAAATGCTTGGTAGTGTATACATTCTTCTTGAAGAAAAAAGATGTCAGCTCAGAGCACTTGAAGAAAAGGTTAAGTTTTTGACAAGTGACAAACTGAAGGCAAAATGGAATGATGTGGATGAACAATTAAATAATCATGACAATGTGAGAAATTTTTGGCCCTCAGAAAAGTTCTATATATGTTAAGAGTTCTATTGGAGCATAATTTTTTTTCTTTCTAAATTTGTTGATTTGCTGATTTTCTATGAATGCTAGTAAATCCACAAGCTCCTATGGTTTATATGCCACACAGAAAAATAAAATCTACAATCTCCTATTTTACTTGCTACACAGCAAATCTACAATTCCAAGATTTATATGCCTCACATTATAACTTTTCTTTTCATATTTCAGACAAAGTACTAAGTCTATGCTTTATGATACACGTGCTTTGTAGATCTCTCCACGGCAAGGCCTTTTAAGGGTCCGTGAATTTACGTTGGCTGAGATTGAACACTTTGTGGATCCTGAGGACAAGTCCCACCCTAAATTTTCTGAAGTCTCAAACTTGGAATTTTTTATGTTCCCAAGAAAAGACCAGGTGTCTGGACGACCAGCAAGAAGAATATCTATTGGAGAAGCAGTTTGTCTGGTTGTTCTATAGATGCCAATCATCTAGCTTCTTCTTGTCTCCTTCCTGAGATTTTGTTCTCTTTGTTAACACCAATTCTGATCCTGTGTCTCAGGGGATTGTCAATAATGAAACGCTCGGTTATTTCATTGGGAGAGTATACTTGTTTTTAACCCAACTTGGAATTGATAAAGACCGTCTACGTTTCCGCCAACATCTGGCAAATGAGATGGCACACTATGCTGCAGACTGTTGGGATGCTGAAATTGAAAGCTCTTACGGTTGGATTGAGTGTGTTGGTATTGCTGATAGATCAGCATATGATTTGCATGCTCATGCAGTAAGAATTCTGTTATATTTGCATATCTGTGGTGCTTTTGCTATTTATTGGACTGGAGAAGTTTCATTCCTTTACCTCAGTCCATGTCTATAAATGAGTCGTTAAGTATTAGTGGTGAATTTTTTTTGCGGTATAGTGTCTAACCAGTATTTTGGTGAGAGAGAGAATGTTTCTCTATGTCATATGCTACAAGTGAGAGTGTGATGTTTTTACTTCTCTTTTTGCAGGACAAAAGTGGTGTACCCCTGGTGGCATATGAAAAACTTCCTGAACCTAGAGAAGTGGAGGTCTCTCCTCCCTCCCTCCCTCATTTACTCTACTCCAGTCTGATCACACTCCTTAATTGTTATTGAGATCAAGACACGAGTGTATTGAAGACACAAGGTTCATGTGAAGTAACCCATCTTGTGTATAAATCATAGGGGCTCACGCCATCGATATTCGAGTGTCCTGATCTCAGTAACTGGGAGCAGTACTCCTGAAGTTGCATAGAATTGACCCCTTCATCCCACCCTCCCTCCTCTTTCACTATAGGAACTTGTATATTTTGATGGCTTTTATAGTATGTTTAGTTCTAAAAAACTCTCTTTCTAATGTTGTTTGGTCTTCTTCAGAAACTTATCATAGCTCCAGTTAAGAAGGAGCTGGGTCTTGCTTTCAAGGGTAACCAGAAGATGGTGGTTGAAGCATTAGAGGTATTCTATTATAGTATTTTTATCATCTTGTTTTCTTAGTATTTCTTTATTCACTCCAGAAGTTATCATTTTCATTTTTGCTTTATCTTTTTACTCCTGTTTTTGCTTTGCTGGGAGACTTCGAAAAGATTGGTTCTCCCTCTTAGCAAGTATCCATTTTTGGAGTTAGGAATGTATATGATATGCTGGTTATTTTAGATTGGCAGCATATTTATTTTTTCCGGAGTAGCAAATTACTGTATTACATCTGCCTATGAATGGTGGAATGTGGGTTTGAGCTTCATCAAAGAGACTGATTGATATTTGAATTCTGATGAAAATAAATTTTCCTCGTGTTTAGTTGTGGTATCCATGCCCAGATCATGATTAGGATGCTATCCGTATTGGGAAATTAATGTGGAACTATATCCAACTATTATGTTCTCAAAATTTGTGAAATTTTCTTCATCCATAAATGTAAACAGGCTATGGGCGAGAAAGAAGCTATGGAGATGAAAGCGACTTTGGAAGCCAAAGGCGAGGCAGAGTTTCATGTTTGTACTCTTGACAAAGTTGTCACTATAAAGAAAAATATGGTGTCAATCTCCAAAGAGAAGAAAAAGGAACATCAAAAGGTTTTCACACCATCAGTGGTTGAACCATCATTTGGGATTGGAAGGATCATATACTGTCTCTATGAGCATTCATTTTATACGAGGCCCAGTAAAGATGGTGATGAACAATTGAATGTCTTCCGTTTCCCTCCACTGGTAGCTCCAATCAAATGCACTGTATTTCCTCTGGTTCAGAATCAACAGTATGAGGAAGTTGCCAAGCAAATTGCCAAGTCATTGACAGCTTTTGGGATCTCGTACAAGATTGACATAACAGGTATGCACTTTCGGAATAATTTTACTCTTGCAAGTATACCATATTCTACTTCAGGAACCCATCTGCTGCTGAAAACATTAGTTAGGAACATATTAGCTTAATCATAAAAACTAATGATATCTTTTCTGATTGTTTAACTAATTTGAAGACCAAATTCTGCAGCCAATGAAGACTTCTCCAACACTTCTGCAGTTTGTTGGTCAATTTAATTTATCAAATTGTTGATAACTAAGCTAAAAAGTTGATCTAAGGTGCTGACATCATTGCAAATAACTGGAGATTTTTGTCCTGCAATGATGAGAAAAAAAAGTGTTCTAAGAATCATTGGGCTTAAAAAGCAAGGCAATTCACGACTCGGACTCGAACTCGAACTCGCATCTATGACGAGCCAGTTCAAGCTCGATTCAAAGCTAGACGGAAAAATCATTTTGTGCTTGAGCTTGGCTTGGGTTAGACTCGTCAATGTTCGAGCTTGATTTCGAGCTCTATCGAGCTATCACATGAATTCAATCATGGGATTGCATCTCTACTTCATGGAACTACATATGTGTTGGGACAGAAAGTAAACTTTTTGACTTGTGTTCCAGCAGCTTCACCAACAGCATTGGTGGAGGGGTTTTCCCCCCACAAAAAGAAATTAAAATTGCAACTGAGAATATCAAAGATGTCCCGGGCTTCCTTGAGCTCTGACAAGTGGCAGCTTAACTGGTAGAGCATGTTCCTGGCAGCTAATCTTGGGGAGGGCGTGTTAGCTTTCTTCCTTTTTCTCTTGATCTAGTGTGGTGGTGAGAGGATGAAAGATTGAGTGCAGAATTTCTTTATCTCTCCAGATCTAATTGAGATTTTGGTGGTGACAACCGAGCAGATATTGTGGGAAAGAAATTGCAGAGGTCAGGGGAGAGGTGAAAATTGACAGTAGAAATTAGGACATGGCTTTAGAAACCGGGAAAATCAAAGGGGCAAAAATGTCTGCAACAGTCAATGCTATATTTAAAGTTAAAATAAGAATTTTTTTAAAATTAACTAAAAGCTCACAACTGGCGTGTGAGCTATCAAACAAGAATAGGTAGGCACTTCACTCAAAATACATTTGAACAGCTTGAACTAGGTTCAGGTTCAGTAAATTCGAAGTTGTGTGGTAGGATGCAACTTAAATAAGAGACTTTCCAGTCTTCATACATAAGTTGTGTCATAATATGCTGTTTTCAGATTGGCCTAATATTCAAATGGCAGAACAAGTGTTTTAGTTCTCCCGACACAAGTCAAACTCTCCTTCATGTGTTATATTTCCATGTGGGAGGGGGATTTCAAGTTGGCTGTTGTAGAAAATTATTAATATTTTGATGAACATTGGGTTTGCATGTAGGTATGAGCTATTCATATGTTTTCTATTATGCAGGAACCTCAATAGGAAAGAGATACGCTAGAACTGATGAACTTGGAGTTCCTTTTGCCATTACAGTTGATTCTACATCCTCAGTTACTGTCCGTGAAAGAGATAGCAAGCAGCAGATTCGTGTTAATGTGGATGAGGTGGCATCTGTGGTTAAGGAGGTGACTGATGGTATGAGCACATGGGCTGATGTATTGAGGAGATATCCTACTCATTCATCTTGACCAGCAGTGAGTGGATTTTAGATTGGCTTACCCCAAAATCCTCATTGAATGTTGTCATTTGAACCTCTTTTGTACGTCTAATCAGGACAGTCATCCACGCGCACAACTCTTCTTTGTGAAATTTTTCTCTCTCAAATCATTTCAGTCAAACTGGTGGAGTTACTTGGATGTGTTGTTAAGTCAGAGTGCTCCTCTTGTGGCAATTCCAGGGGGTATTCTTCTTGTTTTCTATCTATATTCTGGAAATAAATTCTATAAATTATGGGTTTGATTTTATTGGAGGTGATTAACTGTTCCTCTAAATGGATACCGGTAAGGATTAATAGGAAGAGGCAGAGTGGGGAAGGGGTAGGAGGTCATGCAAGGTCAATGAGTTTCAACTTTCTGAATACATTGTGGGATGAGGTTATGTTCATCAATTGTGTGAGGTCCCTTTCTGAGCCACTCTTGCATCACCACACATCTTTTGTAAGTTCAAACATCAGTTCAATCATGAGGGGAATGATTAGTCATCCTCCCCGAATTAAGCCATCGTAAAGTCCTGGACTAAGATTTCTGCTGATTTTGACTTTTACAATGTGTATGTACATCTCGTTATGATATTTGGAGACAAATTTAGATAAGAATTTTTCATTATCATGATAAAGCCCAATTGCTATTCGATGCTGAACTCTTACTGCTTTTATAACCCTTATTTTCTCATAAGAAGTTCTGTACTATGTCTCGTGAACAATGACTTTTGTTTTGCAGCTCTACTTAGTTTAAAGAGTAGAAATCTCTATTCTTAGCACTAACTTTGTTACAGTTTAAGCTATTCTGAAAGTTTAAATGTAGCCTATTGTGTTTGTGTCAGAAACAAGTATTTTTCTGCTTTGTTGAGCAGAAAGAAACCAACTTATTCAATCTGTATCCGTCAAGAAGTGTTCAATCATATGAGTGCTAAAGTATGCCATAGTGACCGACTAACTAGCTGTATTTTCTGCTGAATACTTGGCAATGCTCTCTGACCAAAGAAGGAAATTTATTGTCCAGAGTAATGTTGAATATTTTCTGTATTAATGTCATTTGAAATATTGTTAAAGATTCAGCTTGCATGTATGTAGGATTTAGCTTGACTGTCAGAACAAATGCTGACACTGAATGATTCTAGTCTTTTCTTGGAGATTCCAACTTCAGTGTGTCTTAACCAACCTGAGTGTTTGTCTGTAAAACCAATTTGAAATGGTCTTTCTTATCTTTATCGACATCGTTTTTGATAAAATACAGAGTGCAGAAATATTTATCAAACGTTTATTCATGTATACCAGTATGAATTTCACTTTTATCCCAAGATTTAGATGTTACAGATATGTGCCCATGTATATGTTATATTACTCAAGAATAGAACCTATATATAAATATTTACTTCATATCTCATCTCATATCAACCCTGTTTCCATAGTTTCCAGACTTGGAAAAGGAAGCAGGAACTGTGTATGTGTTATTCCAGTGTGTTTAAATTGTTGTTTTAATTAGTAATTTAAAGATGGGTCATCAGCTAGCCATCTTGAATGGGAACTAGCTGCAGTCTGCCTCCATAAATCTCTGGAACCTGGCTTTCATCTATCTCTTCCCGCAGAGTGGCCTGCAGTCTCTTGTTTTCCACAAATACGATCTGTATACCATGAAAACATCACATCGATCAATCAAGTGAGTATTAACACGTTTGAAAATCGATAAAGTGAAAAATCTTACCTTCTTCTTGGTATTTTTGTCGATAAATGGGTAAATAATCTTCCACACTGTCATGAAGATGTAAGGTACGTGGATAATGAACAATTTCCCGAGTCTTTCTGGGTAGTAATCCTGCGATAAAAGAATCATAGTCAGCTGGATATTGTAGAAAGACCATGAATTATGTACTCTTCTGTGATGGCTACCTAAATTTTTACAGTGGTAAAGCGAACAAAGAACTTAAAACTGATGCAGGTTATTTGAACCTGTAAAATGGAAAGGCCTGCAGTTAATCCACGAATGTCGCTGTTAGAATAGCCATATCCTTGAAGATCTGCAATAATAGTGAACTTTTCCTGTCCATCAGGGATCCTGATATGCATCAAGAAATACTGAACTTAGTACTGAAAAACTGAGTCCTATTAATCGCAAGCTTGAATGATATCATTGGAATTGCAACAGTTCCTAAATGTATATTAAGGAAACTTGACATGCATCTGTGATGTGGAATACGAGACGAAACATTAAATTGGAATAGAGGAATCCAACTGTTTTCCTGGGATTACAGTAGTTTAGAAATACTTGTTCAAAAAGTGCAAAAAGAGAGCACAGAAAGCTGAAACAGAACATGGTACCTTGAACATAATTTATCCAAAGCAAACACCACCAAACCTGAAAAAATTGAAGCAGAATGTGAGAAAAGAATGATCAAAAACTTCAAGAAGGGTGTCGCGTACAAAACAATACGCACGTTTGAGTTCATCTATGCCTCCTTTGCAGGGAAAATGTCTAGCACCAAGAATAACCAAGACTGGACGCCCTCTCTTATCTGTTCCTTGCATAAAGATCTTGTTTTCTGCTATTTGATTTGTGATTTCTGATGTTGAAATGGAACCCTTTGGAACGAATGTTCGCCTCCATGTGAAGTATTTCATGAACATTGCAGAAGCCTTCTCCACATCAAGATCACGTGCACGAAGAAAACGTCTCAGTGTCAGATCATCTACGTCCTGCAAACCATTTCAATCATAACTAGAGATTTGAGATATATATCTTCAAAGACAGGTATAAAATTCAAGAAATTGTCTTGGAAACGGGAAAAAAAAAGGCATTCTTTTCTCTAGGACTATAAATGGTTCTATGAGTCTTAAAGATCTCTTCTTTTAGGCCATATATTATTCTTTCCTCTTTGTTTTAGTGATGAAGGTCTTAAGCAACCTCAAATTATCTGATATTTAAATGCAGCTTCCTGAGGCTTTAGGTGCACATCAGCCCAGATTTGGCTTTGTTGTCTACCAACTACACCAAGATAACTTATCCAAAAATCCTAACTCTATGAGCACACATTGATTTCTGTTCATTTTGGTTGAAAAGTAGTTTTTTAGGGATGGTCACGAAACTTACCAATGAGGGGCAAAGACTAAATTTGAACTATGAGGTCTTCTCTAATTACTAAATAAAGAATAGAATTTTAGATTTTGTCAAAAAACCATCCTAGATTCTCGAGAGTACATACATCCATATCATAAAATGCATCTAACAACGCATCTTCACATATCAAGAACTATGAGATCATCCCCTGTCATTCATTCAAGCCATTCTTTTTAATTTTTTCCCCTGCTTTTCTGAGGACCGGAAAAAGCTGCAATTAATAGGATTTCCTAATCCTCCCTTCCCAAATGTATATAACACCTATTGGCAAATTAAGTGAGATTATATTGGACCAAATACTAAAACTGGGATTTTAAGAATTTGCCAGAAACTAGTCATGAAGGATAGATTTGCAATCATGTTGTTAGATATAGCAAAGAGCATGCTTATTATTGTTACTGCTCATGTGAATAGTTCCACATATAGGATCAAAATGGTAAAGGAAACATCAGTCAAAGGTTTGAACAGTGGCTACATACAGAAGGCCTTAAAAGATTTCATCAACTGAATTTTTTTGGAAAAGGGATCAATAATATCATATCAGAAAACATAAAACATGCATTATATTTGCACAAACCCAACTACTTATACACAAAAAGAATCATGAATATATAGGTACCTTACAAGCTGGATCTTGCTTTTCAACCATGGCTCTCAAATGACCAAGCTTTCTCTTCTCCTCCTGATCAATGCATTCATTTCCTTCAACTTTCTCTTCCATTCTTTCAGGAGAATAAAATGTTTCTTCTTCTTCTCCTTCTTGCTTCAGTATTCCCTCCATCTGGGAATTCAAGATTTTGATAGAAATAGCAGGAGTTCTCTACTATTATAGTTCTAGTCATGCAAGTTGCCAACTGAACTGGAATTGCTCTTACAGTTTAGAAGATTTAAGGCTTACTTTGATGAATAGAACTAAAGTGTGTGATGGAGATAACTCAAGGCAGGGACAAAATTTAATGGCTTTGGCATCATGACCAAATAATATGGTGTTAATCTTGGTGGCCCCTAGAGGTTGGAGATTTTCCTTTTGTTGACTATGGTTTTGAAAATTCTTGCTTTCTTTTTCTTGTTTTGGCATTGAGTATTTATTTGGAATGTGACTTCTTGGAAGCTGTGCCCATTATTCCCCAAGCCCATTCTACATCTCATTAGACAACCAAATGTGCAGTACAAGAAGGGTTGAGTACCAAGATTAAAAATAGTTTCAATCTTCTATTTTAAATTAGTGTTTTTATCTGCAATAGGTCAAGATGAAGTTTAATCGAAAATTTCCTAGATTAGACAACGAACTTGCACATGATGTTGGAAAAGATGCACCCCCCCCACCCCCCACCCCCCCAAAAAAAATCTCATCTCCTGGTTTGTTTTCTGTTGTTCCATTATTTATAATTAGTATTTGATTTGATTTTTTATATTTTGGAAAAAAGAAGTGAGTATTTGGCCTTGAGAATGGTCATATGACTCCAACAACCATGTTATGTTTTTCTTTTGTAGAAATTGTCAGAGCGCCAAAAAATCTAAGCTGGTCAACTGTGGTCACTTTTTTTTTTTTTTGAAATATATATAAATCTAAACAGTAATATGTTTATTTACTTAATTTCAGCACCAAAAAAAAAAATGGTAGTAGGGAGCCCTCGGCACTTTAGTGACATTTTGATTCATATCATTATACAAATATTTCTTGAAAATAGCAGACAATTATCACAAAAAATTCAAAATGGAGCAATAGGAGGAAGCATTCTTTTCATATTTTTCATATTTGCTTGTGGGTCACTTTAGAAAAGAATATTTTTTTATTTTTCTTTATTATGGTTGATTTTGGAGATATTGAGAAAATAATTTGTGTGTTATTCAGATTTTATATCGTATCTAGATAATAGTAATTAAATTTGATTTGATCGAATTTAAATTAATTAATAAGTAAGCGCATTACATTATTATATAAATAACTCACATTCAAAAAATTATAATAAATTATAAGATAAATATAATGATATTTGTGGTTGAAACAAATAGATTGGACTAAATCTCAACTAGAATAGTAGCAATTTGATGATTCTTCTTTCTTATTAATTGTCATGGAAAAGAATTAATTGTGAGATAATATGATACAAATAACAAATTTATTTTCACATGAAATCTTAAACGAACATGTGGGCTTGTTAGCTACTAAAAGTTTATAAATGCACGCATGTTAGAATTGATAATATATAAATACAATAAGTGATCGACTAACATTGGATTCTATTAAAACTCATTTTAATATACATCTAATATATTTAAAAAATAAATTAAATTTAAATAAAACTACAAATTCAATAAAATTTTCAAATAAAAATTAAAAAAACATGTTATTTGACTCAAGTCAATTTATTAACTCAACCAGAATGTTTGGTTAAGCTTTCTAGGGAAATTGCCAATCCCTAGATTGACCAAACAGATGTCACAGATCTTTCCACACAGAATGTTGAAAAATGCAGTGTGTCAAGCTTGACATTTGGTAAATTTGGAAAAATATTTCAACACATGAGATGGAAAATTCTTAGCCATCAACTTAGAAATTTCAACAAGACTAATAAATATTTGGAAAATTTCTTACAAAGGAAGCAATTTTATGACGATTAATAAGAGAGTTTCCGAAGTGTAGATGCTATACTTCCAGTGCTGCACCACACAAACACGTAAATTTGTGTGTGTGTGAATGTGTGGTGAAATTTACCACACAAGTATATAAACTTGTGTGTGAAAATATGATAAAATATATGTATACCATCGAGTCGAGTGTAGTATTTACTGGATCGAAAATTTATGTTCTAAAATAATAAAATTTTGGATTCAAATTTAATAAAAAAGTACTACTTGTCTAGTGGTTAATTGTTAGTTGTTATTAATGGTGTAATATATAACTGCATTCACTTTTAGAAAGAAAAAGGGGGGGGGGGGGGGGGGGTGGCAACAACAAAAAAGAAGAAAGAAAAAAAAGAGAAACTCGATTTCCAAACAACGAAAACGAAAAACATATCTTTAGAGTTTAGTAACCCTAAATAACATCATATGTTTTATAAGATGGTAAAATCACCATTTTATATATCCGTATTTAAATTGAAATAGAAAGAAATTATATAAGAAAAAAAAGAAAACCATGTAGTAAAAATTAAATTCACATCCTTTTTTGTTATTTGGGGTTTAAAATATCTCGAATTGGATTTTTGAACTTAGTTTTACTACTTAATATTGTGACAATTTTAGTTACGATCATTTTCTTAATGTCTTGGTTAAGGAAACTCATCGAAACCGTAGCGAAAATGAATTTTTATAAGGTAATTGTCATTGTTTATAAAACGACACATGAGTGATCTATCCATGAAATTAAGTGAAGGTCGAATCGATTAATGTTGAAAAATGTGTTTAGGAAATGAAGCCCGTCAAAACATAAACCCTGAGAAAAATTTAAGCAAAGGGATTAGGCCGGTCCATCTATTAGGGATAGCCCACTTAGAAATATTATGAGCCAAATAATTATATTTCCTATTAATCTTGTCCTTGCCACCAAAAATAGTTAGCCACATGAAGGTTGCATATTCAATTTCAACGACACTTCATAAGCCCACTGGAAAAATATTTGATTTTTTTTAAAAGATACATCAAAATTTACGTTAAAATTTTAGAGAATTCGTATGTATATTTTCAATATTCTGCAACAATTTTTAGTTTTTTTTTATCGTGATATATATAATACAAAAGTTAAATTTGGTACATCGTTGTAAAAGAAAAAATGAGGAATTTATTTGCTCCTTACTTGAAATAAAAAAATTAATTTTTAGGTACAACTAAAAGTCTAATCCAATCTATCTTGGAAATAGATTGTTAAAAAACATCAACTTTCCATTTCTTACATTCTAAACACACTTAAAAAGATAAAAGAATATATCCAGGAGCCTTGTAGGGAGCATGACATTGACTATATAAAGGCTACCTCATTCACCAGATTTCGTGCAAGTCACACTTATAAAAATTTAGGGTGAATTATAAATTTTTTTAAGATTTAAATTATTTAAAAAAATTATTAAATTTATAAATTACAAATACTCAATTAATATTTATTTTTATTTTATAAATTGCACTTGTTACTGATGTATTTAAAACCTCAAAAGGGTATTTATAATATTTTAAGGAGTTATTTATAATTTCAAAAGATATTTTTAAAATAATTCAATGGATTATTTGTAATTTCAAAAGACATTTAGTTTTTTTTGTAATTAGGTTAAACCTCAAGTATAGTTTTTTTTTTTAATTTACTCTAAAATTTTACTTTTTTTTGTTTGAAATTGTGATGATTTTTTTTATATTATCTCTAGATAAATATTTTTACCATTTTTTCCACTGTTATACATCATTTACGAGAGTGATTTTATTGTCATACTACAATTACTTTTCATTTAGTATGAGTAACATCTAAGTTCTACAAATATCTAATAATAAAAATCAAGTGATTTTTTATTTAGGGAATTAATTACCGGGGAAAGTTTCTATCTTTTTCTTATTTTTTTAATTTTTTAGATAAACGATCAATCCTATTATAAATTATATCAAGATATCCAGAAATCAAGGAATTGATCAATTAAATTCTAAATTTTAAACACGTTTGTGAATTTAGCTCCTTTATTATTTATATTGAATTTCAATAAAAATTTGTTTGATCTAAACTCCAACATCTTTCAAAAATTTACTTGAATCACCGTATGCTTATTAATCTAATAAGCCAAATTAAAGAGATTATAAATTTATGCGGGTTTGGCTATCGTTATAATTGCATGGCCAAGGCCTAGGGTATCAATTGAGTCGAAGTTAAAATTTAATATTTTAAATTATCGTAACGATATTACATTATTACTAATATTATAAATTTGGCCAATCCCTAGGATGACTCTGTCTAGTCACAGTTAAAACTTGAACTTTGTGTTGGAATTGCTCTAAGACTAAAGAGGGAAAGAAACTAAAAAAGAAAAAAAGGGTCCAAAATCTTCCCCAGTATCCATCCATGAAGATAATAAGGATCCATTTCATTGATTAAAAAAAATAAAATTGAAAGAATTTTAAGTTGGGATAAATTTTCAATCATCTGAATTTTTTTCTTTTTAAAATAAAAATACAAAAATAGTTGATATAGTATGATTCATATCATAAATTATTTTATTGGAGTTCAATAGCATTCGAAATTTAAATTTTTTTATTTTAAATCATTCAAAATAAATATCAAAACGATTTATAAAATAATTGATACGATTTGATTCATAAGTACATTACTTTTAGATCCACTTCTTGTCTACCTTTAGAGCCCACTTCTTCTTTATACCACTGAGTAAAAGAAAAATGTAAAAATTTACGATTTATAAGGTAATAGCAATATTATTATAAAGTTTCCCCCTAAAAATAATTTTGTAACAGCTACGTGACAGCTAACCAAGACCAAACCATACCTTCCTGTTCGAATCCTCCCTCTGGCCTGGAGTTTTCCCTGTTTCTTCAAGCGATTAATTTCTCACACCCCCTATTTTTTTTTTTTATTATTTATTTTTTATGTTCTCTGTGTACTGTGAGAGTAATCAAAATCTCATTTTATTTGTGCTATATTGCAAATCCCAGATTGCAAGAAAAGTGTTTCTGACAACTACTCTGTGTATTGACATCCCAACTATCAATTTTCCGCTGTCCTCCTACCCATTGGCATTATAATAAGAATTATTATTACTAAGTAAAAATAAATTTCTGTGTTTGTTTTTTGAGGCAGGCATCTTGCGAAAAGATTTGGGCTTTTCTTGATTTTGGGTTCTTCTGTTGATTCAGTGAAGAGAGGGAGGAGTGGGGGAGCGTGAAAAAAATGAGGAATCGAAGATGGGTTTTTACTATGCTTTTGTATCTTGCGATTTCTTTGAGGACTGAAGCTTTCAAGTTCCAAAGAACTCAACGAACTGAGAGAATCTCGGGTAAGAATCTTAGTTTTACGTTTGTCTCTCTACTTTTATTTTTTTTTATTTTCTTTGGCAGGAAAATTGATGGTTGATTATGGGCTCATTTTGGTTAACTTAATTGATTTGAGAAATTAGGATTTTGATGTTGGATTTGCTTCTGGGTTTGACTTAGAAATGCTATGTTGGGCTCATTCTGATGTGATTATCTGTATTGAGATTCGGTTGGTTTGGCAAGGAAATTGTAAAGAATGGGTTATTGTATCTGAAACTTTTATACAATTCTTGGTGTACTGAAGTTTTAATTTGTGTTGTAGTCCATTGCTGGAAATGGAAAAAGAAATGTGTTTTCAGTTTGGTGTGATCTACTATCAATTTTGGCTTGCTTTGTGAGTTGGCAGCTGGTTTAATTCAACTGGGATATACCTTTAGCAAGTTCTAGCATCATACATTTGTTTTCAGAGTAAAATTGATTGAGATATATCCTCTATTTCTTAGATTTGAAAACTGTCTAGCTTTTTTGCTGGTTTAGGAGTACTATAGTTAGTCATGAAATTTTTTCCCGACCCCTTCAAAACATCAATATTTAGGTTTTTGTAGCTCAGGTATTCTGTGTTTTTTTTTTTTTTTTTTTTTCTTTTTCTGAATCACGGGGTGAAGATTGTTAATGTCATAACTAGGAACGAGAAAATGATGCCTTCATCAAGTGGAAGATTTGATTTTCTAATTTTATTGCAATAGACCCATAGATCTTTACTTTTCCGATCTGGTTGCACAGTTGAGGAACAAAGCAATTACATGCCAAAAGGTTGAGAGTTATGAAAAGTGTGACTAGCTGGTTCTTTGGTTGGCTAAACTACATCATCAGTCGAGCCCAATTGTTCTTGTTATTGTGAAGTTTAAGCTTCCCAAATTGATGCATAAAAGACTGAGGATAGTTGCTTTGATTAGCCATACATGATGCTACATTGTGGATATATTGTGTGGATTGAGGTGCAACTGATGCCACTTACTTTAATGGGTTATCTCTTTGGATATTGAATCCAAATATGTGAACTCAAATCATGTCTTCAACGGGTTAAATGGGCATGCTGACTGAAATATACGAAAAATAAAATTTGAGAGGACTTTTAGTTCTGGCTGCATCATTAGACTTCGGATGTCATTTTTGATATAGGAAAATGGTTTGAGGATCTAATTAGCTTTATCTCATATGGGCTAAATGCGGTAGTTTTAGCACAATGTTCCAGACTTTCGGTACCTCGAAGCCTGTTGGACTCTCCAAATTACTGGAATAAGCCTCTGGACAGCTGTCCACTAGTAATACTTGCTTTTAAGCTTGTTGGTTTCTTTAGCAAGATTAAAGAAAGTAATTATTTTTGAGACAAGGTACAGAAAGGAGTCAACAATTTACTTTTGTGTATATTTGAAGTATCTGAACGCATTTACAGTATCTGTCAGTTGAGGTATGAGGTATTTTGATGGAATGCAGAAACTTTCTTCTTTAGGGAAGTGGACATTATACAATCCAAGTCCATTTAAGGAAGGTACATTCAACATGAAACAAAGGAAGTATGTAGTACTGCTATTCATGTTGAGGTGTGAGCCATAGGTGTGTCTATGTGAAGTGAACTGTGAACCCAAGTAATGATGGAACTAGGATGAGGATAAAATTATAATATTATGAAAGTATGGATTTTAAACACTCTTTCTTCTGAATTCTATGAAGACTACATAGTGCTTAAATTACTCTTCAGTGATGCTCTTAATGATGAAAAGATTAAGGTGAAAAATCTGACAGTTTCCAAACTCCATAATAACTTTGACCCAACAAGCTGCGCGCATCGAACTCTGGAGGCGGGCTAAGACCTTATATACCACTACGACACATCAGATGATGCATTCTTTAATTTCCTCCCTCACTTTGCTTGGCAGTCTTTTGGTTAAAAGCTGGAGTGGAGTTAACGGACATACAAACCAAGATATGATGTCACCAACATGGAGATTCCTGCCAAACTAAAAACATATGTATAAAGAGTTTCTTCTTTTTTTGCAAAAAAAGATGCACTTATTCAAAAAATTTCACATGCTACAAATAAATTTTTGAAACATTATTTTTATGTATATAGATATGTAACTGATGACTGAATGAAGAATTAAAATATATACGTATTTATATAAAAATAATGCTGTAAAAATGCTCTCAATCTTTATTCTTTTCAAATATGATGCTCTCACTCCACACTCCTCCACATAATTGCCTAGGTCAGGAAAAAAATGGTCAAGTTTTTGATGGTATGCAACTAGAGTGCAAAATCTGTAAATTTGTTATGATAGTCTAGGTTAATATTCTGAAAACTTCTATCAACTTAACCAGTTAGATGATTTTCACTTGTTTTGATAAATTTTTCTTAAAATTTTGAGTGTGCTCATTTATTTTAGTTGCACTTTCAAATTTCAGGTAGTGCTGGTGATGTCTTGGAAGATGATCCTGTTGGCAGGTTAAAAGTTTTCGTTTATGAGCTCCCCAGCAAATACAACAAAAAGATTTTACAGAAGGACCCAAGATGCCTCACCCATATGTTTGCAGCAGAGATTTATATGCACCGCTTCCTTTTGTCAAGCCCCGTTCGTACTCTTAATCCTGAAGAAGCAGATTGGTTTTACACACCTGTGTATACGACTTGTGACCTAACGCCAAATGGTCTCCCTTTGCCATTCAAATCACCACGTATGATGAGGAGTGCTATACAGCTAATTGCTTCCAACTGGCCTTACTGGAATAGAACTGAGGGGGCTGATCACTTCTTCATCGTGCCTCATGATTTTGGGGCATGCTTTCACTATCAAGTACGAAGTCTCATTGTCTTTTTCTCTTTTCAAATGGATTTTTTAAGTTCTTGTCTATACTTCAAGAATGCAAGTGATAAAACTGAGCTTATGTGTATGGATAATATTGATTCATTGGCAGATTAATAATTTTAATGTTGACTCAATATGAAGTTTACTGAGCGTACCATACTTATTGCAGGAAGAAAAAGCTATTGAGAGAGGGATTCTTCCATTGCTCCAGCGTGCTACCTTGGTTCAAACTTTTGGACAGCGAAATCACGTTTGCCTAAATGATGGCTCAATTACAATTCCTCCATATGCTCCTCCGCAGAAAATGCAAGCCCATTTAATTCCTCCTAGCACTCCTCGGTCCATCTTTGTTTACTTCCGAGGTTTGTTTTACGATGTTGGGAACGACCCTGAAGGTGGTTATTACGCAAGGTTTGTCTTATTGACCTGCATTTTTTGGATATTTTATGCTGTCACCCCTAAACAAAGCTATTCATTCTCAAGATGAATATCTGATTCAACTTCTAGTTGAAAGCTCGTTGCGTTCACTTGTTCTTTTATTTGAATAACCTGAACAGAATATGTATTTTACATTGTTAGGATCATTCTTTTCAAGGAGCAATCAGTTTCATTTGGAAAAGCATGGAATGGTTTCAATTAGTTTTAATTGCCATTTTCCAACTTTTTTTACATAGCAAATGGCAAATATGAATCTTCTGATGTTGTAACACCCCCCCACCCCAACCCAAAAATAAAAAATAAAAAAAATTGCACTCATGAAAGAATAGTTGATGTTCAGGACAAATTTTGACCAGTGACCTAGATATTGAAGAATCTGAAAATATATATCTATCCTAATATCTATTTAAAACGTTACAGAGGTGCACGAGCATCAGTGTGGGAGAACTTTAAGGACAACCCACTGTTTGATATCTCAACTGAGCACCCAACTACCTACTATGAAGACATGCAGAGAGCTGTTTTTTGTTTGTGTCCACTTGGATGGGCTCCATGGAGCCCCAGACTGGTTGAAGCTGTCATATTTGGTTGTATTCCTGTTATTATAGCTGATGACATTGTCTTACCATTTGCTGATGCTATTCCATGGGAAGACATTGGTGTTTTTGTAGCAGAGAAGGATGTTCCTAAGCTGGATACCATTCTCACCTCCATTCCAATTGATGAAATATTAAGGAAGCAGAGATTACTCGCCAACCCTTCAATGAAGCAGGCAATGTTATTTCCACAGCCTGCTCAGCCGAGGGATGCTTTCCATCAGATTTTGAATGGACTCGCTCGTAAGTTGCCCCATGATAAGAGTGTGTTCTTGAAACCAGGTGAGAAGATCTTAAACTGGACTGCAGGCCCGGTGGGTGACCTTAAACCCTGGTAGGCACTCAGTGTGAAAATGGTCTACTTCACTTGTGTCGAACCCATGCTGCATCGGAGATACCACTCATCCACCTCAAGTGTAAATTTAGCATGCAAGTTGAAAACCCTTTTGCAGTTGTAGTGTTTGCTGTAAGCAGTTAGAAAATAGAGATTGTGATTAATCTGGAAACAGTTACCAGTGTTTTGTCCTCAAGCTATCATGCCACTTGGTTTTTGTAGCAAGAACAGTTGATTACTTCATCTTTAATGCTGCATTCAGCGTGTCGATGTCCTTTGAGCTTAGCTTCTGTGGAAATGTGAATTTAGTTTATGTTATATACCATTGAGAACCGGGAATCTGATGCTACATGAGTCTGAAAGGGTTCAGACACTAATGAGTAAATACATGAGCAAGGATGAGGGGAGGAGTCATTATTATGGACTACCCTTAGAGGTTTGATTTAAATACAAATATATTTTTTTCAGATTTTTGAATTAAATTTGCCTCTTCTAACACTATCTTAATTAAATTTTCATGAAATGATTCTTTTTTCCTTCGTGAAAAATCACATAAATATTCCCAGAATATAGAGATCACATTTACATTCTGTCAAATTATAATTATATTCCCTAAATATTATGTATTTTATAGTTAGACAATTGCAGATTATATAAGAAAATGATGAAATATCATAAATATTTAAAGAAACTTTTGATATCGTTTTAAAAATACAATTTTAATGTAAGATATATTTTTGTAGATATAAGATTTTACGTATTTTTTTCAATTTACCCTCGAGATAAAAAATATCTATATTTGTAGAAACTTCTCATGAAGTTTGCCCCAACATATACAAAGTCCCACCGACTTTCCATGGAATTTAGGCACTTGAAAAAAATTATCTCGATGGAAAATTATAAAAATATATATAAATTTTAAAGGTATAAAAGTAGGACGAAGAGAGTACATACAGCTCACGTCGGAATTCAAATGAATCTTGACAGGAATATGTGACACATTCAATTCACATATTTCATCTACTAAAATCTTGTCTTAAAACTTATTTTTAAACCTTATTTTTAAATTTTATGAATCCAGAAAAATAAAATCAACCTGGCTAAAAGATAAATAGGAAAGGTCCAATAATTTTGGGGGCACTTTTGTGGGAAGTACGACAGCCACGCTTCACCCCAATACCTATCACCCCCTCCTCCCCCCACCCCCACCCCAAACCCCAAACCCGACCTCATATTACCACACTCCAAACTTAAAGGCAAATAACATAGTTTCAAGAAAGATTATAAGCAGAATAATAGCAACAGAAAATGGCCTTGGCACCCACCAGGCTTCATGTTACCAAGTCGACTGCACCACCACCTCCGCCGGGAAATGCCGGCGGCCTACGGCTGCCCTCCAACAGTTTTGTTCTCAAGTCATCGTTCTTCTCTCCATCTCTCCGCCTGTTGTCTCCCCCTCAAGTGTCAACTGCTGCTGCACCAAAATTCTCTATGCGGGTGGCTTCCAAACAAGCCTATATTTGCCGTGATTGCGGGTTTGTGTTCTTGTTTTGCTTTATTTTAATGCAGTATTAGAAAATCTTTATGAATCAGTGAATTGGGTATCAGTTTATATTTTACTTCTTTTTGTTTGATATTGGGAATTTTAGAACTATAGTTATATATATATATATATATAAATGTATAATCAAAGTTTTTGATGGTGAATTTTGAGTGGAAATGCAGGTATATCTACAATGACAGAACTCCATTTGAGAAGTTGCCTGATAAGTACTTCTGCCCTGGTACATTCTTGGTTAACTACAATTGAAATATGCTATTTATCTTGTCCACACCATTCTTCTTAGGAATATTTTTCAAATTTCTCCTTTTTTTTTTTTCAACCCCACCCCACAAAACCAATCAAAATAAGAAAAGAAAATAATACTGCCAACTAGTGACTCATATTTTAGATGGTAGTTAAAAAAAATATATATATATTTTTTTATATTTTTTTATATTATTATCTTCAAAATTAATAATTAAAAGTTGAATATTGTATTATATCATAATATTATTGATATAGTAATATAAAAGAGAATTTCTATTTCGAAAAATAGTACTTTATTTTACACATCCCAAAAAAATAAAAAAAATAAATTTAAAATATAGAGAGTAAATTAATAATTAAAAAAAAATAGATAGTACATTAGGGTTAAAAAAGTTACTCGGTCCCAACTCATCAAATTGCTCCAATAAATCCTTTTTAAAGTGACTGTTTTTAATAGCTAGTACTATCTTTTTCACCATGTGAAATTTTTTTTATGCTTCACAATTTATACAACTTTAGTAAAGATTAATATTTTACTCTATTTCACAATTTATGCAACTTTGGTCACGACTCATCCAATTATAACAAAAGTTCATTCACTTTCCCTAGTTTAATTAGACTTAGACATGCTACATTCAGTAGATAATATATTGAGTATGTAAATGATGAATAAATACTCAATTTTATAAAAAATGAGATATTTATTCATTATCCAAATAATCGATGTACATTATACAAGTGTAACATGAATATTATCATTGCAACCCTTTTATAACCTTTTTTTGTTTTTTTGTCCAATTTATGGAATTATTGCAGTTTGTGGTGCCCCCAAACGGAGGTTTAGGGCATATGAGCCAGCCGTGACCAAAAATGCCAATGACACAGAGGCTCGCAAAGCCAGGAAAGCACTGATTAAGAGAGGCGAAGCTATTGGGTATATAACCATTTTAAATTTCCAATTTTACCCTCTCCTTTTCCCTTTGTTTTGACAGAAACAACACAGTAATACTAACTGCAAGAATAATTTGGTTGTGCAGGAAGGCATTGCCCTTTGCAATTGCACTTGGAGCTGCAGCATTGGCTGGTTTATACTTCTACCTCAACAGCACTTTCTGAAATGGGTATCAAGAATTATATAGAATAATTTTTAATATAGTGAAGGGAAAATCAATTGTACTTTCAATCTTTTTTTGTGGTAATTTTTGTTACTATAAATATTTAATATTCAATTTTCCTCTCCTGGTTTTTAGATAATATAGCTCAATAGTCAATTCTGCCATTGTCTTGAAGCTAAATTGCTATCACTTGTTGTGGGTATTTAGAGCATGGAGAGAAATTGATCAAGAATTATTTTAAATAAGACGGTATTTTGTAGCGGAAAAATATCATTTTATAAAAATGGAGCCTTTTTTAAAACATTTTAGAAAGGAAATACAAACAATAAATTTGATTCAGACAAACCTAGAGATTGAATTTTAAACATACCCTGCAGATGTGCATACCATAATTCCAGGTGCTTTCACTTCGACAATTTAAACTTACTAAAAAGTTATCTTACTCATGATTTTGTTGGGGGGGGGGGGGGGGGGGGGGGGGAATCAAATGGATGCTCAGTGATTTTTCAATAAATAAGTCGTGTAAACTTAACATGGTATCTAGTGTTCAAAATTATTTCAACTATGTTGATAGCATCCTGTTTCACTTCATTTCACTTGTGAGGTCTTATTTCTCTTCAGCCCACATAAATTTCAGGTTTGTAGTTATGCAATCACTCAATACATGGTCGAGAAATAAAAATAGAAACAAATAAAATGTCGAAGAAGATGAACTTGATATCTTGGTAACAAATAATTAACTCCATACATTTTTATTTTAATACATCCGCATTATAATATCATACTTTATACTCCCACAGTTTGTAATTTGTCTATAATTCAAAGGAACGCGTTATTATGGAACCTTCAAATCGAAAACTACTGGTTCCCAGTAATAGGACTGTCTCGACCCTTCTTGAAGTCATCCCAGCCTCTCACCCATGGCTGCCCAGGAGTTGCTCTAGTTTCAGGGGCAGCATAGTTGTCGAGATTGTTAACAACCTTTTCTCGCAGAGCCACGAAAACCTAACAAAAAAGTAGAGTTTCAGAAAGAAACCACGAACTGAGAAGCAGAAAGAAACAGCAAGCTGGATTTCTATATTGTTGTCTTACAGGATTTTGGTTCACTGCCTGTGGGGGTTGCTCCTGACAAGTCAGCCACTTCCAAAGATCGGGATTTTCCTGCAGGTGATAGGAGGGGAACAGTCTTAAAAAGAAAAGTATATATTAGCTGATTACAGGAGTCTTGACAAGGCTATAACATCCGGGACATTTTTAAGGTCGCACATGTCCTACTCTATAAAAGAGCAATTTTATTCTTTTATGAGAGATCAAACTAATGAGATAACCACGCTAATGTGCATTATAAAAGATACCTTAGTGTTAATATAACCCATCATAGTGGGAATGTTGCATAAGAGCTGAGACTTATGTTCACAGTGAAAGCCACCAGACACAGACACAGGCTTAGCAACAGAGAATAAGCCACTAATGAGTCTCTACAGTTGTTGTTGAGTAGTCAATATGTGAATGCAAAACAAATGTGGTGCACAGTATATTGTGCCTACTCTAATGGTGACAGTAAAGCGTCATAATCTGGTACATGATGGCTGCCGAACTTGGACGAGCAGGTATGTTGAGCTGTCCATGTTCAGTAAATCTATTTGGTTGCTTTTGAAGTTTTAGCATAATTGTACTCCATATTTTTACTCCAGGTATGTCACTTAAGACCGGAGGATCCAGCCGGTTGATTAGAGGTGCCCTCTGAAGCCCTCACCTAGGGTTGCATATAAGGTAGATCTGAAGCTCACATATCTCCATGTTATTGGTATGGGTGTCATAAGTGAAATTTTGCTTAACTTTAGGAGTGCATCTCAGAATTAACAGTTTATTCAGAGCTGTATTCTTATAGGTGACTTGGGAAAAAGACACTAGCGTGTTAATCACAAAAGTTTTACCCAAAGCTCAAATTGTAGAAACCAAGTTTTAAAGGGAAAAGCTATTGACAATACTGGTATTAGTCCCTAAAGCAATCATCTGAATTGATATTCAAAAAGTTAATAAATAAAAAAACTGAGTTACCAACAAAAAGACAATGTTCAAACAAGATATCAAGCATTCAGCTCATATTTCTTGTTCTTCTCCTATCTTTCTTCCTATATCTCCAGAATTCACTCACCATGTTCCACGGCAATTTTTCAACTTTAATAGGTCATACTATTAAACCTCAGTTTAAATGCTGGACAGACTATTGGAGACGTGTGGCATATGGATCTTACTTTTTCAGCATAACTAAAGATACTTCTTGTTTGATTAGAAAATTTAGAATTGTTCAGAAAGGCATATTGCCACTTCTCTCCATACAGAGATGAATTCAGTGTTAACTATGTTGCTTGTTATTTTTGGCAACAAAGGGTTTCAAACCTTTAAAGCATTTGACCACCCAACCCAGGTATGGAAATCACCCTATAAAACCTAGTACCCTCAACTGAACTTGTGCTGATAGTGATGGTAAGTTGATAAAATTTTGATCACACAACTACTTGTTAAAGGGAGTTCCATACCATGGTTTGACCACCTAACTGAATCAGCAATCCCCGCTTGGTTCATAGACATCACAAACATTACGAATTTAGCATTCAGTGCTTTTTCTTTTACTGTTTACCATGGATGAAGTGGGAAGATGGGAATGCTGAAAATTCATTTTCCAGGCATAAAGTCCTAACTAAAATTCCAACTCTATAGTTTAGCAAAATTGTACTGATTTTATTGGCGCATTCTGCAGCAGTAATACACAAAATTTCGGACAATTGCGAGAAAAGCAGCAAAAACCAAGAATGGGAAATAACAAGAAGTAAATTTACCAGGTCAAGTACATGAACAAGGGATCTAATTCCACTTTCATCCATAGAGTGAATGTGATCCTCCACCCATTTCCCCAGAACCAAGTCCAGCTCCAGGTAACCCCTTTGTTTACTCCTGTACAAAAGCCTAAAATTTTCCCACACCAAATAAACCACTCATTAAAAAATAAATAAAAAACACAACAACAACCAAAACGAAATAAAAAAAAAAAAGAAAGAAATTTCCAAAAATTTACGCCTCAATTTCAAAGAGTCATTAAAATCAAGAACCTGTTGAACAAGCGCCTCTTGCTTTCTTCATTCGAGAGATCGATATCTACTGATTGGTTGCTCTCATTCGAAGAATAGGAACGCGAGAAGGAACCCAATACAGGCCTATATAACCCCAAATAAATCATTTTTCAAAATTATTATAAAAAAAAAAAGATCACGATAAATAGCAATGAAAAAAAAAATCACAAACAGACGGCGAACGGAGCTGAAAATTGACCTGCGAAGAGCGTGGGAGGTCCGACCGGAGCTGAGCATACGAGGGACGGTTGAGACGAGGGCTCTTCTCAAACTTGCCATTTTCGTGTGTGAGAGTTGGGAAAGAAATGGAATTTCGGTGAAGTGATTATTAATGGGCTAAAGAAGCGGCGGAAGGAGGTGGCGTAGCACTCTTCGCAACCACTTGGATTCTCGCGGGAACAGCCTGCGGTTGGTGGTGCCTCAGAATTAGTTTTCTGGTCGAGATAATAGGAATTCACGTGCAATACTTGGATTGAGTCGTAAGCCAAAGGCGAGCGAATCATTCGCATTGTTTAGATGGTGTTTTTTTAAATTTATTTAAAAGATTATATGAATTTTTATATCTTATAAAATATTATTGAAGATTTGGATAGAATAAAATTTTAAAAATTTTAATAACAATTTTATAATTAAATTATAAGAATTAAAAAAATTATTAAAATAAAATTTTAATTTAAAAATAAATCAAAATTTTCGGAGCTTATAAGTTTTTTTTTTTTTTTTAAATTTTATCAAACACTTTAAGTAATTTTATAAACTCTCAAATATCTTATAAGATATTTTAAAAAGTTTATAAATTTAGCCAAATATCTTGTCATTTCTAAAGTTTGGGAGACTATATATTTTTATAATGAAATCGAAAAATATGTTTAAAATGAAAAATGAATTCGAAAGATTTATTGAAAATAATGATGTCATGTATTTAAAAGACATTATTTTCAACTATAGATTATTGTTAATGTTGTCTTTTGTGTTTAGTAAAAATATTTTCAACTAAGAATATCTTATTAATATTATTTTATTATAATTAGTTTGGGTATATAATTATTTAATTAAAATAATAATTAATAAATATTTTGCATTTAGGAAGAGAAAAATTGAGTTCCCGAAAACAAAACCAAAGCCATATAAATCCAAGCAAAATTTGTTATCATATCCATTAGCTTGTAGCTTTATATCATATGAAATAATTGATTCATTGTTACTACCACAAAGTAATCGCCAATTTTATTTCATTATATCCTTATCTATAAAAATAATTGGTTCACAAATAGGTGATTCACAAACTGCAGCTACAATAAAGTTCTAACTCATGATCGCCCATAACTATACAATGCAGTTTCACTTCTACTTTCATTCCCATCTCCATCCTAACCAAATATTTAAGCCTATTAAAGCTTAGCATGTCTATTCTGGCACCAATAGTATGAAGAAAAAAGTGAAAGCATGTTATGTTACTCAAACTTATCATATCTCAGCTAATCAGCTCTTGTATAGGATGTAAAATACTGCAAATTCCAAGATTGTGCAAGGGGACAACCATCCATATCAGCATAGTTGTGTCCAATTATTCAGAGTCATATCAGAATCAACAGGTTTCTCCAGATGATCGTAATCTTGCGTTGAGAGGTAAGTTTCCAGACATGAGGAAAATCTGTACTATATGACTTGCATTAAGTCCATTAAGAGAATGCCAAAGCAAATCTTAGGATCTACCAAATATAAACCCAAAATTGTGCCCTTCTGTTCTATCTCATTGCTCTGTGTTCCGGAAGTAAATATAACTGGATGCCAAGTCGTAAGCCATGCAAATAGTTGAGGCGTCATTACTCTTGCATCCCTCGTGAAAATATATCGAGTCAAATCTGTTGCAACAAATCATTTTCCCAACTCCCATTCCAACAGATCAGTTAAGCAGCCAATGGTTGAAAACGTAAAGGCATGTTAAATAAGTTTGTTGCCAGTAGCGTGCGTTTGTCTCTTGTCTATTCTTTGGCAAAATGCAACTGGAATGTAGTTCTACAATGTGTCAACCCCTACTTCAGAAATTTATCTCACGCCTCTCAGCAAAAAATTTGCCACTTATGGATTGATCTGGAAGCAGGGCAAGCCACACTGCAGTATCAGCCCCTTCCTCAGGGCTAGTATGCCCTGCCCAACCAGTCATAGCAGTCTTCACCCAGCCTGGACAGTAGCAGTTGATATATATCTTCTCACCTTCTGGCCGCTCTGAGAATATCCTTGCCATCAGCCTTGTGTAAGTGTTAACTGCTAATTTTGACAAAGAATAGTCTGTAAAAACTTGAGGCCATCCACCATCTTTCCAACTGCCATCTTTTACTTGTTCTAAGAATGTATTCATTGTCTGGTCAATCAATTCCTCAGATAGCAATTCATCATCTTCCAGCTTTTTTCTCAAATCAATATTTCCAATTCTCTGCACAATCAAACAAAAATTGGTCATTACTGATATCAGACGGAATATACTTCATGGATATTGTAAACTCTCAGTCAGTGACGGGTGAAGAATTTACTCCACAAGCAATATTAATGTCATATGAGATAGTAAGTCTTCGTTCAACCTGTCTAGGATAAGTCATCATAAGTTTATGTGAACCTCTTACATTAAATCCCCAAAGAAGGAACAAAAGAAACCCCAGTAAGAAAGCGTACAAGCTGAAAACTATAGATTGTTAAGTTCTATGGCTGGTGGAAGATATCACCAACATGGAAAACAATTGGCCTTCTAAGTAAAAACGATTTTGAATATTTTTCTCAGAAATAGAGAAAGAAAGAAACCTTCAAAGTAAAAATCTAGTGAAAAGCAGTTCTGGGCCTCATATTATTGAAAGCTGAAATAGATTGAAGGGTCTCACTGAGAGAACCAACTGATAGATGCTTCTGCAAATAAAACCAAAATGCAACCTAGTTTTTCTCATTTTGCAACCATGTCATCTCTAACCAAATTCAGATCAGTCACAGGGTACCTAAAGTTTTCAAACATACATATCTATGATGAGTCATATCTACTATTTTACAGTAAGATAATTTGTAATCTTGCATTCACAACATGCACTCTCTCAGTGGACAACGGGGAAAACTGCTAATGGATTGCATGGGCCTATGCGGTCTCTTAGGCAGTATTCAGAATACCTTGAATAAAAATTAAGGTAACTATTGTCTGATCCTATTTTGCTATTCCTGAAATTTCCAAGCAGAGGTCGTATAGGCCTATGTGGTCTCTTAGACATTATCCAAAAAATCCCTCGAATGTCTTAATGTGTGATCTTAGTTTCCTGGTCCTATTGTGTTTTCCCTAAAGTCCCTGTACAAGGATATATTCAATGTTTAAATGGCAGCAATACACAAAACACTCTATTTTTGTGTCTATTTGCAAACCAAATAGCCACCCTCATATGTGCGAAAAACAAAATATCATAAAACTGGGAAATGGAAATGAAACAGTAGAACCCTTACATTCCGCCGCCCATTCAATCTTCCCAATCTTGAACTCACATTAACAATACGAGCACCTGACTCTGAAGGTCTCATTAGAGGGATCATGGCTTTGATCATCTTTTTGGTCCCACAGTAGTTGGTAGCAATAACTTTTTCAGCAAATTCCACAGAATTGTCTGACCCGGCATTGAAATTTACTCCTGCATTATTTACCTAGAAATTTGTGTATAATCAACGAAAAGTCCCAAATCTCACTAAAAAAATGATAAAATGTGATGCTAATTTTAATTATTTCAATCTATAAAAAGACAGCATCACATCGTTGTAAACAAGTGAAGTTTCCTCCAAAAATGGCATTGTCATTTTCTAATTATATCACCATCTATATATTCTGCAATTTGGGACAATATGAGTCTCATCAGAATCTTGAGATCTTGTTAAGATAGGTAACAAATTGACTTCTGGTACTGCAATTTACATACAAACAAAAAACAAGCAATATGTGCCAGATCATAGATCTGTCTTTTTAATTTTTTCGTTTCTGGAAGCAAGCAGTCACTATAGTAAACACTGCAAAAGAAATTTAATCATTTAATCCAAAAAAAACAATTACTTGCAAAAGTATAGGGGAGAGTCCACTCTACCAATATATCTATACCACCATAAATTTCCTTTGTCCATATAGCAAATGCTTCAATTGATGAAGGATCCACAATATCTAGTTGATGGAACACCACATTGAGACCTCCTTCTTGTAAGACCTTTGCTGCTTCTTCTCCAACAACAATCTCTCGTGAGGTGAGAATAACTGTCAATCCATGCAAAGCAAGTTGGTGCGCAATCTCAAATCCAATTCCCCTATTTGCACCAGTCACCACTGCAATAGTGTTGGAGGTCCACCATCTGAAAAAGCATTCATAATTAACAAAATCTTGGTCCAAATTCAATTGTGGAGAAGGAATATAATCTACTATATCCTAATTTTCTTTGGGAAAAATTGTGAGAACAAACAGAGCAACTACAACAATGTTGACTTCTACAACTTGAAAAAGTATTTTATTTGCATGACAACATCATGTGAAGAAATATATCTGCCATCTCAAGAAAATTGAAACAAAAGGTGAATTTTCAGAAGGGTGATTGCAATGAAGACAGCTGAGGAATTCTGACATTACACTTTTACATGGCTTCTAAAATCTCATGTGCCTTGTTTGAGACTCACCAAAACAACATTCTGACATTTTCAGCATTCACAGACTTGCAACAGTTGATTATAAAACCTAATATACCACAAAGACAAGTGAAAAGCCCAATACAAAATTGAAACAATAATTTTCTGAAATCCAAACAAGCAATATGGTAAATCAACAATATTTATTCATATGTTATGTTTCTGAAAGCTTTATAAATATCAAACGTTCACTCTAAGCTACTCAACAAACATCCAAGAGGTGTCCACAGAGATATATTTTTCCAGGTACCATGCTTAGGGGTTTGGCAAACCTCTAGTGCATACAAATGCTGCCTGTTAGGTGAAGAAAGGAATTAAAATATTTCATGAAGGAAAACTATGTTCAGAGTTTGGATGTATATTGAATAGGAACTTTCAAATTATATGAAAATAACATCTTAGGATCGACTACAGTTCACTGTTTTTTATTCATGACAATTGGTACTCTGAGAGAGTGCAAAACAGTTTTTAATCAACCGGGGTATGCTCCCGATGTAGAAAAGAAAAGAGGTGATTTGCTTAGTTTTATAACATAAAGTAATTTCTTCATCCAAAAAAAAACGAAAAAAGAAAATACAAGGTAATTTCAAAATGACATTAACAAATGCTAAGCATTCCCTGCCACTAAAACAAAAATAAACTACCCTAGGTAAAAATTGGGAGAAACTCTTTACACATAAATGCCGTGAACTATATTATCATGAAGTAAAGGAAATATCATAACTCATAAATTGGTTTCGCCCTCCGGGTACAACTGCCCTAAAAAACACATTCTATTAAAATATCGAACACATCAATTTAATTGATTCAAATCAGGAATTTCCTTTTCAAGAAAATACTCCACAAATACATTTCTGGGCACCCTCTCCGGATTCAACAATAAAGGCACCTTAAGGCTTAAACGATGACAAAAAACTTCATTAAAAATAACTTTGCAGTTGCCCCGATTGCATTCTATTCGTTCCACCCAAGAAATTTGATAACAATTCCCAAAAAACAACAAAGATTATTGATTAATCGTAAACAATATAATTAAATTCTTGTTTTACCTCTGGTGATCGGAATATGGAATAGTACGCAGGAGAGAGATCTCCTGGCGCCTCTTTTCTCTTCTCTCTCTCGCCCTCTCCTTTTTGCCCATAACAGTAACTATAATGCTTCGCCTTTTCAATTCGGATAAATGGGATTCTCCACTATTTTGGTCTTTTGTTCTCTCTTTCTGTGTCTTGTCTGCTGAGGGTAGAGAGAGAGGAGAGTAATGATCGGTTTGTGGCCCGGTAAAGCTGGAGCCCGACCCTTACAGTCGGCCTAGTGTTAACAAACGGCTTGCTTCCCGGCCCCAAGATCCCCACCCGACCCACCTCCTTCCCAACTTGGTCAAGATTTTATTCTTTCTATCTATTATCTACTAATATTTTAATAAAAAATAATACATTTCGTCCTACTTAGTCAAATACAGGAGAATTTTTTTTTTACATTTAATATATATATGTGTATATTATAAATTTTTATTAAAAATTATGATAAAAATTTGATAAAAAATACAAAAATAGTTATTATACAAGTTCATTGATGTACGAATAAAATAAGAATATAAATAAATATTCGGAAGCACAAAAAAATAAAAAAATACGACTTATTTTGATATTATTTGTTTTTGTACTTATTTTTAAATTATGTATAAATTAATTTATAAGTATTTTTTATATTATTTAATTTATAAATATGACATAATTGAAAGATAGAAAAATAATAATAACTATATATTCATAATTTATTAAAAAAATTATTTGTATGATATTTCATTAATACTTATAAATAATTTAAAATTAAATATTATAAATATTTATTGAAATAAAATATTATTCACCAAATATTGTATAAATAAACACAATATTTGTACTAAATATTTCACTTAAAAAATATAGAGTATTACTCGATCGTTTAAAATATATACAAAAAAATAAAAATATTTTTTAATTATTTATATATATATATACTGTATCAATATAATACGAATTTTAATTAAAGACTGTTCCCAACCTTATTTTTTTGACATTATTTTACTTCAAAACCATTTTGTTTAATTATTTTGTTGATATAATTATAATTATTAACTTCCTGGAAGTCATGATTGCAGGAGCCGTCAAGATTTTTTAGTGGTATTTGCATATAAATTAATCTAACTTTTGGATACAAATCGTTCACATTTATGGCACGTCTATTACAAATATTAGAAAAAAATTAATTTAGGTAGACGGATTCCATCTGAAATTATGTCTCTATTTGGATTCATTTCCATTGTCAATTTGGGAAAATATTTTCTAAATACATTTTAAGAATAAAAATATATTTTGATGAGTAAATTATCATGCATAAAAAAATAATCATTATTCTTATGAGTCATTTTATTCCAAACGGAGAGAATAATATAAATATTTGAAATTAAATCATATTTTTTTTGGATAAATAATTTAATTATTATGATATCAAAATAAGTAATGGACGAATAACCTCATGTCATATCATAACTTATCACAAAAATTAGGTTAACCTTCTTCATATTCATCATGTTCAAAATTGATCCAAAAACACAAACTAATTTTCCCACTTCATTAAAACATTTATACAAGTTTGTACACGTTTAAACAACTCATAAAAATATTTTATAGAATTTCGTTGTTTCTTAAAGCAAATAAGTTAAGATTGTCAATCATAGATGTTAAGTTCAAGACGCAATGTATGCTAAATAATTGTAGCGTAGCTATCGATTATTGCTTCACGCAATCTTTTATTATGTGTCAAAATTTTATTGATTCAATTGTAACATCATTCACTTTAATCGTTTTATTTGTTTATTGAAAAAAATAAATATTTATTCATATCAATTTCGTTGAGATTTATTTAAATTATAGAACCATATATATGTCATATCACTACGTCCACATTTCCTTGTCAATAGTATTTATAATATTACGGATTAGGTGCGAATATTAATTGTTTGTTATGTAGTAGATTCATTGGTAATTTGACCTTAATATAAATGTTAGAAAAAAAAATTATAGTAAAAAATATTAAACAAAGATTTCATAATATGAAGATTATAGGAGACATTTTATTTTTATAAAAAAAAATATTTTATTTCATGTACTATTTTGTGTAACAATTTATTTTCTTTAATTTTTAGGAATAGACTTAGAAATTTGATTGAACCTTAAAGTATATAAGAGGGACAAAAGCAACATCAACTTTTTGCCGGAATGTTGATGCTGATTGGCCTGTTATATTACAAAACAGAAAATTCATGTTAGACAAAGTTAGTATTCTAGTGGGTGCCACTCAAAATGATAAATTTAAGGTTTTGTTTGGTTTTATTTATGTTCTTGTGTTTTTTTTAAAAATGAAAATGCGTTTATTATTGTATTTTTTGAAATTAATATTTTTATTTTTTAATAATATTAATTAATTATTATAATATTTAAATAATTTTATACTCTATTATATCCTCATTAATTATAATAATATAATATTAACAAAATATCTATAATTAAAAATATTTTTTCTAACTACAACAAACAACATTAGAAGACATTTACTATAAAAAAATATTTTTCAAAATATATCATACTATTTATTTCTTGTAAAACATCTAAATATATTTTTATTCTCCATATATTCTCCAATTCCACTATTAAAATACATTCTCTCAAATAGAGACGAAGGTAGCGAGCGGTTGACGGTAACGCCCCCTTCCCCAACTCCATAATTTTTTAAATTAATATAAATTATATATATATATATATATATATATATATATATATATATATATATATTTGCCCCCTAAGAAATAAAAAAAAAACTTTATTTTATATATTTAAAAAAATATATATATATTCGTCCCCCCCTCCACCTCTATTTCTAGCTCCGTCTGTTCTTTCAAAATAATTGAAAATAACATCAAATAAAACCTAAAAGTTTTGGATTTGAGTTTTAAATGTGTATATTTGTATATTTTAATATTAATTACATTCTTTTAAATATTTTTTTGTGCAAATTTATTACACTTAGTTTCTTCTTTGAAAGTCCGACAAAAAAGCTCCATCTTTGAAAGTCCCACAATAAAAGAAAATAACAATGCAACAACAATAATCTTATCTTTGAAAGTCCCACAATAAAGCTCTATCTTTGAACATGAAATAAATTAATAATGCAACAACAATAATTTCAACCGATACTTTTCAATTACAAGTTCGTAAAATTATGCATGTGTGGATGAATAAAAATAAAATATTTATATTATCAATAAGTAAAAAAATTATTTTTTCAACTTTTATTAAAAAAATTGTGCAAGTTGAATGGAATCCCACTTTGATTATAACCATAATTAACTTTAATATCTTGAATATAGTGAATGACTTAATTGTTACTTTTTCCGTTCTTATCAAAGTTTTGTGAAGAGTTCAATGGAAGTACCCCTTTCTAAATGAGGGATTATACTTTGATTATAACCATAAATTATAATTAATTAACCTTTAATATTTTAAATATAATCAATCATTTCTCCAATATATAGAAAGAAGATGAAGATAAATCAAAATAATTATTCAGAAACAACCAAAGTTGTTCAAGACTTCCCCAACTAAGATTGTTGAAAATCCAGAACCAGATTCAGCCAGACTAATTAGACCCATTAAATTTACTTTCAAATTTTAAAAATATAAAAAACTTATTTTTTAAAAATAATACCATTAAAATTTTATATTTTAAATAACATCCCATAAATATATATGATAAATTTTAAAAATATAAAAATATAAAAATTTAAATATTAAATTTAAAAATAAAAATTCAAAACCCAATTCAACCCTATTTTTAAATTTCCATCAATTCACAGGGGTAGCCCATTGCCCCATTTCCCCATTTCCAGGGAAGAGAGAAGCAAACAACAAAAAAAAAATAGACAAGAAAAAGAAGACAAATGGGAAGATGGTCAAGCAATTTTTTTGTTTAAAAATGGAAGGCCCCATTTGTATATTCCATTCGTCTGCAATCCCAATGCAATGGCTGCGTAAGTACAAATCCTTAACTTTCAGTCACTTTCTCAGTTGCTGTTCTAGTCTTTGCTGCTTAATTCCTTAACTACCCTATTTTTAGAATTTATTTTATTTCTCTTTTCTTTTGTTTATTTGGAATGAGTTTAGCAGAGATAGCAAAAGAATAAATAAGTGTATATTTGGTTTTGTTTGCTGTATTTTGAGAAGATGTATGAAAAATGTGTATATTAATTAAGAAAAAAATTATTAAAAAATAAAATGTATGCTTAATTTTATTTTGATAAAATAAATTGAAAGTGGAAGAGGAGTGAAAATTTAATACCAGGGATTTTTTTGGAATATGCAAATTAATTATTATAATCCTTGATTGATTTCTTTTATCAGGAAAAAGTGTTTTCGAGTTTAGTATTATTTTTTTTAGTCTGTAGGAAATATTTCCTGTTTTCTTTTTCCAGTCATAAAAATGTTATGTTTGTTTGAAATTGTTTTGGGTGTTTTAGGAGAATGTATTGATGTATTAAGAATTGAAAAATATAGTTATGTTTAATTTTATTTTGAAAGAATTAATTAAAAATAAAAATAAAGTTTGAAAATAAAAATAAACATTCCTTTAAGTAGTTATGTTTCCCTTCAAAGTTTGGCTTTATTTCTTAAAATATGTTGAAAATAAAATTATTCTTCTTCATATGGTCAAAAAATGTGTACACTAACTTTAGAGAAAAAACTCAATTCGACCACGTATTTAAACAGAAAAATCCACCTTCCAGTCTTCATTTTTGGATTGTATTAAATCTAGAACTCCCAGTTAATAAAAACATTGGGTAAGACTTTCTTTTTTTTTTTTTTTTCCTTTGAATATAGTCATTTCATCTTTGTTAATATGCATGTTTGGGATTGATTGATATGCAAAGGCCAATTTCTCTGTTTGTTTGTTTTTTTTTTTTTTTTTTTTTTTTTTTGGGGGGGGGGGGGGGGGGGTTGTTTTCTTTTCTGTTTCTCAGCAATTTTTTGATTTTCTGAGTGATAAATATTGGGTTGGTGGTTTCTTTAACTAGTGGGGTTTGTTTATATTCTGTGTTGGTTTAGGAATATCCAAAGTATGTTGAATGTTGATTTTATTATTGTTGTCCATTGATTTAGTGTTTTCTGTTAACTTAAGGGTATTGGATGATATGACTTCATTTTTATAGATACAAGAGCTACTTTGAAGAATAATATTTTCATGTTAAACTTTGTAGAAATTTTATCAGTCTTTTTTGGTTGTTTTCACCAGATGTAAGTAGCACCAATTGGGGCAAAAATGGCTCATGCTTCAGGCTGCCTGTTGAGTTACCTGGCAATCCTGCTAGTGTTATTATTAGTACAAAGTTCAGAAGCTCATCTAAGTGAAAATGGGGTGAAGACTGAGGTGTTTCTATCACCTGAATTTGTGTTGGAACCAGGATCAGTTTCTAATAAGTATTACTACAACATTGATTTTCCTGGTGGTCATATTGGTCTTAAGAGTTTTAATGCTGAAGTGATTGATGAGAGAGGGAATCCAATCCCCCTTCATGAAACTTATCTCCATCATTGGGTTCTACTAAGATACTATCAACGAAAAGGTGTCGATATTCGAAAGTACCATGGTGATCTGGGATTCCACCGTTCCGATCATATTATCATAAAGAATAGTGGGATGTGTGACAGTGGACTTTCACAGTATTTTGGGCTGGGTTCTGAGACTCGAAGAACACCCACAGATGTGCCAGATCCTTATGGAATTGAAGTTGGTAATCCGGTTGATATCCCTGCCGGATATGAGGAGGGGTGGATGCTTAATGTGCATGCTATTGACACTCGAGGTGCTGAAGATAAGTTGGGATGCACTGAGTGCAGGTGTGATTTATACAATGTCACCGTAGATGAATATGACCAAGTCTTGCCTCCAAATTATAAGGGTGGCTTGAGATGTTGTTATGATGAGACGAGATGCAGAGTGAAAGAAGGGTTTCAGGGTGTTAAGAGAAGCCTCTACTTGAGGTACACGGTGAAATATGTTGATTGGAATTCGTTGATCGTGCCTGTTAAGATTTATATACTTGATGTCACTGATATATGGACAAAGGCCGATGAATCCAGAGGGCTCAGAGCTAGACATCATTGCCTGGTAATACTTAAATATCTCAAATTACAATTCTGCACTGGAAAACAAACAGTTAATTTTCATTCTGCCCTTTAGATATAAGACAATTATTGGTGCTAGAAGATTAAGAATGTGGCGATGATTGATTTGAGTAAGGATTTGAGTAAGACTTCTATTAGAGACATCATAAAGCATATTGTTAAGTTTATTTCAAGCCCAACTATCAATGTGTTTAACTTGGGAGTTATTGAGATCATAAATATCACTGATTCAGTGGCAAATTGTTGTATGTTTTCACATTATTATTCATTCATTCCTATATCTGTCCCATATCTCAGTTGAAGTGTTCTGTTTTAAAATAGGTTGAGTATGAAGTTGAGTCTTGTCCTGTTGGCGCGGCCAATGATAGCTGCACTCATACAAAAACCCTAACCGTTACTTTGCCAACTGGTGGTGATGTAATCTATGGGGTCGGACACCAACATGCAGGAGGCACTGGCACAGCTCTATATGGAGAGGTACTTTGGACATTTTATATTTTTCTTGAATCAACTGGTCATAAATCTTCTTTGATTCACATATGAACTTTCTATTGTTTGCCTAGACTAATCGGATACTTTTTCTTCACTGGTTTATGTTTATAAATCAAATAAGTAAAATTTTGTGATCATTAACATGGATAGGAAGTGATCCTGGGATCATCACCCAATTGGTGTCCCTATTCATCAACTTTATAGCCTCAGTTATCAATTAGTAGTATGTAAAAGCTAACTTCTTATCAATGAAAACCATAAAAAGAGTGATTCAACAGCTTGTGCCTTGATATAACAGGCTGGAAAAAACAAAGTAGACAACAGCAGCTGATACATTTGGTTGGTTAAATCACATAGAGGTGTTTCACAAACAGGCACAACTTAACAGAGGCCTCTTGTGAGTGTGGGTAGGTGGGTGGGTGTGCATGTCTGCGAAGGTATATAAAGTGCACTGGTATTGGATTTAAGGGTGGGTCGAGGGCACCAAAAAATCTAAAGGAGACGTTTAGAAATTTGCTCTTCTTCTAAATTTTGTTTTCTGCTGTTTATAACATGAAAATGAACCTTAAAGAAACAATGGAATTATAATTAGCCATCAAGCTTGGTGTTGAACAAGCTAATGGTGAAAGATATAATCACATGGAGCAAGCAAGCTTAAGAAAGAAGTCTGTGCCAAAGTCCATGGGGCATCATAAGATGAATAAAGGGCAGAATGGGGTTCTGATTCACTCCGTCATAGGTTACTTATGCATTCAACATCTTCAATTCACGTTACTATTTTTAGTAAAATTTGAAGCTACATTGTCGATCTACATTCAATTCTACCGTGTATTAATCACTGAAGCCAGATTCTCAGCTTAATGTTGCACTTGATATGACACTTGGTGTATTTTCTTTTTCATTTGAAGCCTTTTAGTTTCTGTAGTTAGCTAATTGTTTTTATCTCACAATTACAGTTTACCAATGTGCCGTCTCTTGCCATTTTACAACAAAAATATTAATGCATACTATTTTCAATGGCTATTGTCTGGCGAACTCATCCAGGGAGGAACTGTGATATGCACATCCAATCCAACTTATGGGAAAGGAGATGAACCTGGAAACGAGGCTGGTTACATTGTGGGAATGTCTACCTGTTACCCTTCACCTGGCTCTGTCAAGATCTCTGCTGGGGAGACACTGACTCTTGTATCTAAATATAGTAGTGCACACAGACATACAGGAGTCATGGGGCTGTTTTACCTCTTAGTTGCTGATTCATCAGCAAAACCAAACGCTGTCCTTCGTGCTCCAGCTGAAGTAAGATTCTGCCCTCATTTTAAAATGCTCATTTTCTCCTTGGATTGTCAAGCAATAATTTGAGAATATGCAAGATTTTTAGCTAGATGTATGTGAAATTGGGCCTAATGCAACTGAAATTTTGACTGACAAGTGTAATCGGTAACTGGCATAGGCATAACCAGATGAACGGAGGATAAGTATTTCGATTTAACAGTTATTTAATCACTTTCTCTATTCTTGGACTCGAGTGGTTCTGTACATCATAAACGTGTACTTTAAAGTAAATTTTGACCAACTCTTGGACAACAAATTTCTATTTTTTTTTTTTATCTTATTTAGCTATTAATTTAGAATGAGATAAGTATATTGGAATAGTCTTCTGGTTGATTTCTTCTATATTATAATTTGCCTATCTTTGCTGATACATCAAGTAAAAAACCTTATTTTAATGCATATGCTATATAATGAAAAATAAAGTGAAATGATCACGTCATCTTTTCTTAGAAGGTTTTAGAGCACAAATGATTAATTTTTGTTATGTATAAACATGCTAAAATTAACAAATCCAAATAAAGAAGATATGATCAACTTTTCTCAGAACAAATTAGAAATGCTCTACAGAATTTGACTAATTAATTCAGTGTACTCACTTGTGGAATAGCTAAAGGAGACTAAAGGTGTTCATTTCCAATAGATAAGAAGGTAAACTGCTGGGCAAGTTGATTGGTCTGCTGATCTACGATACATTAATTTTAAAAATTCCCTAGCTCTGTTGAAGAGGAACATATTTACAGCTTTTTGAGCTGATTCGAGTTTCACCAATCTGATCGTTTCCTTTGCAGGCGCACAAGAGTATGATGATGTCCAATTTTGTTTGGCCAATTGTTCTCTTCGGAGTTGCACTCATTGTAGTTGTCATTTTTGTATTGAAAGGTAGGAATGGAAGAGGAGAAGGCTATGAAGCTATGTTATGAGCTTTTTCCTTCAAGATTATTGGCTCAAACTCAGAACTCTTCTGCAGTTTTGTGCTATGACCTTATGTATTCTGCTGGTGTTCCTATTTTTCTTCTTTTGTATTCCAAATGTATAATATACTTCATCTTGATCAATAAAAAGTGGGAGATCTTGTAAGTGAAGTGCTTAAATAACTGTTTAAGATTAATTGAGTGAAGATGTGATGTGATTAGCACTGTATAATATCATAAATATTGTTGAATGTCTTTCTTCCATCGCGTGGTTTACTAGATTCAATCGGATTTGACAATCAATCCATTTTTTTAGGAATCTCGTTTTTTGTAAATTCTTTTCTACCTTCCATTTTCTTTATCATTATTCCAACTGAATACAATCTAAATGGGCAAACGTTAAGTCTACTTATTTTCTTTTCCAATTCAATTATTTCTTTCCACACGATATTTCGTCTCTTTAACTAACTGTTGGTGTTGCTCCCCACAAAGAAGTTTCAAATCTCCCTTGGGAAGCAGTGAGCCACCACTCACTTGGCACCCACACTCAAACCTGTCAACAGGCAAATAAGAACATTAGACTTGTCTCTTTCCATTGCCCTTCGAAAAGGTAAACGACTTTGATTTTTGTATAAATCTACGTTTTTGTGATATCACTCATACAGGCCCTTTTTTGTTTTGTACGTGGTTAAAAGCCATACTTACATATGAGGGTCCGTGAAATGCTGATGCATTCTTGTTGCCTGAATTGAATACAAAGTTTGGACAGCAGGCATATATATATGCATGATGAAGCACCTTTACATCCCAGGTTTATGACAGTGAGGAGAGGTTAATTACGATGAATTAGTCGAATTTAACCAATTATATGGTAGGTGTAATTATACTTGTTTTAGGATTGATCGTTTTTTAAATTGAACCTAATCAATTATATGGTAAATATATTTTTACTTGTTTTACTATTAATTATTTTTTAAATTGAATCTAATCAATTATACGATAAGTGTAATTATATTTATTTTATGATTGATCTTTTTCTAGTTGAATCTAATCAATTATATGATAGGTGTAATTATACTTATTTCACGAATTATTAATTTTTAAGATGATGAATCATTCTTTGTAGAGTATGAATCGATGTCATAGTAAATGTATATAAACTTGTCCTGATATTGAGTTCAATTCAGATCGTATTTGCTCAAAAAATGTGAATAAAATTTTGTAACAAGTGTCTACACAATTGCCATGTGATTGGTTTCAATTGAACTTTATAGGCAGGGCTAAAAGTTTTTGCTCAATTATTCTTTCTATAACTATCTTCTTTAATAAGGGTAATTGGATAAATTATAAAAATTATCTTGAAATTTAATTTAATTAATTTTTTTTAATTATATTTCAAAATTATAAATACCCTTTTGAGGTATTACAAAAATAAAAATACCCTTTGAGATTTATATTTATTTTATAAATATCCTCCTCAATTGATGCAATTTGTAAAACAAAAACAAATCTTAATAAGATATTTGTAATCTACAAACTTAGATGATTTTTTTTATAAATAGTTCAAACTTTAAGAATAATTTTTATAATTCACCCAGTAATAATTAAAAGTCTAGTAACTTCCAATAACTATTTCCAATAACTATTTCGAGAGAAATTTAATTAAAACATTTATTTTTTTTTAAATTTTGTAACTTTCATATTAAATCAAACTGAATACACAATATTGCTATGGAGGAAGTATTAATTGTTAAATTTTTTAAAGTTTGGCATAACATTGAATAAAGCAATACCTCTCATGCTATAAATTGCTATCTTAATTTGCTGACATGACTCTGACATTGCTTAGGGATATCATTTTAATTAATAAATTTCAATTTTTGACACCAATTTTTGAATTCATACTTGCAATTTGCATTAAATTATGATTTTATTGTCCTTTGGGAGGAGAAATTGACAAAGCAAAATGGTCCAAATGCATGCAGGCATCAGCAACGCAGTATGGGTCCTAATCCTATAAAGCCCCATCATAACTAGAAATATTGGAGGGCTCAATGTGATTATAATTTTATTTTTTATTTTTTTTATGTTCATGAGTTGTATTTTATTTAAATACCACCCTATCACTTACCAATACAATATCACTAATTATCAATTATTATTTTTAACTTAAAAATATAACCTTCCTAATTTTTATTTATAGATTATTTTCAATTCTAACAGATTTAGTATTTTTTAAAATAAAACCAAACATTTAAATATTAAATTCTTCAAATCATATTTTTATTCATTTCCAAAATATCATAAAAAAAACCCTAATCATTAGTGTACATACATATATCTATGTTTATATATATCTTATGTATATTTAAATCATCTTATCAATAAAAAATTTATATACTTACATGATTCAATTATTATATTAATCTAAACATAATATATAATAATATAAAATAATAATATAATATTAGATAAAATTTTATAAGACATAACATTTACAACAAAAATCTGTTTTCTTTAAAATTAAAACCAAACATATTTCACAATTCTTTATATATTTTCACAAAATAAATATTTTTAATTATTTTTTATAAAAATACTAAAATCGAAATCAACTAACTCCAAATTAACAGTGCTAATTCAAGTACAAGAATAGGCCTAAAAAATTAATTCCTCTTCCAGCTGAAATCACGTGTTTGTGGTAGTTATAAGGTTTGGTCACTTGTCACATCTCACAACTATGAATATTGAGCTGAGAGTCATACGCATGCAACACATTTTTTTCCCTAGTCTTTTTCACAATCACAAAATTTGATACCCCACAACTATCAACTCATGATATAACAATTTAGTAGGGTTCAATTTCATGAATTTATGGAGAAATTGATATTAGTTCGACTGTAAAATACTTCCTATATTGTTATTAGAAATAATAGATAAGTCTAACATTAGGATAATACAATAAAATCGTTAAATTAGATGTCGCGTTTGAGGGTGTAGCATTAATTCGCGTCTGAATTTTTGTCCTCCCGTCTAACCCAAAAATAGAGAGAATCAAACTCCCTTCTGATCCATTCATTTCTGTAAGTAGGGAGTATTCAGGGCCAATCCCAATCTCTCTGCTACGCCCATCAAACTATCGATCGAGGTTTTTCATATCCGATATGCCAGCGTTTTATATTGAAGAATAGACACGACTGATGAAAACCAAGATCTCCCAAGTTGTGCAAAAAATAATTCTTGTTTTCTTTATACATTCTTTATTTTTGTAGCAATATCTCTAATTTGTATAGGGAAATAGACCAGCAAACAGTAGATAAACATAGTTGCATGGTGCATGACTAGAGTTTCAGTTTAGAACTCAATTTGATTGGACACATGTTAATTATTAAGATGGTTGATTAATAATTGTTATTAAAAGTATGTATAATTACACATATCATGTAATTGATTGAATTTGCTCAATCAAATCTATATTAGAATTTTCAGAGTATAACAATGGCGTGTAATCCTTGTGTCCAAATTCTTTTTTTTTTTTTACTTCATGTGTTCCACAAAGAATGTTGCATTGTACTTTTCCTACAAATTAAGAATTGTCAAAATTCCAAAATCACCATTCTGATATTATTTTTAGTAAGATAAATAATTTCTTTTTTTATGTTACACTAATTAGACTTTCCAATTGATACTAAAATCACATGTTGATTACTTTAAGAAAGAAACCATGAAAGCATATTGATGGGCCAAATTATACTATAAGATCAAAGATGTCCAAAATGCCCACTAGAGCCGATCTAAGTCGGTGAAACCCCAATGATCCACACACTATGCTAAAATCCTCCAAATGAATTATTTTCGGTTAATTTTACCATCCGATTAGTGAATCAGTAGCATTCATTTGTTCAATAAAATCTTTTGCATTCACAAGTTTCTTCGTTCCCACTTTTTCGTATTTAATGATTAGGTCAAAATTCTAAGAGGGAACTCATAATCCAATTGAGTCAACCTTTTTTATTTTTATTGACTCGAAGCTCTTAATTCTTTTTCTTCTATAAGTAAGAAGGATTCATTTAATATTTCATTATAGATTAATCAATTAGTATTGATACTTTATTACAATGTCTTTTATGAGATGGTTCATAAACCTTACATATTGGAATTCTATATCGTTGATATTCTTTTTATCTCTTTCTCTCATCTTTCCACATATCTACACTTTTCTTTTGTATTTTGCTTTAAACTTAGAATTCAAGTTTATTCAAAAAAAACTTTCAGTTGCACTCAATATTAATGCCATATTTTTTACCATACGTCATTTATATTGAATATTTTATAGTTTTATATCATTTGCTTATAATTTTTTGTTCTAATCCCGACTTGAGAGTTGAAGAGATAATTTTGAGAATACTAACTTTTTATTCGTAACGCAATAAAAACTCATTCAAGACAAGAAAGATTGAGATGGAGGCAGAAAAAATTAAAATTAGACTACATCACAGATTGCTAGTTCTTAATTAAAGCACTTATATATGAAATATTTATATCAAAATGGTGCATTATGATCACCAACTCAATTTTTATTAGGAAATTGGATATAAATGCATTGTCATTTTAGATGTTTATTTGTGGAATAAAAAATGTATGACATGAAAGAATTTTATTTCTAAATATTAATATACTTAAATTGAAGGGTTTAAGAGACATTTTAATAAATAAGTATGTTATTTTTGTAATATAGGTATTTTTGGAAACAGATGGAGTATTCTATTTTTTTTGTGTGTGGTGTTCTAAAAAAAAAATTATTATAGAAAATGTTTTTTAAAAAAATAATAATTTAATTGAAGAAATAAACGAACACCATCTTTTAACCATTACTGTTTAACCACTACTTTTTAAAACTATTATATAGATATATTTAAGATTTTAATATTTTAAATTGTCATTTAAATTTAGGAATAAAATAAAAGCGTTTTTGGGTTGAGTATAAATAACGCCCACGTAATAAGTACGCTTCCTTTTGTTTCCTTCCTTACTTTGCAAATCCAAATATATATATAGAGAGAGCGATAATATAAAAAGAATCCTCTGCTGTTGAAACTTGACTGCCCCATTTTTGACCCGAAAAAGGGGACGAAAAAGAGCTCCAATTAACAATTCGGGTCATCTCCTTGGCAAGAAGATCCTTTCCAAAATTCCAAATATTCTTCTTTCCTTCTCCATTAACGCACTCTTCTCCATTAATAACACAACCTTCCTCTCTCTACCGATCTGAAAACCCAAAATTGTCCTATTATTCACTATGCGGTGAAGATAAAATCCTAGATTTTGTCTACCCAATAAATTTTCTTGATTATTTATGTCTACGGGAGTGGAGAGGCATGCGAATTTCCCAGCACCAGCTGCTGCAACAATGGCGTCCGAAGCGAAAGACCCGCAGGTTCGACCCGGATGCTGCAACCCGGTTAAAAAACCAGGGCCCATATCAATGGACCACGTGCTATCCGCCTTGCGGGAAACGAAAGAAGAGCGAGACTCGAGAATCCGAAGTTTGTTCAGTTTCTTCGACTCCAATAACGTAGGGTACTTGGATTACGCCCTAATCGAGAAGGGGCTTTCCGCAATGCAAATCCCTGCGGATTACAAGTTCGCGAAGGAGCTGTTGGAAGTTTGCGATGCGAATCAAGATGGAAGGGTTGATTACCAGGAGTTTAGAAAGTATATGGATGACAAGGAGCTGGAATTGTACAGGATTTTCCAGGCTATTGATGTCGAGCACAATGGATGCATTTTGCCTGAGGAGTTGTGGGATGCTCTTGTCAAGGCTGGTATATTCTCACTACTTTGATCTTTATGATTATTAATATTTTTTTAATTTTGTGTGTTGATTATTTCCCTTTATGGGTTGATTGTTTACACGTGATATGATTTTTATTTTTATTTTTTTGGTTGGAGGGGGGTTGTGTTGTGAAGGTTTTATAAGTTCAAAAAATATGTTGATTTTTTGAATCCAGTAGCTTATCAGGAGCTTGAATTGATATGGAGACTAGTTAGGCCTAAGAGAAATGCACTGTTGGACTTTGATAAAGTATTGAGTTTCATTTTGGTGGTAATGATTTGAGAATCACTATGAGGGTCTGCTACAATATGCCAATTACAATTTAGGCTAAAAGAGTGGTGATCCTGCACACACTCTGCCATATATTCTCTCTGATGAAGGTGCACACCTTCTTCCATATTCGATCTTAGCATAGGCATACTAAGAAGGTTCGATTGTAGAAGTAGAGGCAGATATTTGACTATAGGTATCATAAAATTCCAATGGCTTGCGAGATGCTACTTAAAGTACAGAATGTAGCTGTGATGCTTACAGATTTTTACTTGAATTAAGAATGCAAAACTTCAGGATGTTGTAGAAAGCATTGAAAATGTTAAATCAAGATGATCTCAGGGAACAATGCCCAATACATAAGCACTTGTCCTACTACTTTGTAATATTGCAGCTGTACTGTCAATGCTGATTGGGCTAGTTTAAAGATTTTGTTCTAATTACATATATTCTGCTGACTGCTGCTTACTGTTAACCTGCCTTCTCCTTGGTTTGGAAGTTGAAGAAGTTTGTCTTCTCACTGATAATTAAAGGATTGTTACCAATAGTCCATGGTATAGTTACTTCTTTAGTGGTGGAAATGTGACCTACGACATAGGACTGTCTGTGAGCCCAACCAGGGTCGAAGCTTGCAAGCTCGATTTGATAATTTTCAAGCCAAGCTTTATATAACTTCAAACCAGCCTAGCCCAAGTCGAAGATCAGCTCTTGAATTTAGATTCAAGCTAAATTTGGCTTGGCTTGTATTGGGCCTGCGTTTGTATTAGATAATAAGCATTACATATATATGAATTATATAAAAGGTAAATATACAAAATCAATATGGAAATTATATAAAAATTTACTCATCAATCCAAGAATTCCAAAATGTCAAGGACAATATAGAGAACTTATATTAGAAAAAGAACTTTAGAGTCAACCCATAAAGGAAATTAGAACACTTACATGTTGGCATTGCATTGGTGTTTGTTTACTTTATTATAGAGATAATTAGTGTTTTGGCTTTCTGAAGTTATGTTGAACAATTTTACCACTTTAATATGGATAGAATTTGACTCTAATTATTTTGAAGTGTTTTTGAGATTGTTATTTTTTTTTAAATTTGGTAATTTAGATCTATGTTACTGATTGTACTTAAAATTAAGATAGGAAAACAAATTTGGACCGGCTTGGGCTTGGCTTGAAGCTCGTATTAATTTTCAAACCAAGCCCAAGCTCTAAGCAAAAAGATCAAACAAATTCAAGCCTTGAGAAAAAAAGCTCGAATAATATCAAGCCTAGCTTGAAAATTTAGTTGAGAAAGATAATAATCAAAAGAGGTAACTGGCAAAAATTGGTAGTGTCGTCCTCAGTGTGCAAAATAATAATGCATGTATTTGATGGTGGATTTGGATTTGAGTTGGAAGGGTCACATATAAAGTGTATAAGTTTCCATGGAAGTTAGCAAGAATATTACTGAAGACAAGACAAAATAGTGGGGTGGGGCCCACAGCATGACCTGATGCTGATGGTGTTGGCTTTGTGTTGACTTTATTTGACAACCAATTTTGGAGTCTTAAGTACGGGCTTAATTGGAGTTGTAAAGTTTCTTGAGGTTGCAAATATGGAAACTCTAAAATTTTAAAAAACATCTCATCTCATTTATTTCAAAAGTTTATGTCTGTCCTTTTCTTGACCTCCTAGTTTCCTCTATCTACTGCAATCGAATTACTTTAATTTTTACTAAGTTGTTTATGAATGGTTTTAGCTTGTGAATATTTTGGTGGACAGCACTGACTTTTAAGGAGTCCGGTATTCTGTTTTATCTAATTTTATGGTCATGTGTGTTATCCACTTTCCATTCGAGTTCTATGATTACATGTTCAACTTTGCAAAACACGAACAAGATCTCAGTTTTATAAAGCTTCAAGGATTCATGGGTCTTTTCATGCATGCTGGATATGTTTTGTTCTTTTTGGTGTGTTGGTGTGTGGGTAAATGTCGGATATGTTATTATTAGTTACCATGTGACACCAATTGTGTGAAGTTGTATTACTCATGGAAAACATCTGGGTTCTTTGATGCTTAATGGCTTGAGAGAGAACTTTGAGCCATTTACCTATGATATTTTAGACACTTTTTACATTTAACCGACATCTTTTATAGAAAACTAATAGTAAAATGTTGTATGCTCCTCGCAAGTGATTTGAAGCAATTCTTAAAAACTGTCCTTTAGGGACCCTACTGCATTGCTCGTGTCATGTTTGCATTCAGACTTGCAGAACATATATAGAGACACACATGCACATATACACATATACGTAAAGAAAAATGATTAATGAAACCAGAGGAAATCCTTGTTTTTGTCACTTCAAGATGAAAATGGGTTTAAGTTGTACAAGATTGTTGGATGATTAATCAATGTACTGATGTTTTGGTGAATGGGAACAGAATATGTATTGTCAATGGCATTTTTACTGCCATTTGACTGTGCCAGCCTTATCTAAATTCAGGATGCTTGTGTGAGAGCCTGCTGAGTTATAGTGTTTTCTTAGAATATGATGGTGAGGCATATGTGTGGTTAAATCAGCTCTTAAACATATCTCAAAAAGGCAGGGTACTTTATTTGTTGACTTTCACTCTCCTTGCGATCAGATTTTCAACTTCTTTTTCATTCTACTTAGTTAAGAGCCTTTTTTGTTTTTTACATGGACTAATGTGTTTTAAATTTGTATCTATTTGCCATACTGATATCTCTTTCCGCTTTTTGTCTGTGATGGCTTAGAAAACTTATCCTGACGTGAGATCAATGTCTTTGATCGAAAGCAATTTCTCGAGTATTTTATTAAATTTTCCAATTCAGACATTTTCTTTCCTATTATATGTCCTTTTATTTGTTATATTATAATGTTTTCATCTTTTTTTCTTGACGATAATTAGTATAATTAGATTGCATTTATATGTTTTCATCTTTTTCTTGATGTTAAACGAGGTAATTTAGGTTACAGTTAATATAGTTATTAAGATTTCCTTTATATGTTGGTAATTGGTCCTTTTTTTGTTGACCAGCAACTGCATGCTCTCCGTCTTCTGCTAATTTTCAAATTTATGGTGAACTAGAGATTATATCTTATTAATTATTAGTTTGTTCTATTTCCTATGTTGTCCTTTTCGCATGGCTGCTATTTGTCTCTAAATTCCTTGTAGCATTGGAAGTCGTCAGATTTTCCTTTTTGCCTTTGTGGTGATCTCCTGTATTCAGCTTTTGGGCTGAAACATTTCCTTGTTCAAGTTTTCTGGAATACAAGTTGTCTTCATCTTATAAGTCATGGCAGTTTGTTTTTGCAGGGATAGAACTTGATGATGATGAACTCGCTAGTTTTGTTGAACATGTCGATAAAGACAATAATGGAATTATAACTTTCGAGGAGTGGAGAGATTTTCTGCTGCTCTATCCACACGAGGCCACCATAGAAAACATCTATCGGTACTGGGAAAGGGTATATCTTGTAGATATTGGTGAACATGCCGTGATTCCTGAAGGCATCAGCAAGCATGTTCATGCAACAAAATATTTAATTGCAGGTGGAGTTGCTGGAGCGGCTTCTCGTACTGCAACTGCACCTCTTGACCGTCTGAAGGTGATTTTACAAGTTCAGACCACAAATGCTTCCATTGGTCCTGCAATTAAAAACATATGGAAGGAAGGCGGTCTTTTAGGTTTTTTCCGAGGTAATGGGCTAAATGTGTTGAAGGTTGCACCTGAAAGTGCCATCAAGTTTTACACTTATGAAACGTTGAAAAATGTTATTGGAGGTGCTAATGGGGATGTTGGAACTGTGGGCCGACTTGTGGCGGGTGGATTGGCTGGAGCTGTGGCACAAACCTCAATTTATCCAATGGATCTTGTCAAAACTCGGTTACAAACTTATGCTTGTGATAGAGGGAATGTTCCAAATCTGAGGAAATTGTCAAAAGATATCTGGGTTCAGGAGGGACCTCGAGCCTTTTACCGAGGGTTGGTACCGTCTCTTCTTGGAATTATACCTTATGCAGGCATCGATTTAACTGCCTATGAGACCTTGAAAGATATGTCCCGGAAATATATTCTTCATGATGGGGGTATGGTATACATACGTCTTTGTTTCTATTTACTTGTTCAATGTTTGTCTTTCATTGTCAGATGAATCATGATTACTGGAAAAGTTATATACATAGATATTATGCAGAACCTGGGCCTCTAGTGCAACTGGGCTGTGGGACCATTTCAGGAGCTCTTGGAGCAACGTGTGTTTACCCACTGCAGGTTGTAAGAACAAGGTAATTGATACATACCATTAGTCTTTTCTATTGGCTATTTATCCAGTAAAAAGAAAATGCTTGCGTCCTAGTTAGTTTTGTCCATGCGAAAAAGTTCACTCCAACTTGTATTATTATACTAATAAGAGTTGCTTTTCAGAATGCAAGCTCAACGTGCCAATACAGGCGCTGCTTACAGTAGTATGTCAGATGTATTCTGGAGAACATATCATCATGAAGGTTTTCGGGGTTTCTATAAAGGACTTTTCCCGAATCTTCTTAAAGTTGTACCAGCAGCAAGCATTACATATATGGTTTATGAAGCCATGAAAAAGAGTCTAGATCTTGATTAGCAGATGCGCTCTATTCTTGCCAGATGGCCACACATTGGAAACGATGACGACGACGACGATGATGATAGGTGAATAAGATTGTTTGTCAAATTGATAATCATTCTTGGGGTTATACATTAGATTTTGATTGTCCCTTGGGATAGCTATAGGAGTGGCAGTGGAGTTGTCCTCCGGGGATTGACTAACTGCTTTGAGACATACGGATACATAGTGATATGCCTATGTGTTGAGTAATACTAGGTAATTGTTGTAGACTTTTGCCACCCAAGTACATGCACAACAAATGCCACATTTGCGGAACTAGTCATTTTTGCCTTATCAACAATAATACCCATAAATTTTCCCTATATGGTTTCTAAGTTCATACCAGGATTCTCTTATGGACATGTGGACAACTTATGGTTTATCAGCTTATGTTTCATTGATATTAGTATATATATTTCCATATGGTGTTTATGAATGGAATTCGGCTGCTAATTGTAAAAAGAGAGTGCATTTGAAGGGGTTACTAATCCTTTCAATCCAGGTCAAAACAACGTTCTTTAGGGCCTTTCAACCAATCGATTGGTCACTGAATAGCTGCTTTTGCTGATATTCGAGCAATTTTTGGAAACCTTGTTTTAAATATGAAATTTTGAGTATTGAGAGATGCTCTTCTTATTCCCAACGAGAGGGTTTGGTAACAACGTGAAGCACGTCCCATTTGTTCCGGCCGCAACAATCAAATTAGTTCTTCGGGTGAAAAAACATTAGATATTTCATCTTGTGAAATTAACACCTTTGACGTTATTTGATGTAATGTTTTGAAAATCTAGCCAATTTGGTTGTTTTTGGTGTATAAAATTAGAAATTCATTTTGATCGGTTGTTTTCGGTGTATAAAATTAGAAAGTCACTTTGATAAAAAAAAGGGTCAAATTGGCCAATTTTTTTTTGTTTTTTGCATTTTTTTAGGAATTTTAAATTTGATATTTGGATATATGATTTTTTAAATTTTAGGTTTTGTTAAATAAGTTTTTTAGTTGATTATTTATCTTTTTTATTTTATACATAATAATTAATTTATTATATTATTATTTTATATAATTTAATAATAAAATATAATTAATTTTTATTATATCGGTGTTGAATTGATTCGAGTGTTGGACAACAATATCGATATGATCACGAAATTATGAAAACAGTGAGATTTTGATGTACAATAATTTTTATCATCCTATTATGAACCTGCACTAATTGTGATCAATAAACTTTTTGAACCTTATTAACAAAAAAGATATGACTTTGCACTATACTTAGCTCAGCACCAACTCCTGCAGAGAGCATAATGAGTAGGAATAATTTGCACACTTTTGGTTAAAAACTCTAATAATAGAATGTTATGGTATTTATTTATTTATTTATTTTAAAACAAAATAAGATAATTTATTGATAAATATTTTGTACTTTCGATTTTTTATATACTTTCTGATCTAGTAAATACATAAATATTTTTTATCAAACTTAATAAAAGATAGTCATGTTTCGTTAGAGGGCATTGAAGCATATCATACACATAACACACGTGCCCTATGTACTTGATGGATTTCAACAATTTTTTTTTTTTTGACTTTATTTTGGATTGAGATTTATTTGTAGCAAAATTAATTTGAAGTCTTCTATTGAACGTTGAATAGGTACTAGTAATAAAATGTGTACCGTAATATTTTATGCACTTTTCAGTTATTGAACTGAAAATTATGCCACAATTGTATTATACTTAATTTTTTTAAAAATTATATTAACTTATAGATAGAAATATTAATTTTTTCTCATCTCGTATTTTATAAATTATGGGGCCAATACATCACACTTGTACCGAAACTACTGGACTGGGCCTAAAGAACTCAGAAGGGGACTGTTTAGGCCTAGCCCAACTCTTCTATTTTTTTCTGTATTTAGGAGCCCATATAATTTACCTGCATTATCTCGCCTTAGGGCTATGTATTGCCTGTATTTAGGGTTCCCTCTTTAGAATTTAGAAAAAAAAAAAAAAAAAAAAAGAATACGTAACTTATTTCCTGAGGTCCGTAGTAAGCGTATATCTTTTTCATTTTCCACTATAGTTTGATCGTTAATGGAATTTAATAAAGTTTTCTTGGTTTGGATATATGTTTCTTGCATGGACGACGTCCATGCAAATCCAACGTTTGAATTAGATATTTTTGAACGTAAATTTGAATACTTTATTATATTTGCATGTGCATGTGCTGCTCGGGAAATTTTGGTCAAACTCAAGTCAATCATAGGACTGGTGAATTTTACGCCTAGTCATATCTATAATTTTTGTCTCTCTTTTTCGTGTTCGTGTTTTTTCAGTAACTATGTGCAATTAATAGATACACATTTAGGTATATGATTATTGTGTTGTCATTTATATAATTGCTTACATATCCCTCTTTCCATTTTCTCAATCCCGGGAACCCTTAGTTTTAATCTTGCATCTTGTAATTAATTATTGGTTAGACATGCTAATAGTTACAGATTAGGGGCTCTCTGTCCTCTTTCAATGGGATTTCTCAATCATAAATTCTGTTCTTTTGGGATTAGAAATTTTTACATTAATTAGACCTAACCCTTTTGCTTTTCTTTCTTTTGTTTGCTGGTATAGGATCTTGCACTGTGCATAAACTTTGGCTGCAATCATATAAGCAAAAGATGGTGAGTTATAAACATATTACTTAGCCAATTTTTTTCTTTATATAACTTAATACTATACAAATATTCTCATTCACCACTGAAATTTACTCATTTATAAGACTTATAAGCATTTTTTTTCCCCGGTGATATCGATCTTTGCAAGCCTAGTGCTGATCTTGAGAAGAAAAAACACAAGTTGAAGCGTCTGGTTCCCACGCCAAATTCAAGCTTTTTGGTCATCAAGAACTTCTTTTTTTCTTTTTTTCTTTTTCTGAAATATGGTGAAATGATTAATATGTTAATTACTATCATTTGATATTGTGTGACAAGAGTTGCAAAAACTTTTGTTCTCTCTTTGATCATTTCAGGATGTGAAATGCCCCGGCTGCTTTCAAATGTAAGTAGTATATATATATATCTTGATAATTATTTTCGCCAAACAGGCATTGTTGTATATGTTAAACCATTGAACCACCTGAACATATTTTTCATTAAAATGTACTATATTAATTCAACTTTTTTTCTGTGGCCTTTGGTGATAATTCTTTAGAGAACAACGATTTTTAGCCATTCTCAAAGCGTAGTTTCCTGTGCAAACTGCCAGCCTACTGGTGGCTGCGCAAAACTTACAGAGGGATGCTCCTTCAGGGTTAAGGACAAGGCTGTCATGGTCCTTGGTTCTTCTGCTGCTTAGATTCTGGTAGATAAGTTTTTTCTTTATTCTTGCAAAATGAGTCTATTAGTTTGATATTTCTAGTCAATTATATATTTTTACCAATTCTTTTTTTTTTTTTTTTTTTTTGTTTTGCTGGATGTCGGTAGTATGTCTGTTTACAAGCTTTGTTTGTGCATACTTCCCTTCAAACTGGAGGGGAAAAAAACCATGCCTGTCTGTAATAAACAAGATTTTGATAAGTTGAGATGAGTGACAATATCATCAAATTTCAAGCATTTATTTATAGGGGGAAACATTCTTGAAATTCGACTGACTGATAGTAGTCTGATATTCAGAGAGAATCTTAATCAGTACCTAGTTAATTTTGGTTGTATCCTCAAAGGGAATCATGTAGATGCATAGATACATTATACATACAAGATATAGTCAAATGAACACAGATCAAAAAGTCTACATTCTAACATCTCTACAATGATTCTCACAAATATTTCACAATTTTCAAGACTTACAATAATGTAGACACTTAAGAATCATTTCCACATAATGTATGTTGTTATTACACGTAGCACAACGACAAACACTCGATCAACTAGGAAGCCAGTAAATCGAACACGACCATCACTTATTACCACTAACACAAACTGAACACTTCCCCAAAGGGATGAACAAAAGAGCATGAAAAAAAGAAGAAAAGCCTGGAAGAAAGGCATCACCTTCCCTTTGCCTCTATGACTTGCCTTGGTTTGTAGCCTCTCCCTCAATTAGCAGAGGAAGAAGAGCTGTGTATACATATGCAGATTATATGCATGATCTTTCACTTTTATAGTCTTCTTCTTCTTCTTCATCTTCTTCTGCAACAACCCTTTTATCAGCTCCTTGATATGTTAAGTTGGTTTATATTTATTCTTCCCAATCCAAGTATATAACCTTGTTGAAGCTAAGTGATTCTCTCAAAATAAAGTTCTCCCCAAAGTAATTGTTTCCAACATACACTATGACAATAATTTGGATGGTCCCCTCCTCTAGTCAATATTAATTCTGATAATTGGTACTTATCCACGACTAAGAATACCTTTGTTCTTCCTACATAAAATTATATTGCTAAAGATAGGTAAATCTAATCACTCCATGTGGAGAAAAGCTAAAGAGGGTGGATATAATCGTATGTGGGGGGAGAAGGGAATGTCTATCACGGACTAAAGGTAATAAGTATTGAGAATAATATATATGAGTGGGGTATATTGTGTTGGAACTTATCGTCACCTTATTGATTATTAAACTTGTGAAATTCTAGGCCATTCTTGATTAGTTGAAACTTGTCGAATAATGATTAATACATGTGTCATACAATACAATGGTATGACTAGCTCTTGACTAGTGCACTCAGTTAAATTCATGAAATTCTTGGTTACTTTTTTAATAATTTTGGCTGTTGGATAATGAAAAAATTGAGTAGATATTTATGAAGATAAACTCTAAAGGTATGTTCCCAAATTGTTGAACCTAAAATGAGAGTTAAAAATCATTGAAGATTTAGGGCTTAAAATACCATATTAATAGAGAATATAACATTCTAGAGAGTAAGGTAAAAGTTTCTTGACAAGTATCACATTTCAGATGTGAAGATATAAATGAATTGGATAAACAAACGAAAAAAATATTAAACAACAAAATGGAGTACCTTAAAATGTGAATTCTTGGACGGGTTGGTATAATACACTCGGATTATCTAAAATTCTTAGATTAAAGGAAGGTGAGTGATGAAAAATACTTTTTCATAATTTTTTCTTACGAAGAGGAATCTACAGTCATTATTCGAAAATATACATTGAATAAATTTTATTTTCATGGAATAATCCGCAAATCACATGAAAGGGTAAATCTAACTAAGTAAGTCTGGTGCGATGGGTAAAGATCGAGTGGTGGAGAGAATTCGAATTTGAAACCTTCGACCTCAAATTTTTATTCAACACCACTCGACCACATCAGGTGGAGCCATTTTTCATAATTTAATGGTTAATAAATTTCAGATCTTTTGCTTCCACTATAAATGATGGACCAAGTATATGTTTCGTCCAATGCATAATTTAAGTTTATTATATATGTGCGTGTATAAAATGAACAGTATATATTACATCCCTAATTGCAATGGAACATCTATTGAACCTAAATCACCTATCTAAAAAGTTTAGGAGGGGGGAATAGTGTAATTAGATATATGCCTCTCTCTTTACAAGAGCACAATCACTTGGCACCACACCTTCCATTTCTTAGACACATCGTTTCCAAATGATTCTCAGAATCCAATACAAGTCAAAAGGGCACTGATCAATTTAGTGGGGGACATTATCCTATTTTAAGGACCTAATTGGGGAAAGAGAACCATTATAATTGTGCCAAGTGTAAAAGCAATATTTGTATAGACATCCCTATAAAGAGAGTTGGAGGGGCCTTCATTTGTACAAGCTAAGTTGTGAGGTCAAGGTAGATTTAGAATTTTCTACTACTAATTTACACAAATGAAGTGATGAACCAAGTGTTTGCTCCTTATCATACGTGCAGAAGGTGCACCAAAACACAAAATGCATACAAGGTACACAAGATTCATTGAGTAGCCTTTAGCAAATATGATATATCTACGTTTTAAAATTCTATTTCATGGATGTGTCCTAAATTTTAATTCTTATATATATTGTGTTTTAATGTTTTAGATGCTACACTTTGTGCACATACATTGAAAATTGACGTGATATTTTTTTTTTGTCTTCTATTTCAAGTTGGATGACAATCGAGAATTGAATTGTTATTTGTAATACAACAAGTTGGTAAGAGCGTTTAGTGTTGAACCGACAAAAAATTTTCAACGCTCAAGTCAAAAATTGAGAGAAAATTCAATATATGAAGATTGAAGAGTATTTATCATAAATGAATTGTTATTTACCTTTTTTTAAAGAATGAAGGAGTATTTATAATAACTATTGAAAAACCTACAGAGATAATTTAAATTAAATTATATTTTTTGTAATTGAATCTTTTTCTATTGAGCTTGGGTCATATACCATAAGGTACAATATTTACTTTTCATGTGTTCTATTGTTTATAAAATAAGATATTTAATAATTATTTATATACTAAATATACATGCACTACCATCAATTTTACCTTCTATTTCATGGATGTATAGGAAAGAAAGAGTTGCAAGAAAACAGCCTATCTCATAACAACCTCCGTTTAACAGAAGTGCAATTTGCAAGACCATGGCCCAAAATCCAAATCCACCAAGTCTATGCCCAAGATCACATTTCAGTCCACCCCACTCCCCTTCACACCTCCAATTCCCCCATAAAACACACATTCTCTCCATTACTGAAAGTTAGCCCACCAAGATTTTTCAGTTCCTTTAACTTTCAACTACAATGCCATCGCCCCGGCATGTACCCTCCTCGGCTCGCCTCACCCTGCCTTGAAGTTTTGTTTTTTGAGCCAATATTCGCCGAAATCAGTGCCGCCGGATATACACACTTTGCCTTTTTGTTCTTAAAGCTTGTGAGCTGTTTCACCACACGCTTTCACTTGCCAAAACGCTCCATTAGGATTGCTAGATTTCTTGGTTGGGTTTATCTTCTTGTGTGACACGATTCAATTTTGAAGTTGCTAACAGAGTTTTTGAAGAGAGTTTGTGTAGAGATGTTGTGGCCTATACTGTTACGATTGATGCGTTTGTGGTAAGGCTAGGGATTTGTTCGATGAAATGCCTGAAAGAGATGCAGTTTCGTGGGGTACCCTTTTGGCTGGGTATGCGAAACTGAATTGGTCTAATGAGGCTGTCGGTTTGTTTGATCTGATGGTGAAGTTTGATAATGCTGCTCTGGTTTCAGCCTTCTCGGCTTGTGCACAGCTCGGAAGCTGGAGAAAGGAAGAAAATACATGATCACTTTGAAAAAACGGGGCTAAATTAGATGTATTTGGGCACTGGATCATAAGACTTTTATGCAAAATGTGGGTGCATCGACATGGTTGAAGAGGTAAAAGAACATGTCTTTATGGAATGACATGCTTCTTGGATTGGATACGCATGGCCATTGCAAATTCATTCTTCCCTTATGCTGTCCATTGGTACTAGTGGAGTAAGACTTCCCCCATAATACAGAACTTCTAGGAGTGACCTTTCGCTCAATGCTAGAATAGAATTGAGAATTGAAACATAGCATTTGAGGTTGAATTTATCGAGGGTACACGATAAGTTATGTTTGGATTGAAGAATTTGAGAGCTAAAGATTTAAAACATATAATAACAAACTCATTGAGCTTATTTGGATAATTTTTTGTTCCAATGGATTACACCATCCAGGCGCAACCTTAAATTATTCTCAAGAATGGTGGAATATGGTTTTAAACCTGATGGGGAGACGAATTTACACTTGGGGTTTATCAATAAGGCTAGGAGGAGTTTTATGGAAATTGAGAGTGTTTATGGCATCCCATGAAAACTGTAGCATTATGGATGCATGAACCATTTGCTTGGATGCGCACGCTTGATAAAGAAAGAATGGACATGTTAGAGGACATGACGATGGGAGGAATGAGTTTGTTAGGGGAGGATTGCATGGGGGTGTAAAGTTTAGAGAAATCTTGAGGTTGCAGAGGAGGCAGCTAAGCGGGTGATGGAGGTGAAACTTGAAGATGGTGGGGATCTATTCAGTTTTGGCCTAAATCTAAGCGAATTTGAGCAGTGGGTTGACCTAGTGTTTTTTATTTTTTTAGCACAGAAATCAGAGCTAAGAAGATGATCGCCTCAAAGTTTATTCCGTCAAATTCACCCCTTCCATGCCCAATCTTTACATTAGTGGACCGACACCACCCAATCCTAGAACAAAAATGAATCTTTCAATTGCAATCTTATTGAACAAAAAGGTGGTTCCTCAGTTAATTAAGAATTTCGATTTTTGGGAAAGTATCATGATCAATTTTAATTTTTCAAATGAACAATTTGAAGACCTATTGGTTTTATTCTAACAATTGATTGCAGAGTTGGTCAATCAGACTTAGATCTTGGACTTATGAGGATATTCTCAAAACTCACACAAAAAAGGAAGTGACTCGGACAAAAAGGAGATAGAGAGGTTGCAAAAGGATGAGATCAAAAAGTGTTTTGATTGAATTGGGTGACATTACTTTTGATCTATGATGCACGAACACAACACACACACAGACGATAATTCTAAGAAAACTTAGAACATTAGAACATCATTGTTCAGTATATACATGATGTGTATATAAATATATTTATGTAAATATTGCTGATAGACATTCAAGATTGTTATAGCATTAACAAAGCAAGAGCAACTAGTTTCTTTTACTTACAAAAGTATAATCATACATGGCCAAAATGAGATACGATATCGCAAATTAAAGAAAAAGTTAGAGAAGCTTATAAGCTAAGTAAAATGGTTATGAGCTTATAAGCTCTTTAGGAATGCAACAACCTATTCTTCAATATATATTTCTTTTGGACAAACGTAAAGAACAAGTTCACTTGTACCAACTAACTAAAATGATCATATAAGCTTTCAAAGCTTATCGAATGAAACAAACTAAGAATTATATTTTCAAAATAAAACTCAACACTGTATAAGCTCAAAATTACCTTATAAACTTATAAATATTTATTAAAACTTTGCCAAACGCGTTCTTATTCAATTCAAACTTATGGTATCTGACCTTGAGACTAAACGCAAACTTATGAAGTCAAATTTATAATATTTAATGGTGGATTTTTTATTTTTTTGTGGGAGGGTGGGTGATCTTTATTACAATGAAGGCTGCTAATATAGAAATTATACATATGAAGATATACATTTTACCTCCGATTCCCGCTGCACTCTCTTTATTTTAATTTCCATTCGCAATTTTTATATTTAATTTTTTGTTTATTTACTAATTATGATAAAAATCTTATATGATTAACTACAAGATAAATTTTAATTTTAAAAGTAACAATAGTGTATTATTTTTCTTGCAGAAGGCCTTTTTTTTTTTATGTCCAATAGTAATATACTATAAGTTAAAAGATCTTCTTATGTGTTTCTTTTTTCTTTTTTTTTTTAACTTGAGCATTGGGAATGATTGTGTATTGTTATTGGTCAATTTGGATCTCTATTTCAATTTATATTTCATCTTATATTGTCAAGTGTATATAATTCATTTATAATGTATATTTAAAGAAATATTTTATAGACTTGCATGAATAATTTTTTTAATTGTTGAAATAATAAAGTCAAATAATCTATTTATTTTATCGTAGTTGATTGTGAATTTTTGGATGTTGTTATGATTAAATTATGACTTAATTAATAATGATTAATAATTGAAATAAGGATAGATTGCTTACAAAAAAGTAACAGAGGTAAAAACAAATACTGTCAATATTTTAGAGTACTAATCCTTGAATCGTGGACAAAGGATTAAAGATAAAACAAAGGGTTTTATTACATTTTATTTAAATTATCAACTATTTTCCACCCTTTTTCATAATTATAAAAACCTCTCCTATAAGTTATATCACATTTCTAAACTTCAACCGCAAGGGTTTAGATGGAAAATAATGATGTCAGAGAATTTTTAGTGAACTTTTGACCTTACTGTCCTTATATTTTGCTGATAAAAATACTCTTAATACTATTTGAAATATAAAGGATATGTAAATATAATAATTAATTCATAAAATAAAAAAATAATAATGAAACACTATTCCAAAAATACAAGCGTTAGATGGAAAAAGTTAGTCTTTGAGGCTAAAAGAATTGGTCATATGTAGTTGTTTTTTTGGTATTGTAGGATTGAAATATTAAAAAGAGATGTGTCTTTAAAAATTAATTAAATTTAATTTTACATATAAAAATAATTAAAAATTTCTCTCTATTTTCCATTTTTTTTCCTCTCATTTTTATTTTCATTTCTCAATTCTTTTTCCTTTTTAGTCATGACTTTTGTTCTTTTCTTAATGGTGGAAATGAGGAAGATAAGAAAGAGAAGGTGGGAGAAATACTTATGGGGAGCTAGAGTGAGGGGGAGAGAGAAAGAGAGCGATGGAGGGAATCTTTTGTAGTAGAGGGAAAAGAGAAAGAAGAGAAATTTGAGGGAAGGAAGAGAGACGAGAGGAAGGGAGAAGAAAAAGAGGGAGGAAGGAAGAGGAGCAGATGTGCGGCATTGGAAAGGAAGAGGTGGTGACATGTGCGGTGGTGAAAGGGAATGAGAAGGAGAGACTCAATTTAGGTCATTTAGGTCAAAATAACAAGATGGTATGCTGGTGGAGTTGAGGTGATCAAAACGATCCATCTTTTGAATTCGATTCAATCGAAATATGATGAATAAAATATTCTCTTACGATTGAATTTCCTTAGTTGGATAGTCATGTTGAGTCTTTACCTTCAAATTCGAATATGTAATATCATAATAATAGTATAATTTGAATCATTTTATTTTTGTTTTGCTATTTTATAAAAAAAAAACCTATAACCTTAATAAGTCTAAGTGACAGAATTTTGTTTTTAGGATTGTTTTATCAATTACTTTCCATTTTGATTTGTTATAACTCCAATTTAAGTATAAAATTCTCTTTATTCCTCCGTTCATGCATTTCATTCCAACTATGGAGTTGGGTAAAATTTTATGTGGTTCAGTAAACAGAATGAAAATTCCATCAGCGCTAGATCGTCGATCTAATTCAATAAAGAATGTACTTAAAAATATAATGGAATTTTTTGAGAAATGAGAAATTCAAAATGCTCGGGATGCAAATGAGGTAATATCTACGACCTATTTTTTTACTTATAAAAAAAATAACAAAAATTAAGAGTGAATGTATTCCAAAAGTTCAATTGTAAGATGCACTTGGTATAATTCAAGGGCAAAAATGGCATTGATATTTAAGATGTATTTTATAGGGTAATAAAATTTAAAAGGTATATTACAAAAATAACCCTTCAAAATATATGAACATTACTAATGATCATTCAACAAAGTAATAATTTAATAATTTTCTTTATTTTTTAAATCAAAAGTAAAATAATCAATTTATGACTTTCGACAAACTAAAAAGAGTTTTTACAATTATGAAAGAAGAAAATCAAGAATTAATATTTTAATTATTTTAAAAAGAAAATAAGTATAATTAAACCTCAAAATAGAAGTCTACAAACTTGGATAATGCAGTATATAGTAATATCTAAGAATTGACGTGTTGCTTCAAGAGGTTTCCATAATAGTGACGCTGTACAGTTTGCTTTGTGACAGGTACCTCTTTTCTGCATCTCCACTCTCTCCTAGAAGACTCCATTTTCCCTGTGCTTCCCTCTCTCTCGCTCTCTCTTCAAACCCTATAAATTAAAAAATAAGCCCATCACAGCTTATTCTCATAAGCAGAAGCAGCAAGTTCAGAATCTCTTTTTCATCTGTTCTTGAATTGCTCAGATTACTACTATAACTTAACTTATCCTTTCAACTTAGTTACTAAAAACCAGAATGGCTTTCAGGGCTGCGGTGCGTAAGTTCTGTACATTTAAGTTTCAAGGGCTGCTTAAAAAAAGCAAATTAATAATGGTGTAATTTGTTTGATTTTTGCAGGCTGTCTGGAAATCTATGGCTAATAATGGCTTACGAGGAAGCTCGAATTTTACGACTTCGACTTCTCCGAAGCTGAAAGCGTATGCCCCCACGGCTGATCATTTGCTTCACTCTCCAGGAGGCATTAAGTCCAAGTATGAGTTTTAATCTGCTTTTTCTTAATCTCTTCTGCTTAAACTAATTAATACAGAAAAGCTGAGCTTAATGAAACCATTAACCCAACATTAGAACAGAGTTTCACGATTTTTAGAGACGGAAATTAAATCCGTCCCTAATTTATAAAAATCAGGGGTGGATTAATGCCTACTCGTATATTTATTTCTGTTGAAATTTAATAAAATTAGATCGTAGAATTTGTGACAAAATTATTTTCTTTCACTATAGATACACGCAGGGGCGGAACCAGAAATTTTAGATTTGGAGGGTGACATTTAATTTTATTTTTTCTTAAAAATAACATTAAAGAAATATCTTCAATTATATTAAGGATAATTCTTCGCTCAAAATTTTAAAATTTAATAAATTTATGTTTAAATTTTATAGTGAAGTTATGTTCTTGAATTTAAAGATTATATGAAACTGGGAAGAGGTTGCCCTTGTGATGCAGCGAGTAGTGCAATCAAGAAGAAGAAACAAACCCCGAACCCTGCAAGGGGTGGCTTTGGTGGAGGAAGATTACGTGTTATGTCTTGAGTTCGAGTTCGAACTTGTTATAGATTATTTTTCCTGTTCGAGGATTTATCCAATGCACACTCGAACCTAGCACTTGAACCTGTTGTAATGAGCTTGCATAGTGCGATTTATGTGGTTTGATTTATAAGTTATTTCATCAGTTCGAGGGTTTATCTATTGTGCATTCGAAAGACAGCGGCTGCTGGTTCTCCGTCTTGGAAAAAAAAAGGGAAAAAGAAAAAATCAATTAAGAATGTCGAGATTTTGGGTGAGGGATTTCTCAAACTTTATTAACTTCAACTGAAAAAATAAATTTTAATAGGAATACATTTTAATAATTTCAATCCTACCAAATGAGAATTAGAAATTGCAAGCCACTCGTAGCGAAATACAAATTTGCAAAATACTCCTAACAATTGCAATTATTAAATAGAACTTATCCTAAGCAATCTGGAGTTCTTTGGATGTTGAAAATGGTCTATCAAATCTAGCTCTATATGGATTGCATTCTTATGAATCAACAATTGATTTTGTTTCACGCTGCACAACTGCAAGTAAACATAGTAGTGGTATTGTTGATTGATCCCATTTTGCTATACCGTGTTTGGCAGGTTGCCAAAAGGCGAGTTTGTCCCGGTGTGCGTTGCACTCGGGATGATAGCATTATCGGCATCGTTTGGTGTATATACGGCCCTGCATCAATTGAGTCGGGCTCCAAATGTGTTCGTGAAGAAATCGCGGAGGGAAACCATCCCGGAGGTGGTGGAGCCGGAGCACGTGGCGGAGGAGGCGGAGAAATTTGTTAAGCAGTCCTTTTTCAGGAAGGTGGCTCACATCCAGGACTTCGATCGCCAAGAAATCATGTCTGATTCCATGCGAGGTGATATTTTCACAAGGTATGAATCTACAATAGTCTTGTTTTAGGCATGTAAGGGTTCAATCACTTCTTATTAGTGTTCGTACTAATGCATGAAAATTAGAAAAAAAAAGTCAGAGGTTTTTTGATATTTTTTAGAATAAAAAAAAATAATTTATAATTAGTGACGACATATTATTATTGTTTCGAGTAAAATGATATATTTTAGATGTTGTGAGTAAAATGATATATTTGGGATAGGGTGTTCTTTCGATATTAGCAAACTGAATTAAAATTTTGGCAGAAACTTTTGATGTTTGTAAAATGTTATATTGAATACCTCAAAATATCGATTTTGATTGGGTATTTTGATATTTTCTTTAAAAAATAAAAAAAATATTTATAAAATTAAATATTAAAATTATAATTTTATTTTTCTAGTTTTTTATTTTTTATTTTGACAAGTAAGAAAAATAAAAATAGTATAAAAATAAATAATAGATATAAAAGTACAAAAAAATAAATATAAAATATAATAATTTCGGATTCGTTAAGGATCGGTAAATTGAAATAAAAAATTAAATATAATTTTTTTATAAAAATTAAAATTAGATGTCGAATTGTACCCAATTTGTTTAGCACCCCAAATAAATTTTATACTATTAAGAAAGTAAAATCATTTTTCGGGACTATCCCAAAACAAAATATGAGTAGTAATCCAGTATTATTATTTTTTGTACTGTCTCATAAATTGGTACTAGATTTATGGTTATTGGACCGTTGATTTACAAGTGTCAAATTTTGTGTGGTTGCAGGCCTTTACACGTTGAGACATTGAAAGACATTGGAGTGGATCCTAAGCCCAACTGATTATCAGAGAGTTGGTCTGTTTTATGTTTGTAATTATTGCTTTTGTACTGTTAATTACGAGACGTGGTAATTAGCTTGATGAAATAGTTGTGACATCTTGTAAATACATGAATTCATTATGAGTAAATCTTTATTATAGATTGACTTTAGTTTTTAATTAATTTTTTTTTTATAATTCAGGTGTATACGCTTGACTTGATTAATTTTGAAGTAGACGATCTTCTCCCTTTATTAGATTATCATTTGACTTGATTAATTTTTGGACGAACGGTCTTTTTCTTTATTCGACAATTAGATAAATAGTGACATAATAATAATTTATGCATATTTAAAATAGACATTCAACGATAATTTATGTCATGATATAGTCGTTTCAAAAGTGGGGCCAGTGAGCATATCCGCCGGGGTCAAATGCTTTTTGGAGAATTGAATTTTTGATCTTTCAAGAAATAATTCGAATGATTTACCACTATGCGACTTCAAGGGGAACTACTATATATAAATTTTAAATTTAAGTATGAATAATTATACTATTGATAACTATGCGACTTCAAGTGGAACTACTATATATAAATTTTAAATTTAAGTATGAATAATTATACTATTGATAATATTAAGACGGGGTGAAAGTCCCCAACTTAAAGTAAATATGATGGAATTGGACAAATTCAGACTTATATGACACGAGGGACTCGATCGGCTTATGTTAGGAGTGACACGGTTAATCGCAATATCCTCCAACAAACATATATAGGAATATATCTGCATATATAAGGGATAAAACTATGTACATATATAGAAGCCCTTCACTCTCAATATATACAAATCAAGGAGCAACATAGGGGGGGAAAAAAAGGAATCGACTATGCACCACGTCACAATGCTTTCTAGCTTAGTACTACTTGGAACATAGAAGGAAAACCTAAGTTAGATTTTCTTGTAGTTTCCTCTCAGTTTTCTCCTTGGTGGCCATGAGAAACAATTTCACATACATTGTTTGCTATTGATAGTATCGTATAATTCCTAGCTATTAACTCAGTTTTTTTTTTGTGGGATACTTTGGAAATAGCAAGGCAAAAAACCCCAAATCTTAGTACTATAAATGCAACATGCTTCACTCTTATTAACTTACGTTCACAGAAATCGCAACAACTCGGGAGAAGAAGAAAAAAGGAGAAAAAAGACTTCACTCCTCTTTTTCCAATGGAGAAAAGCTGTACTTGTCTGAACTCTCTCCCTCAATGGTTCCTCCTTCATTCAACTCTAATTAGCTTAATTTTGAGTGATAATATTGAGCCTGGAGAGGAGGAGCCATTGAGGTGTTAAGAGTTCAGAAACTGCATCATTTTGAGGTGCAATGCATGCATGCAGATGGAATTTGTTAATAAATTGATTATGTATAGGTATTTTTCTCACTAATTACTTGACTAAGGATGTTTTGCTTGTTCAAGTTCGATTTGATATTGTTAATATATTTTCGTTCGATCAAATTTTACTCATTTATATATGATTTTCGTTTGAATTTGATCAAAGTTTTTATATGCATGAACCACCTTGGTAATTAATTAAGCATGCATATCAAGTAATTGTCATTCACATACCAAGATCCATTTAAATAATTTTTGAATTATGATGATTGATTTGTTTGTAGTCGTGCCCTACCTTTTAGTCCAACATGCTTTTGATAACGATATATGCATTACAAGTGCAATAATTAATAATAGAATTATTTTTTGCTTTGTATGTTTTTTTACACATTAGATAGAAGAGAATATTCATGATATATAGTTTAATTGGTTTGATTCGATTATTTTCAACAAGAATATCAAATGTTTGAGTTTATGTGCATCAATAGTTTGTGAACTTGCCGATGTTTCTATAATGATGAAGTTGTGGTGAAAGTTATTTTTTAAGCAGTAATTATGTTTCAATTCGAATATTTCATAGGAAATAAAACTCATATGGTCTCTTTCAAAAGAAAATTTCCACATCGATTGTCTCTGCTCAATCTTTACTTTTACAAAAAAAAAAAAAAAGGGAAAAACGAATACTTGTTCAAATATACAAAGTACTTCACTAACCATGACTAAAATTTTGATAGAGCAAGCAATTTCCTTAACATTTATATATATGTTAATGTATGATGAGATATATATTTAATATATATTATCTGCTACAACTTTAAGGTTGCAAACCCAAGTGCAGGTTGTAGTAAGTAATAAATTTCTCGTGAGTCCGAGGTCGATCCACAGGGAAGTTGTTTGAAGAATTCAAGTTTATATTTATAAAAAGATGGAGTTTATGTGAATAAAAAATATATGAACAATTAATGTATGATGTAGCTAAAGAAAAAACCGAAGTAATAAAAGTACTGAGGATTAGGGATCCACTCTTGAGTTTTGGATAGATAAATGGTTATTTATTCTTTTTACCTCTATTAATTGCCACAATTGGAATCCATACATAATGAAGGTTCCAATGAGAAGATATTATCAAGTAACTCATGCAATAAGGTAATCATGATATTGTCTTACTATTGCAAATTATCTCTTAACGCCAACACTTATTTATGGGATCAAGCATTTATATACTCTTTCGTCAACAACAAATCAAGGTTTCACATTAGCAGTCGGTGGGGTAAAACCGTACAATAAGCTAAATGAACCCAAGTATTTGTTGTGCCATTGGAGATACATAAATCAAGAATCACCACAAAAATAAGTAGGGTTTAGATCAAAAATAATAATAATAATACAACATACTTAAACAATTTCTACCCTTATAACCATTTATCTTCCTCCATCAAGAGATTCACCATTTTTCCTCAGCAAAATAAAATTTAGAAAGACATAATAAAAGTAACAAAGACTAAAAATATAAGAGAAACTAGAGAATGCATTTCTATTACTACTAGAAAACTTACAATAGTAGAAAACATACAAACTAGATAACTTAGCCTAAAGAAACCCTCTACCCCCTCCTCTTACAAGCTGAATACATGGCCTATTTATAGTACTTGGAGTAAGCTAGAGGCCAAACAAATAATGGAGGGGTTAATCAAGTGGTATGCTAGTTGCCAAGAGTTGGTAAGTTGTTACACAAATTTCTCAACCACTGAATTGAATTACATTTTTCGGTCAGATACAGCCAGAGTTTGAAGATACGTAAAGAATAAAAATTGTAGATCTTTCAACGCTGATATATTTTCATATATCTTTTGTCAAATTTGGCGATCGGATGAAGGAGATATGGTCAAATTACCGAGTCATGTCCAAGAGCCGTCCTGTAACATCAGCAGCAACTTGCAGCTTATGGTTTTACCATTTCAACACATTTTCACACCATCTTGTCTTCAGCAAACTTGTTTATTTACCTCTTGGGTATAACATATCCGAATTTCAGACCAAAATAAATTTGGGCTCAAGATATATAATCGAATTGGTAAAATAAGTCAATACTGGGCTGAACTCTGATCTGAATTTTGGTGATCCATTTTGTGTAATTACTTGGATAAATTTTCTGCTATCATCAAGACTGAATTGGGTTGAGCTTCCAACATAAAAGTTGTACCTCTATCTCTTGGCTTTCAAATGAAACAAGCTTCAGGTCCATAGAGCTTTTGATCATGAAGTTATGCTCAAATTACAAAAACTGCACAAGTCTGAAAACATGCTTCCATTTATTCCCTAACACAAAACATTAATAAAACAAGAATATTAACAAGAATAAAGCAAGAAAAGTATAAAGGATTTGATATAAAAATATGTCAAAATATGCACTTATCATTATCGAATGTAACAACTATTAAACTATGTTCACTTATTTTGGAAACAACTATGTTTTTCCCACTAATTGTCTACATAACCGATAAAATGTTGTTACTTAATTATCTTCATAATTTATTTATTTTTAAATTAAAAATATATTTATTATTTATTATTTTTTTAAGCAAATAAATCTGGTCCCAACTTGTGAGTGAGTGTAGGTGTAATAAGTTAAAGGCTGTCTTGGGCAAGTGTGTATCTATGATGGTGTTATTCGTGTGATTTCGGTGCACGAGAATAATCAGCCAAAATATCCTTGATAGTCTTTGTCCCCTGTCTCTGCTTGGAATAAAATAGGATGACAATTATTTAAAAAGGAAAAATGTAAATTACATATATGGACGAACAACCCTCTAAGCTACCACCAAGGGTTGCAGGGGTGATTATAATTTTTAAAAAATTATTTAAATCGATCGAATTATTTTATACCACATTGTTAATATTAATTTATTTTAAAAATTGTGATTTAAAATACTAAACAAAAGTCGCATTATACTAAAACAATGCGATACGATTTGAAAGTTAAAAAAAGACCATAAATCAAACCGTCTATTTATATTATAAAATGATAATTTCGTAATAAATATATTATATAAAAACCTAACAATTAAGTTAATTATTCTTTCTTTCAACTCACATATCTTAATTTCAAAACTTAAAATCATTTCATCTAAATGAAACTAAATGAATAAGTAAAATATATAAAATGAGTTGGAATTTATATATAATGATATAGCTATTTGTTAGTATACGAAAGATTATGCTATTATTTTTATAATGAAAACTATAATGTTATTTTCATGTTAAAGTAATTTTTTTTATTAATATATTAATTTTTTGGGGCTTAACAATTTTTTTTATTAGTAAAATATCATTAAACCAGCCGCTTAAAATCGCACTTCTATTTTATTTGATAAAATTATAATTTTAAATTATTTTTTAATAAAATCATCAATTTAATTTGAAATTAATGAAAAAAATTAAAAAAATCGCACCCCTTTGTGGCCCTTCAAGCTTATAATCTACACCTTTCAAGATGAGATAAAGAGGTGTTTTTAAAAGTTAAAAGCGGCTCGGCTTATTGTTCAATCTGAATAATCCTTCGCTAAAATAGTTAACTGCAATTATTTTGTGGCCCATCCATATTCAGCAATATTGAAGAGCTCCCTCGTCTAAATGGAACCCACTAAAATAGTTGGATTGAGCTACTTTATTAGCTGATTTTGTTCTGCTCAAAAGAATAAAAAAAGTAGAAAGTTATTTCAATATTCCAAGGTATGATATGAGGATGCCCTTTTTTTAAAGCAAGGGGCTCATTGAACAAGTTTTATAGATTTTATTTTTATTACACACAATCACCCCACCTTTGCTAGACTAAATTTTGAAACCCCAAAACCCCTGCCCTAAAATCTTAAAGCGGATAAATCGCGGGATATGAGATAATTGAATTCCAGGTTTCCATCATGACTGTACATCTCTGCGCACAATGAGTCGACTCCAAAATAATTATTCCATACCACAAGACAGTGATTGCTTTATACCGAAATTCAATCATAGGTTTCCATCAGAATTCAAACCCCCACCCTAGTTGGAAGCAAGTTACATGTTAATTGTTCCACCAGTTGAACTGTGCTCTGGAGTATCTTTTTTAAATTTATTTTCAATTATTAAGGAATTAAATTACAATATTTTAAAATTGAATCCATTGCAATATGATTCAATATTAATATTGAAGACGGAAAGAAGTGGGTATATATAGTTGCAGTACTCTCAGTGTCTCATTTTTATAATTTATATTTTTTTATTTTTTAATTACATTTAAAGACACGATATGATCACTAATTTTCAATAATTATTTTTATTAGTAAATTATTATATAGATATTCAAATAATTTGTTTTTCCAACCATCATTTATTGAGTTAAAGTAAACCTATAATATTGGAACGTAACAAGTATATACTTGTTTCCTAATTTTTATTTACTAGTGCATAGATATTGCTGTCAATGGCGATCAATATCTTGTATGAAAGAATACGCCCATCTACAATGACTATGCTTAACTTAGATATAAAGAAAATTATGGGAATAATAAATCTTTTTTATGAGAGTATTTTAACTTTTCAGGGGTAAAATTGAATCCAATGCAATATTTCATGTTCAAGTTAAAAAATATTTTAGTATCTAGTATTTTGTCTTTTTTAAAATTTACTAATCATATTTCTTTCTGGAACATCATAAAATAAGACTTCATTTATTTATTTATTCTTTTAAAAAAAAATTCACTTAAAGTGATAATACAATATCACTAACTCTTAAATATTAATTTTGAATGCAATATATTAAAAAGACTCAAACCTTTTAAATTTTTTTATCCTTTTTTGAAGAAATATATTAAAATGGGATTTTTTTCATTTTCTTTATTTTTTAAAGATAATTTTGAAATAAAGGCCAAACATGTCAATTGCTCCACTTTTGCTCTGGCATTAGGAGAATTGCTCTGGCATTAACACCAGCCACCAACTTTTTTGCAAGAATACTTTTCACCAAATTATTTACATAAATATTGCACAAAATTTAGTACAATTCATGCAAATTAGCTGCATTAAATGTTTTTTCTTTTATTCGTTAACTCTTTTAGTTAAGTTTATACTTGAAATAATCCGATCAAGCATTTTAATAGATACTATAATATTATAATAAAAAAAATTATTCATCATTTTCAGAGATAAAGTTAGGAGAGTGGCGGCTCTTGTCCCGACTCCACAAATTTTTTAAATTAATATAAATTTATGGATAAAATTATTAGATTTTTTAATCTATCTTATTTAAAAAATTAAAAATACTTTATTATTTATATAATTTTCTTTTAATATATCATTGAAATATAGAAAAAAATAAGGAAAAATAAAAAGATATAGTCAACGGAAACGGGTCAACCCACAAGCCGGACCATAACCAGCATCACAGCCAATACGGATCTTTTCCCAGTAGCTCGTCACTCCCTACCACGTGGCGGACTTCCATTGGTCCAGTTCACGTGGCCCAAAATATCATTGGTCGAGACAACTCGACTCCAATTGCTTCCTCAGATCTATAAATACAAACCCGTTGATTAGCTCTCCTATGATTAAAAAAGTATCCGAGACTATACTTTGTTCCTCTCTCTCTCTCTCTCTCTCTCAGTCTCTCTAGAAATTTCTTCTCCTCGCCCCTCCCTCAGATCCATCCATCTGAATTTCTCAAAATTTATTTTTGGTGATTAATTTCTTCTGATTTTCGGAGTCGTTATTGTTTAAATGGAGGATCCGAATCGGAAGATTTGGATAATGCAGCATTTGTTGCTGTTATCGATCGCGTGCTTCGTTTCTCAGCTCTACGCTTCTGATGATGTGGTATGAGGATGTTGAATTTTTTAATATTTGTTCGATTTATTTTGACTGTTTGTTTATAATTTTTCTTAATAAAATTTGGTTTGATTGATTTTTTTTAGATCTGTTGTGATTGTATGAATTTAATGTGTCTGTTTGATGATTTTGGTGTTTATAGAAATTCTACGAGCCGTTTGATGAGAAATTTGAGGGGAGATGGATTGTGTCTGAGAAGCAGGATTATACAGGTCAGATTTTATTGAATCTGCGACGAGTTTATCTTTGTTTTTTATTTTCTGTTACTTGTTGATGTATGGATTTTGTTTTGATTTAGTCTTGTGTTTTTCTTAGTTTTCTAGAACAGGGATGCTGATTGTATTTTAAATTTAGCTTGTCGTGGTTAGAAGTTTCGTGTTTTCTGTGTAATTTCAATGAGTTTAACTTCTATATTGCGATTCAGAAATGGTTGTGTTACTACAATGGTGAATCGAATTCGTGAGTGTGATAGGTTTGGCTGTCCTCTATGTGCTAAATTTGAATATTGATTTTAAATAGAAATGATATTCTGAAGCTTTTGATAGCTGTACAAAATGGAAAAGGTCTTCTACGATTGACATTATTAGAACTGCCTGTAGATTCAACTGCTGTGTAAGTATGCTCAAGGGAATTTTGGTGAACGCTAGGATAATTGAAATTCCATTAAGCTCTATGCGGTGCCCTCACAATGCTTAAAGTAGTTAATTAGTCCCTGGACTTTAGATGGGATGGTTAATGAGGTCGACTCTGAGGTTAATATTACTGGTTCCTGGTGGATTGGATATCAAGCTTGATGCTTTGTTTTGGTCTGCTGGGAGCACTTAATTGTAGTTACATGAAGAACTTGTGTATTAAAATTTCTAGATCTTTAGGACATCTTGCAGAAGTTTTGTTGAGGGTGTGAAAGACTCAGTATTGATGCAGGGTTTTGCATTTATTTTCAGTGTTTTTTTGAAAGTGTGCTTTTGCTCATTTGTGATTGCAGGTGTTTGGAAACATGTGAAGAGTGAGGGACATGATGATTATGGACTTGTTGTAAGTGAGAAAGCCAGGAAACATGCCATTGTAAAGGAACTTGATGAGCCTGTGGACCTGAAGGATGGAACTGTTGTCCTTCAGTACGAGGTTCGCCTCCAAAACGGCCTCGAATGTGGTGGTGCTTATATCAAGTACCTCCGTCCCCAGGATGCTGGATGGATTCCCAAGGAATTTGATAATGAGTCGCCTTACACAATAATGTTTGGTCCTGATAAATGTGGAGCCACCAACAAGGTTCACTTCATTCTGAAGCACAAAAATCCCAAGAGTGGAAAGTTTATTGAACACCATCTCAAGTTTCCACCGTCAGTGCCTTCGGACAAATTGACCCATGTTTACACTGCCATCTTGAAACCAGATAATGAGTTGAGGATCTTGATTGATGGGGAAGAGAAGAAGAAGGCTAACTTCCTCTCAGAGGAAGACTTTGAACCTCCACTCATCCCCGCAAAGACAATCCCTGATCCAGATGATAAGAAACCTGAGGATTGGGATGAGAGGGCAAAAATCCCAGACCCAGATGCCACAAAACCGGATGACTGGGATGAGGATGCTCCGATGGAAATTGAAGATGAAGATGCTGTGAAGCCTGAAGGTTGGTTGGATGATGAACCAGAGGAGGTTGATGATCCCGAGGCAACAAAACCAGAGGATTGGGATGATGAAGAGGATGGTGAATGGGAGGCACCAAAAATTGATAACCCCAAATGTGAAGAGGCTCCTGGATGTGGGGAGTGGAAGAAACCAATGAAGAGCAATCCTGCTTACAAGGGAAAATGGCAGGCTCTGCCCATTGATAACCCCAATTACAAGGGTATTTGGAAGCCCCAGCAGATTGAAAACCCTGAGTACTTTGAGCTTGACAAACCAAACTTTGAGCCCATTGCAGCTATTGGCATTGAGATCTGGACAATGCAAGATGGTATACTGTTCGACAACATTTTGATAGCTTCCAGTGATAAAGTTGCAGAATCCTACCGTGAGACTGCATGGAAGCCAAAATTTGAGGTAGAGAAACAGACACAAAAGGAGGAAGAATCTGCTGAGTCCGACGGGCTTAAGGGCGTCCAGGTAATTACTGAGATATTAATGTATTTCCTGCTTTTACAATTTGGTTGGTGCATAATGTTGGTTCTAAAATTAAACATTTCCTGGCTAATGTTATCAGAAAGTGGTGTTTGACTACCTTTACAAGGCAGCAGACCTTCCTTTCTTGGGTGAGCACAAAGTGAAAGTCTTGGTAAGTAATTTGCTTTCTTGGAAATTAGTTAGTTCTTTGCTTTAGCGCATGTTACCCAACAATTGGGTCTTTTCTTGCAGGACTTGCTTGAAAAGGCTGAGAAACAACCAAACCTCACAATTGGAATCCTCGTCTCTATTGTAGTTGTGATCTTCTCGGTTTTGTTGAAGCTTATCTTTGGTGGAAAGAAGCCTGTGAGTATATTCAAATTTCTTGCTGGATAATTTCCATATTTTGCTACTATACACCGATAATGGTTACTAACCTGGTGTTCTTTGTGTATTTAATTGTTGAATTCAGGCTAATACAACTGCAGAGACCAAGAAAACAGATGTTGCTGAGACTTCAAACACCCAGGGAAGCTCTGAGGAGAAGGAAGAGCAGGACGAGGATGCTGCTGCTGCTCCTCGCCGAAGGAACACGAGGCGTGACAATTAAGGAACAAGGATAGGAATTCAGCAGGCTACCATTACCATCCACGAAAATTACAGAATGAGGGAAGAAAAATGCTATGCTCAGCCAGGCTCCACTAGTAGGTTTTTGGGAGTTGTTTTGCCATGTTCAGATTTTCATTTAATTTTCCTGAATTAGGTTTGTATGACAATGTTTACTAGACCATTGATTGAGATATGGTATCTTTCATACATTTAAGAGACATGGCTGTGAAAGGAAATTTTGTAGTTTTATTCTAAAGTTTTTTCTTACTGGAGCCTTATGATTTTATATGCTGTGTTTGAAGTAGTAGTGAAGTCGGTTAAATTCAGTAAGGAACTTATAAAGCAGGAGCATGTGTTTCTAATCTCCCCCACCCAATCATGTAGCAGGTGTCTAAACTTGAAAGCCTGATACAGTAAGGGGGTGAGCCTTCACTCAAAAGAGGACGTGGTAAATAGTGGGTGGGGGAGATGACTGAACAGCTGATGCTAGTTTCCTGGAGTTTTTTCTTGCCTTTGCCTCGTAGATCTCTCATTTTGTGTCAAAAATGTTGCCACTGTTTGTTACTGAAGTATATTATTTACACTGGAATATATTTTCTTACCCGTTGCAAAAGTACAAATATCAATTCTGTGAATCTGCAGTAAACATAAAGAGTTGTAAAGAGAATACTGCAATACTTGGTTCGGGTAAATATACAAACATATACAATTCTGCATTAAATAATCTATTGTTCGGTTAGAGAGGATTTTGTCTTTGTTTTCAACCAAAATTGGCGAAAACACACAAGAATCTTAAATTTATTCATAGTTAAGTCTTAGTACATGAAAAACACACTACTACTGATTTAAATTGGAAAAAGAATTAATCTGTAAATTACATGAATTATTTTAGTTTACCTTTCGTTACTGTACCAAACTCAAGGAAGTAAGAGATTTAATTTCATTCGGTCACATCAAACAACTTCACCATTTTCTTTAGTGACCCAAACAAAATCTACATGATCCAAGTAATGTGCTTTGCTTCAGCTGCTTAACAAGCCTACTGAGCTAACTAAGTTCTTATTGCACCTTTGGCCATTTTCTGCATTCTTTTCAACTCTCTTGTATTGACATGGAGACCACGTTGACATCTCCAATGCATCTTATTCCTTTTTTTTTTTTTTTCAATTGAAGAGTTTGCCAAATGCATTAATTGATCATTTTGCCCCCCTGCAATCAAAGTGCATCCATAAGAAGGTAAGTTACTGCAGCCCTCATTCATAGTAGTGTCTCTAATAGCAATGGGTGTAAATGGACCAAAGGAAAGATTTTTCCAATTCAAGATAACCTTCACCCTGCTGGGCTCCAATCCCCAACTCTACATAGATGGTGAATCGATCAGCATCTATAATCACTGATAAAAAACGAAGTCTTTTTACAATTAGTTTGACAAATAATCGAGCCTACACACTCAACATCCACGAAAGGTCATCCGGGCTCTACACCAAAATATATATTCTGTTAAAAAAAGCCCGTCCGTGTAAATTGTTTTGAATGGATAAATCAATCACTTGTCCTTGAGGATCCGACGTTTATTCTTTCATACCTACTAATTTATTGCCTCCATCCGGTCGAGTCAATCCAATAGAAAACGGACCAAGAACTCGCCCTTCTGCATTACTTAAGTGTACTTACATGGAAAATGAACTCTGTTGGCAGGCATTCAGGTGCCAATTTTACAAGGGAAAATGCTCAAATTACAAGCTTTACGATTTACACCAATGAGAGTCTTTTATGAACTCTTGCAGTTGAAATCACCAGCTAGGTTTTTTTGACCAAATTACACATGGCAATTCCACAATGCGACATATTTGCAGCCTTGTCACCTCTCACCTGCAATATATTGTATGTAGTTTTACCGCCAACGCGAAACCATCTTGCTTACCATCTTTTCACAGAGAACCATTGGTTTCTTGGATGACTTAATAGAGCTTCTCAGACTCACCGCTGCATTCAGTCTAGAAACTAATTCAGAATCATATAGTTTACCAACTGCACTAAGATATGAATCAATTACAAAAACCATCTCTAAAATTTTAGATCCTCACCTCAAAATTTGTCTCCATTATACTCATTTTCAGTAAATGCAATTTGCAAAATGAAAATAAATATAAAAAATTTACATAATTTATAAAATTAGAGGCTAATTTCTATATGTAGACCAAACCTTAATTGACCCTTAAAATAATGAACTGAGTGGATTTCAGTTAAAGGACTCCACCAAGTATTACTCCTCTTAGCAAACTCTGCATGATTTCAATTAAAGGATAAAAATCAAGTGTAAAGAGGGTACTCTATAGTGTAAAAAGGCTACTCAATACACCCAAAAAATAAACACAGATTTAAGAAAAGAAAAGAGTGAAAAAAATTAAAAACTCAAGAAAAGGCCTACAGTACAGCAATGACGAAGGTGCTCGAGCCAACTAATTGATACATGCGAAGCAAGTAAATTAAGCAAAAATTCTTTCCTGATTGGAGACAAAATAAAGTTCAAGAAAAGTTCCAGGCCGCATTATTAAGAGTCTGTAACTTAGAAAAAACAAAGAAAGAAAAATTAAACAAAATTGTTTCCTCACCTACCAGCAACCGTCTTATGGCCGAGTTTTATAAGTTACAAGTAACAAAAAATGGAACAATATCGACCTTCACTTCCTTTATGTTCCTCTATAACAAAGCATCATGTGCCTGTATTTGAATTCAGACCGGCTAGTAATCGGAGCAATGCTGGCCCGTCAGTTAACACTAGTATTGGTACAGGCTGCAGAAAAGCAAGTTTTCACCGCTTTCCAGCAGCTTTCCTTGCAGGAGGTGCCATATCCTCGTCATCCGACGCAATGTCTCCATACTCCCACATCCCGAGTCTCTTCTCTCGAGCTTCTGTCTGGAATTTTTCCAATTCATCCAAAGCCTGCTGCCTATCCTTAGGCTCCCATCTCCGCCTTTTCTCCAACCTAGCAAGTCCCTCCTGAAAAAATTTACATGTTAGGTCGTAACAGGAATATAGCAAAATAACCTATTCATGAGTGCGTACGGGACAAGAAGTCTTCTCTTTTCCACTAAATAGAGCTAAACCAAGCCCTAGGGGAACTGAATAATAAATTGGATGTAAAATGTCATGTGTTTGATATAAAACGGATAGTTGACAACTAGAAGATGGCCAACCAAAGAAAAACATTTGCAATAATAAGCTAGAGGATAGAACCCTGTACCTGTAGCATTGTTGCATTTATGCTCATATCAGCTTCGGTATCAATCAAAGTAACCAAAAATATGGTCCCAGTTCCTTGTCCTTTCACTTTTCCAGCTGATGTGTCCTTTTCTTCTATCACGGCCCTAAATTCTTTTGGAGCACTTAATAGGTGTTCACTCAAACGAACAGCTGCTTCTTGACCATAATCATCAGCCAATCCTGGAACCTTGACAAATGCCAGACTGCAAAGCTGAGCAAGGCCAGGGGCAGAGGACACCGAAGGATCCAGAGGACGCAATTCGCTGTAAGGAACGATTTCTTGGTTCCCATAGTCGATGTAAAACACCTCAAACTTGTCATTTGAAGATTCCACGGCACCACGAGGAGCGTTCACAATCTTCGCATTTTAAATCAGACAGGATTAGAAATAGAATAACAATTTAAATTTACTGAACTAGATTGACCACATTATTTGGATAAACAATCAAAAATAAATTACTTAGACAATGACCTTTGACACTGATCTGTAATTCCAGTACATCATATGAAATGCCAAAAAAGCAAAACAAGACATAGCACACTAAAATGATGACATGATCTTCAAAAGTTAAGCATCAATTATCCCACGCACCCAGACAACAATTTAACCAATAAGTGGCAAGCTCCACTCACACGGTATTAAGGGGAAAAGCAAATAGAGTGTCCTGAAGTTTTTAATATCTCCAAAAAGTGTTAAATTAGATTCCACAGCCCTGTGTACTCATTTCTTGTTCTGGTTCTAACAAGGATTAAGAACACTTTTGATGATCATTTCAGATTTCCGGCCTCAAACTTAACTAAAGAATTAAAAGCTCATAAATTAACATGTAACCACATGAAGCCACAAAGATAAAATTCAGGGTATATTGAATTATCTAAATATATCAGTTTCATAGGATTGAACAACCATCTATATTGCCAAGCCAATCAGATGATAGGTTACCAAGTAGATACATCAGAAAAACCTTACTGACATGTTTCCAGATCTACATAAATAAAAGAAACAAAACCTTCCAAATTAGAAAATATTGACAACAATTGAAATGGACAGTTTCACGTTTCCAGCACCAGACTTAACAATTAAAAAAAAGCAGCCAATAACAAAAAACTCAGGGAATATCAACTATCTAACTGTATCAGTTCCATATAAAAAAGAACACCAGATATTTTGGCCAGCCACTCTGATATGCTATCCACTAGATAGATCAGAAAAATATTAAAGATATTATTATCTCTACACCTAAACAAAAGAACTAGAACTTTAAACAAACATAAGCAGCCCACAAAAAAATTGAAGGAATATAGAATATTATCTGACCTTAAGGTTCCAGAGAATACAGAACAAGATGTATTACCCAGCTATTCCAATAATGTTACCCACCAGAATGCTTTTAATACATAACCATTGAATCAAAGTAACATATGCTTAAACTCAACTTTAACATAGGGCATCCGCATATATTTGAATTTCAAAAAGCAATTGCTAACTCATGTCATATGAATTTACAGGAAGTGGTTATTGAAAGTAAATGGTTACAATGTTGCAATATTATCTTCAACAAATGTAAAGGGTAAATTAATGCATGGCATCTTACCATTGCGCGGTTCCAAGATTTATCTGCACTAAACTGAGCCAAAACAATATCCCCCTTTTTAGGATTGAAGGCACCAATTAGAGGAGGAGCTTCTTGAAGGTTTAAAGAAGAAAGCTGCTTCTGTATGGAGGCCACTTTCTGATCAGCTACAGACTGAACATAAAATTTACCACCTTCCAAGACTTCGGTAACCACAACCTAAGGAAGAATTTAACCAACCATGTTATCCTACAAAAACAGAACAAAACATACCAAGTGAGAACACCTGCATGATCCACATACCTTAAACTCCTCTTTCTGTCTTCTTTCAACAGCTGAACCATTAGGAACTTCCTCTCCCTCAACAAAATTCTCCCATATCTGCAATAGAGAATATTAGCAAAAGAGCACAATAACAAGCAGGACTCTAAAAGAAATGCCTTGTATATTCACCTTCAACTTCTTTTGTTTTGCTGATTGCTCAGCTTGAACAAGCAGATGAGCATCTGGGATCCTATCAAGGCCAAAGGAAGTTTGAAGCTTTGCCAAGCCAGCTTCTAAAAGTAGTATTGCCACATTGGTTCTGGACTCCCATAAGGTTCCCAAGAAAGTTCCAGTTCTATCAACAGTTTCTACTTCGATCTGTGTGAATGAGGAGCAACATAACAGTGAGATACAAAAGCACAAACAACAGAGAACTAGGATGAGAAAAAGAAAACACTACCTCGACATCCCTCTGCATTATTTTCCGCCTCATAAATGCAATGGCTTCATCAGAATAAGGCTCATCACGGCCCGGACATCTAACCCCAGATAATGAGAAAGCAACACTGCAAGTTGCCTTAGGAATATCTATTTTAAATCGATGTCCACTGAGCACATATTCGACAACAGCAGGCATCCTCCTATTGCGTTGCAAAAATGGTAAGAAGTCTCTCGCTTTCTTTGCAGAAGCCTTAAGATGTTTAAATCCACAACCGGTGAAATTACATGCATCAGTCAATTAATATGTATCAATCAAAACAACAATACTTAAAGGAAAAGACTTATCATCCATTCAATATGGTGTAGAACTAACCGTTAGCAGGTCTGTTACATGCCTCACAGGGGGGTCCTTGGCAGAATGCATACCCTTCTTCCCAGAAATTGCACGTGATTCAGCAGAAAGGAGGGCATCATAATAATTGGATCTCTCCTCAAAATCTCGGTGCCTAATAACAGTTGCATAACCACGAGCAACTAAAAGCTCAGCAATATTTATCCCAGCTTGTTGGCTGCCTGCTCCAGAAGTAGCATCATCCCCATCCTTAGATTGATTAACAAGGAAGATGGATCCAAAATCCATCACCCTTGTATCCGTGGACCCAGACGTGGCAGCTGCTCCATCTGCCAAGCTAACCTTCCTGGAATACTCCATCGAAACATTCACCTGAACAGATGCACACGATTTCAACATTATGGTATTTGAGTATGGGAAATAACATATAAAAAATCAAAACCATACTTGACGGTCAATTAAACGTGTTCTCAGAAATTCCTTAGCATCTCGAGCATAGGGATCAGGTTTTTGATCTCTACGAGGATTGCCCATTTTAGGGCCCCTTATACTTGAGAGATTGACTCGTCGCTCTGCAGATGGATCTCCAAATGGCAAGGAATCATCAGCAACAATAATACAATCCCCACTTACAACTTCAATGACCTGCATAAAGTTATGCTCAAAAGTAAGTTTCAGTGAGACCAATGAACATTAACACCAGTAGTACAAATAACTTACTTTTCCTGTAAAGTTCTGGTCATGAATGGCCTTTGAGTTTGTCGCAGGGGGAACATAATTAGTCCAGATTCTTAACCGGGTCTTCTTTGCTTGAAGTTCAGCATTCTTCAACCTCCGTCTGGCATCATCTTCCAGCAAGCTAGCACTCCACTCCACATACTTGGCCAAACCCTAGAACATCATAACATTGAGGAATGCTGTGAGAATTGAGTCTGGTATAAGATTAAGACACTAACCAGCCCAAAAAGCATCAAATAGTGATATAAAGCGAGACAGCAGCACAAAAACATGAATGGGAACTAATATGGAAAGAACATAGCAAGAAGTTGCAGGTATAGTTGTTGACAATGCCACCAACACATTTGAACACAAAAACCAAAAGAAGTAAATAATTAATCATCTTTTTTCACACAGTTTGAATGCAAACGAACAACTGATCATATATAAGTCTGATCTAGGTTACCATATTCATATTGAGAACAGCACTTGAGGCCAGATTTGTCATTAAAAAGCACAACTGCAACTCTCAAATGGCAACATTTTTCTCATTTTTTCCAAATAAATTATTGTCTCAATTAGAAATAAAGTAGGTACTAAAATGTTCACACTAATAATTTAGAAATAGACAAAAGGAATAGGCATTATTTAATGTGGAGGAAACCATTGTCAACTTGTAGAGAAGAAGCTTGTCCAAGACATCAAGCTCTCCCCTTTCCCTATGAAACATTGAGTGGGAGCTTAAAAAAGGAATGAGTGGATGAAAGAAAGGACTCATATAGGGTCATAAGCTAATTAAACATACAATTTCCCAAAAAGACTCTGTTTCTCACCTTATGTTAAGACCATGTCAGTATTATGAAATGACTTACATTTTCAACAAGCTCCAATGCCAAGTCCTTTGCTGATTCACCATCAGGATAATATATCGAACCAGTCAAATTGCTGAATTTGTCAACACCCTCCAATACAATCCTGACCTGTAACCCACAACATCACAAATATATCAGAGGCCTAAGCATTTTTAAATGAAAAAATCTCAGAGCAACTAAACAATACTCACATCTCTGTGCAACACACGAATCTCTGTGAAATGTTTGGCTTCTTTCCCATATGGATCCGCGGGAACTTCAACCATAGATGCTGAAGCAGCAGCTAATCTCTGTGCAGATGTTAGGGGAGCACGAGCTTCACCTGCGGAATCTCCATTTTGTTCGTTAGAGGCCGTCTCAGTTCCAACGACAGCTTCTGATGCAGCCCTTCTACCAGGAGATGGAGCCTGGTTGAAAAAATTGGAATGGATAATATCAAAATTTAGGTAAAAAAGGTGGAAAATTGAAGTAGAAAAACTCTGCCTATAAGGATTGATGCATACCTGAATCCCTGCGACGTACACTTGGACGTACTGAAATTCTGGAAGCAAATAAACACGTACTGTGCTTCCATCACGAACCTGGTCTACAATAGCCTCCAAAGGACTACCTTTCTTTGTGGCCAATAGAGCCATAGCATCAAAATTACTAGGATCGCTAACGGCGGAAGGAGGCAGGTCCCTAATGGAGGCCTCAGAAGCACCTGGCACCTGAATCCAGGAATAACAATCCAGGATTATTATTCTAATCTTCTGAATCAAAGAGTATATAATAACAAAATAGCACACATCAAAAACATCCTGAAGACACAGTCAATTATCATTTCTCTTGAAGCACAAATAATGATAAAAGTTAATGCCACATAACTCCTTGGTAGATAAAGGAATAATCATCAATAAGAAAATGTATACGGACCCTGTTCCAACGACCTAGACCTTGCTGCTTGGCCTGTTCTTCAAGACGTAGCAACTCTGCTAAGAAAGGACTGGCTTCTCCTTTCTGTTGACCTTGCTCTCTAACCTGCATTAGATAAAGGGAAAAATCATGTGACGCAAAGCATAAACCAAATGGAAACATTAGCACTTCAAATGAGAAATAAATATAAATAGAAAACCTTCGCCCATCCTGCAGCGACCACAAGCAAAGCCACATTCTTATCCCCGAGGAAAACAGAGCCAAATTCCCGGTTAATGGCTGGTACAGTGTAATCCACTCTGAAAGTTACCTCCTAAAGCGCAGAAGGGCAAATAAATATAAACTGTAATTTTTCAAGAGACAAAAACATTTTATGTGATAGAAAGGAATTCTTTTTGGGAGAAAGAAAGCCAAAGTAATTCACACCTTTCCGATACAAAGCTTCCTTAAATATTCTCTGCTCTCCCATGCAAACGGCTCATCAACGCCACCTCTGCGGGGTGCCTATAAATGGAAAAGAAAACATAAGCACCATCAAGACAAGTAAAATAAAGGCTACTTTATTATCCCACACACATCATATAAAGGACACAATCATAAACCAATCCAGCCACATATAAACATCTGAAGATAAGATTTAAAAAACAAGAGGAGCATTAATAAAAGCACAACAGCTGTCAAGACAATATGGAGTACATCAACCAAATAAATATCAGGGGCTCACAATTTTACACAAATATCCTAATAACAGCAAGCTGAATATAAATGTAAAATTGTGTGCACAAAATTATAACAATTCAACATGTCGCCGAGAAGAATGAGGTCTGTATACATGCACACACATGGGAGGCGCTAAGGCATACACAATTAGATATCAATTAGACCTCAAGCATGAAATTCCACAGCACTAAAAGATTCACTTCCTAATCCCCTAAGACCTCGCAATGTGAAAAGACAACCTGTTAGGCGTTCCGACAAGAGAAAAACAGAAAATTTCATGCAGACAGGAAAGAAGACACATGCTCAGTCCAACCAAAAGTAATACAAAATGATTCCCAAATAAACCGAACATACCAACTTAGGAGCCATTAGAGATGACAAAGTGATAGCCTTCTCCGGAGGAATCTCAGCCTTGGTGTTCCCCATTATCACTAAGCTGTCACCAGAAGGAACAGCTTTCACTATTCCCCTCAACCATCCTGTGGCTCCAGCTGTTGATGCCATTTCAACAGCAAAGTCTGCAAAAACACACTTTAACCAAAGATTAATGATAAGCTCATTCCAATACACAATATCTCGCACCTACGAAATAACATATTCACATGCACACCAACAAACAATATAAGTAGAGGGGAACAAAAACGAGAAGACTTTCACCTCCTATTCAAACTATGATAATTTATCTTCTACTCCAACCGCTTCATATCTCCTCTTCTAGTGTTCTTCTCCACCTCCTATTCAATCTATTAAAATTTATCTTCTACTCCAACCACTTCATATCTCCTCTTCTAGTGGTTTTTATGTTTTCCCCTTCAGTTTCTCATTGGAAGTTATATTCAGCCAATTAAGTACGGACACGGACACGTATTGCCAGCTTTAATTGCTTTAACCATCTATACCAATACCCCACAAAGACTGTTACAACCATCCAGTTTACTGTTGAGCAAAACAACAAAAACGTGGCATAAAAGATCAAATCTTTATTTTTGAAACCAACTCTAATACAAGTTCGGCAAAAAATGTATCTTTAACCGATAATAACGGACCACCAAAACACCAAGGACAAATTCTCTATTAGTTTGAATCATAAAATAAGAAATCTCAAGATTCATATGCAAAATCAAAAACACCAAAAAGTTGGCAGAAATTAACAGATCCACATATTCTGCAAAATCATAAGAACCCACTCAAAACTCATGATACATCACACAAGAAAATCAATTGAACTCATAAATCCATATGTCTACTAAGACACACATATGACACTGTTTGGACGCATAAATTAAGTGATTTGACGAAAAACGAATGCAAGTGATCAATTACGGTTTAGCAGCTTTAGCGTTATGCAGGATGCTAAATTACACACACATCAGAAAAGCACACAAGCAAATTCAGTATATACATGTAAATAAACACATGCAAACACATATATACACAAATTAACAGAAAAAGCGAGAGAGATCTGAAACTCAAACATCAACGATCAGCACAATCTCACACATAAACACATAAATCGAATTCAATAAATCTCAATCCACCGAACACAAACTCATGCATTAACAAAAACAGCTTCAATTAACCGAGATCTGGAAAATATACCTATAAAATCACCAAAAAAAAGTTCCGATTAATTCGAGGCTCGAGGAGATTGAGAAGGCGAAAGAAGATGAAATCGATCCGTTTTATGTTTCAATTATGATCAATTCATCAAAATTGAATATAAGAAATCAAAATTGAATCGAAACTTCTTTTTTTTCCTTAATTTGGAGCGAAAATTGAGAGGGGGGTGTTCGTGAGAGAGAGGATATCTGGACGGCGGATCAGAATGTGCATATACATCGATGTTCATCTAAAGCTTGGCTATTTATAGCTGGGGGGAAGGGGGTACAGATACGTAACTGAAAATCACCTCAATTTTGAATGAAATTACTGAAAATGCCATGGGGCATAAGATTTTATTCTGTTCCAAATTTACCCATAAATTACGTTTAATTTCCCAAAATTAGTTTTTTTATTTATTTTCTTAAATTTGATTGGTCATGTTATATTAAGTAATTAATAGTTGACCGATAAGGAGAGCAGATTTTAGTTGAAGTGACGAGTATGGGCTGCCACGTGGAAGAAGTAGCCAATGGGGAGACGACATTTGGAGGTGGTTGTTAATTTGCCACGTCAGAACAATGCTTTCTGTGTGCTAGTGCTTTGTTTGGGGGGAGAGTTGTTTTCATCCCAACTTTAATGATAATAGGAAATATATTTTTGAATTATCCCATAATATTTTTTATTTCACTTTGATGATTTATTATTTTTGAAAATGTAGGGCGTCGATTATTATAAGGCCGGTATTTATTTATATACTACTTTACACAAAAAATACATAAATATGTATTTCGATTTTTTGTTGTTATTATTATTATTTTTTATTTTTTATTTTTTGGGAGGTGGGTGGGTTGGTGAATAATATTTTTATTATTTGTATAAAATAGTAAAATATAATTACTTTGTATGAAGTCGAATGACGAGTAGTTGATGCAAATATGGACTTTATAAAAAGATGTAACAATTAATGAAGAAGAAATGAAAAAAATTAGTTTAATGGAGTTTGAAATCGAGATAAAGATATAAAATTATTGAGTTCATAGTTTTCAAAATTGGTGGTAGAAAAGGAAATAAGATAGGACAGTTTTCAAGGTGGTTAGCAGAGAGCACAAAACGTAAAGAAAAGTTAAATCTTCTAAAATAAAATAAAGTTGAGATTTATAAATAAGAAAATTGAGGGCTTTTATTGATAGACGGCTTCACTTTCCTTCCTCATCGATAGTATCTAAGCAGGTTTGGTGCTTTTCCTTTTTTTTTTTTTTTTTTTTTTTTTTGGGGGGGGGGGGGGGGGGTTACCTTAGTTAGAGTCTAACTGTTCATTATGTGAAATCCAAAATTAAAATTTCGATTAGTTAAAATATTAAATCGAATATTGAACTGAATTAATTAGTTTGGTATGATTATAATCGAATTTTTATTTTTTAGTTTATTGAATTTTTATAAATGAAAAATAGATAAAAAAAATTAAATATAGAATTAGACATATATTTTTTATTTTTTATTTTAGTTTGGGTGAAAAAAAAATAGTATAAAAATTATATATATAAATAATAATTCAGTTTTCAGCTCGATTGGGTAATCGAAAACCAAAAATCTAGAAAATGAAAAATCGAATTTTCTTTTGATTTTAGTGCAAATTGAACTTTCGATTTTGATTTGGTTCAATCAGTTAATCTAATTGTGAGCACTCATAATCTTAATATATTTATGATGGTGTACGTCCTCGCTAAATAGGACGTAGTCAAAAAAATTAAACTCGGAATATGAGATTAGTTTTTTTATTAAAAATCACAAACATATATTTTAAGATAAATTTTATTACTTTTAGGATGGCAAAATTTTAAATTTTGATAAGTTTATACTTATATATAGTCTCATTTCACTGTCATTTATTTATTCATAATTTACTTATATTATTTTGGTGGTACTCTGCTATTAAAATTTCGCAAAATCTTGTTAACTTCTATGTACAACTAGTTCCACCACATGCCAAGTCACAAGATACTAATGTTTTACATAACATAAATAAAAATAGTATCTCACTATAATTAAAGAAATAAAAAATAATAGATTTATAAGATAATATATTACAGATAGAATACAAATTAATCAGAAAAGAGATCTTGAGCAAATTGATGGTAAGTGAGAAAATGGATAAAGATAAGATTAATTAGTTGAATTTTGAGATATTTTAAAGTCGATACATTTTTAAAAAATAAAATAAAATCTATTAGTTGGCTTTTTTATTTAAATGAAAAAAGTGCCTATATGGATTAACCTAACAACTTTTATGGATACTGTCTTTTAATATCTACCTAGTCATGGGGCAAGTCCTTTTCTTGAAAGTGAACAAACTTTCTTTCGAATGATTAATTGAAACTTCTATTTGTCGAACAAATCAAAATAATAATAAAGCGAAATTTTTTTTCAACTTAAATTTATAAGTTGTATAAATTTTAAAATTTCAAAATATGGTATATCAAAAAATAAATATGCTACAAAATTAAGCTTTGGGTAAATGACACTTAACCCCTATTTTTTACTATTTTAGCATATTATCAAAAAAATAAATTTTAAACACTTTATTTTTTCAAATTTAATGTCAAAAATAAATTTTAAGCATTTTATCTGTTTAACTTATATTTATTATAGTATTTTATCTCCTATGTCAATTTTAAACCTAGTTTTCATTAAAATATTATCCGTCAGCTATTGTAGCGCATTTTTTTCCTATCTTTGCACTGAAAAATTCAAAAAAAAAAATGCACCGTAATAATTTTTTATTATTGTCAATATAAAAACACGATAAATGATGATATTTTTGCTGTAAATAATATAAATTGCAATATCAGTGGTAAAAACACCACAATTTTATTGTGTTTTCATGATTGACAATAATAATAAAAAATTAAGTTGTTATTGGCTTTTGCGAGGAAAGATGAGGAGAAAAAAAAAAGACATGCGGATGCGATTGACAAAGTGCATTTAGGTACAAATTTGATATGTGAATAACAATGGATGATAAAGTATTATAATATATAAATTGATGGAACAAAGATGATTATGTTTATCCAAAATTTACATAATACAATAAAATATATTTCTTGCAAAATAATATAAAATTTAATATTTATAGACCAAAAAAGAAAAATGAATTCGGAAGGAAGTGCAACATCGCAAGTTGACAATTTGGATCTTTTATTACAATTTTAAATTGTATCTTGTATAGCATATCATACATGCACGCTACGTGTATAAAATAATTTGTTAAATATATACTTAAAATTAATTATATATAAAATAAAAAATTACAATAGAAAATCCAAACTAACTAAGTCGAGACTTCCTCAAATTTTATCAACATATTTATGACTCAACAGTTATAACAACTCCAATAGAAACATGCTTTGTGACAAACATTACGTACTCAACAATTATCGTAAGAGCAATTCTCACTAAAGAAAAAAACAGTTAAATATTGTGACAATAATATATTTAGGTGAAATAGTAGAAGCAAATAAATTGCAAAAAGACACGTCTAATTTAAAAAATATAACATGGACGTAAGGGGGCATTGTTATGAAGGTTCATATGATCATGCACACTTGATAAACTTTAGATTAACTCAGTACACTGTAATAAAATTAAGACTTGATGAATTTTGAAACATGTTACCATGAATGCTCATATTTCACTAACAATTGATACTTTATAATTATAGAAATAAGAAATCAATCAGCCTAATTAAATCTCTCAAATATCACAAATATCTAGAAGTATGTATAGAAATATTTTTTTGTTGTGTAAGTATACTTAAATCATGTATTTATACTGTATTTATTAAGTTGACAATAGTTGCGTTGCGTATAAAAATAATATACACTGTATTTATTAAATTGACTATGAATAAAAAGACAAAAAGTAGAGAATCAACACATTTATTATACCTTGAACACCTTTGATTTTGAAGGATTTCTAATTTTACCTAAAAAAATTCCAACCATGAAAGATAAGGTACAAGGAAGAATGAAGACTATTGGAAAGCATTGTCTAGAAAAATGTTCAACTATGTGTTGTTATGAGTTGGACGGGCATTCTTGTTAATTTCTTATAATGAAAATGAAGTGGAAGCTTCTATTTGTGGGGGAGTCAATATTATTTCTTAATATTTGATTTGAAATTGATTTATGAAATTTTTTTTAAAGTCGATTCGTTAAATTGGTAAATTAAATTTGAACATAATTTTAAATTCGATTAATTTCAAAACTCGAGTCATGCTCTGCTCGATCAAATAAAAAATAATAAAGTATATATAAAATATCAAGTTACTTAAACTCGACTCATATTCAATTAAATTAAAAATCATTCAAGCCCCCGTTTTAAATTCGATTAATTTCAAAACTCGGGTCATGCTCGATTCGATCAAATAAAAAATAATAAAATATGTATAAAATATCAAGTTACTTAAACTCGGTTCATGTTCAATTAAATTAAAAATCGTTCAAGCCCCTAGGGCACAGTTCAATTGGTGGAACAATTAACTTGGACTTGTTTCCAGTGGTAGAGTGGAGGTTCGAATCATGGTGGGAACTTGCTATTGAACTTTGGTATGATATAATTACTGTACTGCCAGTAAAACCTTACGACCGAGGTTTGGCAAGCGATCACTGTGGGTTGTGCGATCGAGGTTTGGCGAGCGATCACTGTAGGTTGGACTCCTTGTGTGCAGAAGTATACAGTTCTTCAGAGGAACCTGGCAATCAGTTGATGCATATCTCGCGATTTACCCCATCCAGGGTACTAGGTAGAGGCAGGTGTTTTGGAGGTTAAGAAATTAGTTTGACAAAATTGAGATACCTAAATATAAAAAAAATAAAAAATCCGCTCAAATTCGATTTTTTTAATAATACACAGTTGACTATTCCCAACCTCCCAATATCCTCCCTCTCTTCACACAATCCCTATTTATCCGTACAACTTAATGTTCTTTTATGAGTTATGGTGCATGATTATATTCATTTAAGGATTAGAAAGTCATGTTATCATTATCAATTGATCACTCTTATACAAAACTGCAACTCGTCCGTGTATTTAGTACCTTCTTTCTAATACAAAAGTACTAATCTATTTGTCATATTATTCATTAATCTGTAAGTAGTTATAATGCATAAATAAGGTATTACTTAATTATGCATCATAGTAATTATAACAATGCATCCGAGGAGTACTATTATACAGCTTTGAGGTATTGAAAATGCTTTTTATAAATTACGAACAATCTATACATGAAGTACTAGTAATCTATATATGAAGTACTATTAGTGCATAAGATACATATCAATATAGTATTAATCATGCATCTATGGAGTATTAATACTACATTAATGAGGTACTAATATTTCAAATCACAAAATCATAACAAATCACAAATCTACCATCTCTATAAATTATGATTGGTTAATGTGCACTACAATGATTAAGAAATGTTGCCTTGGACTCCATGTTCAATTGATTCAATTCAATGGAGTGTCATCACGCCATGGTCAATTTTAGGCATGTATGTATCCGATATATATTGGCAACATTATCATCAATTTTCAAACTCACATTCATCTTACCGATACATCATATTGTAATAAATTTAAGATTAATTTTATTTTATTGTTATTGGACACACAAGCTCCTAACAACTCAATCTTGTATCCTTGTGCATTTGTAGACGTCTTTTTAATGATAGAGAAACCAACGATGGTGGTGGTGGTGTTTATAGTCATAACGGTGGACGGTGGTTGTGGTGAAATAGGGGCTAACGTGGCTGTGGAGATGGAGGTGACGATCACTCTAGCCCTTGGAGGTGACGATGGGCAGCTATAAGCTTGAGGCATGGAGGGTAAGAGGCTCTTAGTGGGAATATGAGTGTGGGAGAGGGTAATATTTTCATAATCGTACCGATCGGTTTGATTGGGAATCGGTGGTCGGTCAGATTTGATTAACTACAAAAAATTAAAAATGAAGTTGAATTTTTTTTTTTTTTGTGAATTTTGTGTATTTTTCTGTTTTTGTTCTGTAGTTATTTTAGAAAGTTTAAATTTTAAATTCGGTATTTAATTATATATATGTGGTTATTTAAATTTTGAATTTTGTTAGATATATTTTTTTAGTTGATTATTTATTTATTTATTATTAAAATTTAATATATATAACAATTAATTTTTTACATTATCATTTTATATTATACAATAAAAAAATATATACTTAATTTCTATTAGATCAATTAGATTGTTTGTTGAACTACTAACCGATAGTAAAATTGATTTGATCACCAATCCAATTATGAAAATACTGAGAAATGGATGACAAATTAGATTAAGATTGAAAAAAAAAGAGAAAATATTAAGTGAGGCGAGGATTTTTGTGATACCATGTAGATGGAGAATTGAAAATAATTTTTATTTAATAAGTGAAGACTACATCAAATTTGGGTGAGAACTACCTCTATCAATATATTTATTTTTTTTTATGATAATTGTGCATCAGCATATGAAATTGGTACTTGCAAGAAACCAAAAGGCCAATCGCCTTTTCCCCATAGAAAGAATAGTTATCCAGAAAAAGGTACGGGGAGAATCTTGATATAGCTTTCTACCTCTAATTTACTCACTTGAAACACAGAATCTTGAAATAGTGCGTGTAGTCACCATATGCTGCATCCTTATCCACCACATTAGCATCTACTTGGGGGCTTCCGTTTGTTTGATATCTGATTAGTTGAGTGATAGAGATATAGTTGTTAAGTCGGCCGGTCCTAACCCGTGTTAGCCCGTCAAGAAAATGAGTTGTTTAAGTATAGGTTCGGACTTGAAGTGGTTCGGGTTGGGCTGAATTTTTTTTTTTTTTGGTAAATCTAACTCGGCCCACTAGTCTGGTTCTAGTGGGTCGGTTTTGGACTTGAACATGTTATATGAGTTGGGCCTACGAGCTTGGTTTATGGGCTGACCCAATGGACATTTTTTTGATGATTTTTTTATTTAGTTTAATATATTAAATAATATTATATTTTGTTAGTAATTAATTTCTAACTTTATATTATATTTTGATAATTTTTTTTAGTTTTATACTAAGTAGTATTATATATTTTTTTAGTAATGTACTTACTTTCTAATTTTATATTTTATTTTAATAATTTTTTTTAGTTTAGTATAGGAAGTAATATTATATTTTTTTAGTAATATACTTACTTTTTAACTTTATATTTCATTTAGATGAATTATTTTTTAATTTAGTATATTAAGTAGTACTATATTTTTTAGTAATATATTTACTTTCTAACTTTATATTTCATTTTGATGATTTTTTTTAGTAATATACTTTCCAACTTTATATTTTATTTTTATAATTTTTTTATTTAGTATACTAAATAGTATTATATTTTTTTAATAATATACTTACTTTCTAACTTTATATTTTATTTTGATGAATTATTTTTTAATTTAATATACTAAGTAGTATTATATTTTTTAACAATATACTTACTTTCTAACTTTATATTTTATTTTGATGAATTTTTTTAGTACTTACAATGGTAGAAGTACTTGTAATAAAAATTAATACAATAAATTAATTAAAAAATAGAAAATACAGATAACCAAATGCAACGGTATTATTATCGTTGCACTCACCACTTTGCTAGAAAATAACATATTACTTGCAAGTTGTAAAATTGATTATTAGGGTGGTCTATTGAATTATTTATATGTATAGAATAATGTTAGGATGTAACCTTAAAATATATATAGTTCAAAAAGATGAACAAAATTAAAAAGGATTAAGCGGTTGACTTCTTCATTTTCCTTTCGATGGTAATAAACTCGAATCTCTTAAATTACAAAAATGAATTTTTTGGCAACATTAATAATATATAATATAATTATAAAATAATATATAAAATATTAAATGACACATGACGGGCTTGCGCCGGTCCTAAACTTGGGCCAGTTTTGAAGTAGAATTGGGTTTAAATGGATCGATTCACGGGCGATCCTGAACCGATTTTTAATAAATCGATTATGAGTTAAACCGGGAGAGATGCTTCTACTTTTTATTTATGGATTACATATTAAAAAGTTAAATGGATTACAACCACCTCATACTTGATTTTTTATTGTGATTTAGTACAATATTACTTTGCTCTGTCAAAAGTTTTAAAAAATTAAATTATGTTTTTTTAATAAATTTTTGGTGTAATGATAAGGGTTTGATTTAGTAATTGATATCAACAAAGTGAGATCGAGCCATTAGGCTGGTTGGTGGTGGGATTCGTTTCTTTCTTTGCCTTTTGCTCTGAACTTCTTGTCTATTTATTTCTAGATATATTTCTTGATGGGTGTGTATTAATCATAAATAGGACCAATCACATGAGTTTAGAGTTGCCATCATGTATAATATGGCTTCCTAAATTGATTGAAATGATAATCTCTCCGTCCAAATTTGAAGTGGGAGTGTACTTCTCGAAAAAAAAATTGCTACGTTGGGAAATAGGTCATTGTTTGTTGATATCCCTAGAAGGAAATAGAGCATCGAATTTGGTACGGAGGGAGTATGATTTATGGTTTATAAATTTCTCTTGTGGCTGTTTCTGGTCTAGTACTCTACCTTCATGATGCTTGTATGCCCAATAACTGTTGCCTCTTTTATACGCTTTTGTAGAGATAGGTTGGGAGTGATGGACAGGGAAGATGGGATCATTGTCTGTAGTTAATTCTTCTGGTGCAACTTACCTTGAAAAACAAGATTACTTATCCTTAATGTTGTGTTAATTTGGATCAAGAACTGTATCAAGTCTGGTAAATTGATTCACTTTTGAGATAATGCATTCTATGGACCATGAATTGATATATTCTTTTGTTGAATGAAGAATCATTGTTTTGCCTCCTACTTGTTCGCTTGTTTCCAGTGGCAGTGCTTTAACTTTGAACATGAAATCAGTATCATAACAGTTGTCTTCTATTTAAGCAGACATGCAGATATCATGGCGTTCCGTTGGACAACTCAAATATGAATCAGACCAAAGGTCTTCTTGTCCAGTAACCAATGATGATCTTGGAGCTTTAGATATAATTGAGAACTCTGTCAGGTTGGTGAACAAACAATACTATATATGCCCTCAAACTGGATCCTCTATTCCAAATAATGTTGCACCTCCTATTCTATTATCACCAATACACGCCAAGTGTGCATTAATGGCATCGTTTTATACACTTGACGTGCATTAATAATATTGGAATAGAAAATGGAAAATCAATTGAAATAGAGAATCCTGCTTGATCTTTCCAGGGAAGCTGAAGCTAGTTGTGTCGCCTATTGACTTCATTGTCATTCAGAGAACCAACTTAGGATCACTAAGTGAAGGTACATTTCTGACAGAAGGCCCATCTTTGTTTTTTGCAGGATTTTACTTTGTGCTTTAAAGTTCTCGTATTCTCTGCAGCCAATAAGGATTAGATCCATCAATTCATCTACTCTGAAATTTTTGAACCGTTCTGATAATTCTTTCATGGATAGCAGTTTGAGGTCCGATTTCTTAAGCCTCGTGGCTACTGTGGTCTTACTTTTGATGCAGCCTTGATTTGCATGTCTGTAGTTAAGTTGCCTTGTCCTATTGCATTTTTCCAAAACAATGAATCAAAGTAAGTTCTATAAGGCTCCTATTTCTGTTTCTTCTTTGTTGCTGCAAAGTTGCTATTTGGTGAAATTCGTTCACACAGGTCATGGCATTTTATTTCTGAATACCTATGTTCCTCTTTTGTCATTATTGTCCTTTGGTTCTTTATTTCAAGCAGAAGAATTTTGGTGGGGTGTCTCTAATGGTCATTGACTCATTGCGTCTATTAATTCAATTTTATCTGTTGTTTCTAGACGGGAAGAAGTAGTTTTCACTGTCTATGGAACCTATGCCTGAATCACGATTTGTAGTCTGTGATCAACTTATAACTCAGGCACAAGGACACCCAACCTCACAGATAGTGTAGCCCAACTTTCTTTTAAGCAATTTATGCTTTTTACAGCATAAGCAACCTCTGAAAACAATAGTGAAGTGAAGTGAACTCCAAGCTTAAGAATATTTTACTTCCACATGTTGCAAACCTTGAAGACCTCCCAATATATATTCCCACATGTTAGATAATATCAAAGCTGCTAAATACATACCCTCAAGATGATGAAAAACAACAAACTGAGTTCTGGCTTGGCCTTTCTGACATGTTTCTGGGCTTTCACCATACTCTGCTGTGCAGGGGATGTTGATAACGTCTATGATGTCTGTCCAACAGACACTGCACATCAAAAGATCTTCTTCAATGGGTTGCCATGCAAGGACAGTTCAAACATAGCAGCCTCAGATTTCAAGTCCTCATTGTTGAATGAAGCTGGCGACACGGATAACTTCTACAGCTCGTCGATGACCATAGCCACAGCAGCAGAATTTCCAGGGCTCAATACCCTTGGCTTATCAGCAGCCCGGACTGACATAGAAGCCGATGGTTTGGTGATGCCACACGCTCATCCGAGGGCTTCAGAGATGATCTTTGTTAGGACCGGAGTCGTGGTGGCTGGATTCGTGGACTCGAACAACCTGGTGTTTCAGAAACGTTTGGAAGAAGGTGAGGTGTTTTTGTTTCCAAGAGGGCTTCTGCACTTTTGCTTTAATGCTGGTTTTGAGCATGCAACAATTTTCTCTGTGCTGAATAGCCAGAACCCGGGGCTTGCCAGCATTTCAGGTGCCATGTTTATGAGTAATGGTTCAGATGCAAAGGAAATGCTGATGGAGAAACTAAAATCTCTGTCAACAAGGGATTTGAATGGGATTAGTAGTGTGGAATTGTTTGGGGAGTAGGCTTCTGAAGCTAATCAAAGTTGAAGATTGGCTCCTTGGAAAGATCTTTCTTCTGTTCTGACTTATTTCTTGATCATGCATGTGTGGTACATTTTGCTATATTATTATGTAGATGTGAAATTTGATTTTGTAACCTGGTCACTGCCCGGGTTTCTGTCAATCTTCAACATAAGCACATTTATATATATGATTGTGAGAGTCAAAAAATAATTTGAAACCCGAACTACAATATTAAGTTGATTCGTATATAAAAAATTTCTTTAAATATAATATATAATTGAAATTTAATCATACATGCATAACACGTATGTATGATATGTAATACAAGATATAATACAAAATTACAATAATTTTTCATTTTGATTTTTCTTATAGTGCAATAGGCAAATTATTGGAGAAAAAATGGGTGCTCCATCTAAAATCTTATAAATGCTTATGGCTTCAAAGTCTGCACATTTATTGATCTTTTCAATCTAAATCTTGGTTGTTAACATTTGTATTACAATGTCACAATCTTTTTGCCTTAATTTTGTGCATGCAACTATTACACGCAGTGCTGAGAAACAATTATTTGAGTTGTACGTATAATTGCATATTAATTGAAAAATATGCAAGAAGTATTTCGTGCGACTTTACCAAGTGACTCAATGTCAGAATGATTTAAATTTTTAAAAAATTAAAAAAAAATTAAAATTCAAAACTACCATAACAACTAACAAAACGCAGTGGATTTAATTAGTTGTTAAAAAATAATTAAGCTATTTTTTAGTATAATATAATAAAAAAATAATCAAATTAATCAATCAAATCAACGGGAGGGAGGGAGAATAATACTTGTATTTACAACGGAAGGGCTGGAGAAAAAAATTACTCAAACAAAAAGGAAAAAGCAAAAATAAAATAAAATAAAAATGAATAGTATAAATAGAGGTGATGGGGGTATGGTATTACGCGCCAAAACTTGGGACTCCTATATAAACCGGACAAAAAGCTCACTCTTTTAACATTTTCTCCGTAGCGGAGAAGTTTCATAAAGCGAAAAGAAGAGAAGAAGAAACTGAAATATGGTATTGCTTTGCTTCGTATTGGATTTGAGGAGCTTATCGCCTCCAATTCTTCGAGATCTGAAGCAGGTATATACACACACCTATAGATACACACATAAATTGTACGAAGAAGTCAATTCTATGGATTGCCTTGTGAAAATCGTTCTCTCGATCTTCATCTTTTATGTTATTTCGATCGAAAATTCAGATGACTGAGAAATTATTTTGTAAATCAAATTTTAATTAAGTTCGATTATCACCTGATTTTTTCTACTGTACCAGTCCTTATTGCAGCTTGCAAATTACCACGCAGTCTCATGTCCGAAGATTAATAATAGTTTCGACGGAACTCAATCAAACTCGAAGCCTCTGCTCGATCGCATTGGACTTTGCTATGTCTTGCGAAATCGAATTTCTTGTTCCGATGAGGTATTTTTGCTCAACAACTGTACCTACGTTTAAACTTGTGTTTGTGTCTGTTTTACTTAGTTTTTTGATATTATTTCTCGTTTTCGTTAAAGCTAATTTATAATAGTATAAACTATTATTTTGTTGCCTGCATTGAACGAAACATTCAATTTACCGTTTTGGATTATTCAATGCAAGCAGAATACACTCCAATATTTTTCTGTTTTTGAGCGAATCAAGAGGTTGTGAGAGATGCAGGATGCTTTCATATGAGAAAAGCAAAAATTGCATCTCGAGATGTGAATGCTTTGACCAAGCATTGGGCTAAATCAAACTTGATAATTATCATGAACTAAATGGAAATTACTAAGATTGGAATATGTGGTACTCCACACTATTGTCGTACTTTTTGCTTCTTTGTATGTGCCTTATAACAAATTTCGGATTATCTCTAGCTTCCTTGTACTTCCCTTAGATCATTTCAGGACCTGTATGCAATGTGGAGTCATTTGAGTTAAAAAGTTGAAATGTGTGACATTCTACATGCCAAAATATTATGTTCTTACTTTTTGTGTAATTTTTTTTTCTGTGCATGCGCAAAAGTGGTTCTTCTCAATTTTTTGATTCAAAGAGTAAATTGATTGATGATAGAAGTTAAGAGATGGGAACTTTTATCTTAAACAGCTGAAGATTGCATATAATCCCCATGGAAACTTCAATCTGCGTGATCTTCACCATGCTCTGAACAATATGCCTACTGATGCTTTCTCTCCTGAATCCAATGATTCTGGAGCCCTATGTAGGGGTAATATCTTTATGTTCCTCCCTTGTGCTGAATCATCTTAGGATAAGCACATGCAACCATATTTGTAGGAATAGCTATTAATTTTGACTTTAGTTCAAATGGGTCAATTATTAGTATTTTCTTATGATTTGTTGCAGACCTGAAGTTGGCAGATGTTCTGTGTGGAAAAATTCTATACACTTGGGGAGGTCATGATAAAAATGTTGCAAGAAAAGTGATTTGGATAAGTTCTTGTCTTGTTGGTACCCTGGATTCTGTGACGATGAAGGCTCTGACGGTGGGAGAAAATTTTCAGCGCCTGTTCAATACACCAGTGTCAGAGAGCATTTTTCATAGTTGTAGAAATATAAAGATTTTGGTGAGTTTCTTGACAGGATGCGGCTGACAAGTGCGTTTTGGTGGAATTTATTTTGTTGGAGCAAACATCAAGCCACCTTGGAGATATCACTGAGAACTTCAACCACTTTGTAAAGCAGATTGGTTCTCTAAGAAACTGCTCATTTCAGATATGTGTTCCAGGTTAAGCACAGATATAATATATGACAGCATGTTTTGAACTTGTTGTGACAAGTTTTAAATCTTATTTTTGTACTAGTTTGTGGATGACGACTTTTTGTTTAATATCACTATAGATTAAAAACAGAATAGTATTGGCCATAGACCGTGCTTTATAGGTAATGGAAAACATCAGTCGTTCCATTCTTAATCATTTTCTGCAATCAGAATGCCACATTATCACTTTTCTGTTACACCAGACTTTGATTAGGATGCAACTTTTGTCTTGGGTAATTTCGCTCTTATCAATTACTACATCAGCCCATCATAAATTACTGATTGCTTGAAAAATAGTAATAATTTTCTCTGGGAAGGAGGAAGAAAATGAATTTTTAGTTTACCTGCCATATCTTGGCCAATGTCCAAGATCTGGTAGGGTGTTTGTTTAACCTCACCAGCCATGCAAAAATGAATTTGGTTTATCTTGAGTTAGGTCGGGTCAGAGTACTCTGTGTGTCTGACAAGAGAGACGAAGGTGAATATTAAGAGTCCCTAATGTCCCTAATGTTACTTGTCAAAAAGATTGTATTGTAGGTGTAAACTTTTTTCATTTGTGATGTTTATCAAATTTAAATTTTCAGATATACAGGTACTGTCTGGTCTCGTGAAAAGATGGTTTCTGGAATTAAAGGATGACAGAGAAGAACCATTACAAGCTAAATTTGTCTTTAAGACGAATTTAGTAGGCATCCTCAACCAGATATCCTGCAACGTGTGCACATCTTTCAATCCCATAGTTGATGAGTTCCATTTTTGCCAGGTATCTTTTAATATTTCATTGAGGCAAAATATGTGGCATGAGAACTTTAGTGATTCTGGTACTTTAGATGTTTTCTTTGAGGATCCTCAGATCATGTACACGATTCCAGCATAGCATACATATTCTCAACTGTTAGTTTTTTTGTGCTTACACATATGTGCATATATACAGCTATTTATGTGTTTGTTTTTGTGTACATTTGGTCTCAACACATTCTTGCAATGACTTCAACTGCTTTTTCTTTAGCTCAAATTTGCAATATTGAAAGAGTCTGACATTGAACCATAAAGTTAAAGTACATGCCTGGTATTAGGTTGTTGGGTCTGCTCAAAATCCATTTTCTGTCGAGTGATATTTACAGCGAGCATCTGCTTACGGAAGTTAAACTGGCTTAAAGTGCCAGTATCATAATCCTTGCTTTTTCAATGTCTGGGCTGAAATTGTGTAATTTGGCATTTTATGAACGTTTTTCTTTTCCTTTCTGGTTCTACACCCTGAAAAAGAAGATTACTTATTCTTAATGTTGTGTCAATTTGAATTAAGAACTGCATCAAGAGTGCTAAATTGATTCACATTTGAGATAATTCATTCTATGCTCCATGAATTTATATATTCTTTTGTTGAATGAAGAATCACTAATTTACCTCAGTGCTTTAACTGTGAACATGAAATCAGTATCATCGCAGTTATATTCTATTTAAGCAGAGATGCAGATGTCATGGCATTCCATTGGACCACTCAAGTATGAATCAGATCAAGAGGTCTTCTTCTTGTCCAATAACCAATGATGATCTTGGAGCTTTAGATATTATTGAGAACTCTGTCAGGGTTGGTGAACAAACAATACTCTATATGCCCTCTTTCCAGGGCAGTTCAAAGCTGAAGCAAGTTTCATCACCTATTGACTTCAATGTCATTCAGAGAACCAACTTAGGATCACTAAGTGAAGGTACATCTCTGGGAGAAGGCGCATCTTGTTTTTATAGGATTTTATTTTGTGATTTAAGGTTCTCATATTCTCTTCAGGCATTAAGGGTTAGATCCATCAATTTATCTAATTTGTAACTTTGAACCTTTCTGATAATGCTTTTATGGAGAGCAGCTGAGGGTCCAATTTCTTAAGCCTCATGGCTAATGTGATCTGTACTTTTGATGCAGCCTTGATTTGCATGTCTGTAGTTAAGTTGCCTTGTCTTGTTGCATTTTTCCCAAACATGAATCAATATAAATTCTTTACGCCTCCACTGGTTTAAGTTTAAGTACGGACAAATAGAATTTCTGTTTCTGCTTGTTTGTGGCATGGCACTATTGGGTGAAATGTGTTTTGAATGCGATGAAGTCGAAGAGGCTCCTCTCCTTGTAGATTTTGTCTCTGCATTAGCTGCAGATGGATGGTAAGTTTCTGACGTGAAATGGCTCATGGTCCGATCACTGGCAAATAGTGTTCCATAGTAGTTCCATCTCTGAACCCTTAACTAGCCATTTTTAATTCCTAAGAATTTAGCTGCAATAATACTTTATTTTACGTTTTCCAGTTTTTATTTCTGTTCATTTGGTCTGGACAGGGCTAATAATGGGTGCTACCTACTTTGTTACTCCATCAACTTTTCACGAATCAGATGAGAACGACAAGTCAGAGCTAAACAGTCAACGTGTGTGGAAAGCTCTCTTTATCTTGTCTAGATATTATTGTGATAGTTTTCACTTGCTCGTGGGCTTGGCACTCATTCCATCTTTCACTTGTATTCTGGTTCGCAGTCTTTCAAGTGGTATGCAGTGTTCTAAATTCCCTCGATCAGGGTTTGGTTTGTTCTTCTACTTGTAACATTGAATCTGCAATGGAGACTTCATTCCAGTGCTATTATATCCTTTTACCTTCAGACAAAGGGCTGATGCTTCTAAGGGTAATTGCTTTCTGTTCCCCCCCCCCTTCTGTATGTATGCGTCTGTAAGTGCGGACCTCCGAGTTACTTTGTCATTCTTCCTTTCCATTTCTTCCCTCCTGCCTACCTTTATGCATAGCTCTGCCTTCAAGAGAAACATTTTTTTCTTTTTACTTTGAGCCCTTCAAAGTCTTGATTATTTTTTTCACCTTTTCAAAGCATCTTTTATTTTCATTTGTAATTCAATTTTCAAACTCCCTGAATTAAGAAACTATCACCAACAAAAGATTGAACTCTCATTACCATAACTAATCACTGAGGGAACAGTTGATAAGGGGAGAAACGAAATGACCTTTTTCTTTTCTTGTTTCCACTTTGTAATAGGATCGTTGTTCTGAACTTTTTAACATGTTTTAATCCGAGAAACTTCACCCAAGTTTTTTTCATTTTCTTCTTTCTCTACTCCTAATCAATATCTGTGTCAATTATGTAAATTTGCAGAGGCTTTCAGCATCAGAGGAGTTTTTGCCAATCCCTGATGTCAGCCAACTCATTCGCTCTGTTGTAGTTGAAGAGCTTGAAAACACAGTTAAAGCTTCTTTGCTAAAGGTTGAATTTCGTACAGTTTCTGTGTTCTTTTGGATTACTCTTTTAACATATGCACTTGCATTTTTGGTTTCTAATTTCTGAAGCTATATGACAGTAATAAGATGCAAGCTACATTAATATATTAGATAAACTTTTGAAAGCTAACTGGCTGGCAACTAATTTTAACTTCATGATACAAAGATAAATACAAAGGACATTTTGAATCAAAAAGGAAAACTAATTAAAGTGTCCAAAGTTCAAGTCTGCCTGATGAAAACATATGCATGTTCTCTACACATGCATGCAATTAAGTAAATAAACACAAAATCGATCTGATCCTCCTCTGAAGCAATATTAATAATTGTTTGACACACACCCTTGTTTGTGCCAATGGGCTAAAGATGATAATTCAGCTGATTCTTTGGGTGAAATTCATCACCTCTTTTGCGAATGAATAATTTTTGTTCATTTCGCGAAAATAATAAAATGCAAATTATTATTCCCAGATGGAAGTAAGTGACTACAATCCAGCCCAGCATGAGAGAGGTTTCCATAAAAAACTGAACTTGCTTGTTAAAGGGAGCCTGCAATTTGGGTAATTATCTTCTCTACTCTTGTATTGAGGTTCTCTCAGCACAATCTCTTTCTCCAACTGTGGTTTTTTTGAATTATGATTTCTAGCTTCTCAAAATTTAGGGACTTCACCCATCCATGTGTTATTGTTTTGAGGCATGCTTGGCATTTTTTTGAAAGGGTAGAATTATAGCCGGTTAAATTGAAATGATATCTTTTTAAGAGAATAAGTATGATCACGTTCACTGTCATACTGTTGGTTTCAGGTCTCAGATTGTGTTTACTAGAGTAGCACCAAGTCTATGGTGATGAACGCAATACTCACTGAGAGCTGGCAAGCAAGCCACAGAGAAACAAATTCAGTTGTCAGCTCCATCATTCAATCCACATTTGCATGAGCTAATAGAGAAGTCTTATAAGCAAATGAGATTCTTTCATATGGCATGTTACCCACATTAGCATGTAAAAAAAGTTTACCAAAACAAATTTGCTTGTTGCTGATTTCTGAATGCATCGAGAATGCTGTAATTCTCGGTGGAGAGAAGTCTTCAGTGCTGAACTTAAATCATAATACAGTTCATATGTTTATATATCCAGCACTTTTGAAGAAGTATAATAAACAGCAATTTTGAATTCTTCATCCCTGAACCATTCTTTTTGTTTATTCTTTATTAATGATAATTTGCAGGACTCTTTTAATGTTATCATCTGATTTCTTACAGCATGTCAAGCATTACATATTATTTTGTTGTTGTAGGGCAATACTTCCTAAAAGCAAAGAAGGAATCTCAGAGTCAGACTTGGACCTGCAAAGTTCCGAGGTTCAACCATCAAAGCAGGCAGCAGGCATAGTTGTCACAGGAGATGAACTGCCTAAACAAGGAGAAAAGAAAACTGGGCCATGTCTTACAGAAGAATGGGAACAACTTATTGTCACCGAACTAGGAGGCATACATTCCCCTACTTGTATTTCTAACTCAAAGCTAGATCAACACGTTACATCACCATCACAGAGTAACAAGCTACTGGATGAGAAAACTTCAAGAATTCTTGAGAGACTGGAAGTCCCCAGGCAGCTAAAAAGAAAAGCAGTTTCACCAACAATCTCAAGCAGTCTGTCTGCTGATGTTTGTGCACCGGCAAAGAAGCCCCTGATACCATATAGGCCCACTGATGCTGCCCCAATATCAAGCCAACCAATAAAGCCCAGTTTCCAGAGGATAAAAAGGAAGACATAGCAAGAGGATTGCCCCCCCAACACCTTCCTGGATCTTATAAGGTTGATCTTCTCCTTCATTTACTATGAATATTTGCCCAATTAGTGCATGTCTATGTCCTCATAGGTAGAGGTTGCGCATTCTCATAATGCACAAGATGTCGCGGGATAATGTCCTTTCGGTAAGTTTGATTTGCATTAAAAGATAAATTTTCACCTAGAACAGCACGAGTTGCACTTTCAAGTATATTAAGTAAAGGTAGTAAGACTGAGGTTGTTCGACATCTTCATGCTTTAGTGTAGCGGTGTGAATGAAATCGTAGCGACAAGGATACTTCTTTGTTAGGATTGCCTTCATTTTAGTTTTTTCTTTATTGTAATTTCACGAGAATTACTGAAAGTAGGAATCCTAAAAGTGTTTTTTTCCATTATGAGAGAATATTATTGCCCTTGGTGGGATGAAGAGATAGCAAGTTTTTATAAAACTGATTCTCCAAAAGTATGGTTGGGCAAAAGCTATTACTTTTTTATAAGTATTAATTTTTGTATTTAAAAAGTAGAAAATGATTTTAGTTTTGAATTAAAAATGACTATACAACTCACTATAGAAGTCCAAATGTAATCATGAGTCTGAGTAAACTTCTATGTAATGGATCGTGGATAGTAATTGTTATGTATATTTATTTTTTAAAAAACAATTACTAGCCAATATAGTGAGAAAAAAAAAATTCAACCTAAAATTAGTTTTGCATAGCCTTAGCTTCATTACACCTTAGCTACTGAACTAAATGATTATTAATTTGCATGAAATATTAGAAAGGAAGACATTCTAATTCATTTAATAAAAAAATAGAAGAAACTAAAGTAAAATTAATAATTCTATGTAATGATTAAATAAAACACCGATGTAATTTCAAAAGATATAATATTTAAACAAGTTTGTATTAGATTATTTTTATTAGTATTTCAAAATTGAAATTGAAATTTAGAAAACTATTTAGTATATAAAAACTATTCTCAACCCGTTTACTCATGGAGTGCTAGGGACTACAACTTAGACAGTCATATTATAGCATTTTCAAACACAATTCCAGCTGTTTCCTTAGCCCACAGAAAATATGCATAGTCATACTATGTAGATATGGCAATGAAGTCTCTTATATACATATTTTATTTGGGATGAATTTCAACAATATAGGTGTATTTGTTTGGATCTTAAATTTTTTATTTTCAAATTCGATCCAATCCAATTCAGACCCATTTAATTTTTATTTTTTTTAAAAAATAATATTATGTATTTATTCAATTTATAGTTCAATTTGATTAAATTGTATAGGAATTGGACCACTTTCATCTTTATGTGGGAGATTCCTTTCACCTTTCCCCCCAACCCCAACCCCCACCCCACCCCACCCCAACCCAACCCAAGTCCTCCCTCATACCCACAATTTTCTTGTCACGCTGTAACACACTAACGCGTCTATGCAATTTACAAAGCATATTGCAGTTCAATTTCAAACTTGTATTTCGTGTGGGTCCGTTAGTTGAAAGCTGCCTGATTCCTGGCCAGAAGTGGACATTATCTTATGATATTGGATTTTTACCTAAAACTTTATAGCTTTAGAAGGCAAAACAATAAATATATTTGTTTGAAATGGGCTGGGATTAAAAAAGGGAAATTTGTTATCAGTAATGTGTGAAGGCATTGATGATACTTGGAACTTGGAAGCATACTTTCCAAAATTCAACTCATTTTGGTGAAAAATTTGTGAATTTAAAAATTCAAAAAATACATGAAATTCTTAACGAATTCAAGATTTGCTGATCCGTGAATATCCCGATTATTGATTTATGGTTTCCACATGTGGGCACACAAGATCAAATGTGATCTTAACAAACCTAGACATGTGAAAAGGTCTCATACTTATTATTAGAAACAAAGAAAGAAGCAAATCATACATATATGTACGTTTATAGATGGTTGGGGAATTATTCCACACCCCATTACTTCACCATGATCATTTATTATCTTCTATGAACCCAAAAAAAAAAAAAAGTAACCAAATTGGACCCCACAAATTATCTTTGCTGATTCAAGCATGATCCCTTCTGAGGTCACTCCTTGAAAATCACCTCTAACTATCTATACTTACCAAAAAATGAACCAAAAAAAAAATAAAAATTGAATTATCTGAAAATACTCTCCTCCATTGATTGTGGGTTGGTACTTGTTTGGTGGTCCATCCAAATGTTATCCATTAACCCATTGGATTCATCAAAAACCTCTTCCCATTTTTGATAGGTCAAAAGTTTTCTTTGTGGAATTCAAATTTGGTGGAGGTCTTGTGAGAAAAATCAGAAGCTAGCTGTCTTAGCTCTTTCACTGGTGGTGGTGCCCCACAGTAAAACACTCCTGCAAAATGTGAATAAAACAATTAACTTTCTTGATTAAGTGACAAAGAGAATTCAAAATCTCTTAGAACTTTGGTAAAATGATGAGAATAATGTTCGATTTAATGTCCAACAATGTTTAACACACATTCACATGTAAATACGAGACAATGTGCAACACACATTGAATTGTACGTGTGCAACAAAGTTTTACGATTAAAATGTAATAATAGACAATTTTTATAAAGTGGGTTTTGATTTAGGAACTTACCAACTCTTGCATTAGGATGATTAAGGGCAATTCTTTTGTAGACAGTCCTCCAATTGGGCTTAGCAAAGTGGGACTTAACCCTAGTCCCCGAGACAATGTCCACTCCATTCTTGGCATGGTTGATTGACTGAAGCATAGCAATTAGGGCAGAACGAGCATCCCCTTCTTCATAGACACTAGTGCAATAGTTGTGCATTTCTATTACCCCCTTGTTATCCATTTCAGCCACCTCATTCATCACACCCTTAAACCAATCAAAGGAACCTTGTTCTCTAGTCACCCAATAGAAGTATGCCCTCATTGTCTTAAAGTCTTGTCGATCACTCCCTGATCCTGTCTTTCGTTTGGGCGTTAAGGAGGAGGGCAGTGAAGGGCCGTTGTCGCCACCTTCGGCTCCCATTCCCTCCTCCAATGCATTTTCTTCTTCTTCCATCGCCTTCATGTTGTTGACGATGTCCTTGACGACACTGATCATCGGCGTCGCGCCAATGCCAAGCCCCACTAGTAGCACCACATCATAGTCCTTGTAGTCTTGTGTTGGTGCTCCATATGGACCGTCAATCAACACTCTAGGGAAGCTGTGTGTCATAATCACATCCATAAACAACATTAGAAATATTTTTCTATTATATATTATAATTAGGTGACAAGTTTGTTTATTTTTGAATTTGATTATACTGAATTTGGAGATGAAGAATAACTTTATTTTTTCCTCTTTTTTTTTTTTCTAATTTAGTCTCATTTCTTTGTTTTGAGCTCTATATTTGTACAATTCTTGGATGTCTACTAGTCCACTATGGAGTTGGAAAAGGACTTACTTGGGATTATTTTCACCTTGCAAATAGTCAGCTCTAAGGAGTCCACTTTTTCCAGTAGGTGGAGGCTGACAAACCTGACAAAAAACAATTAGCACTAAGCCACATGTGAACTAGCAAACAATCAGGACAGAAATAATAATAATAAAAACAAAAATTGTACTGATGTTAGATTATTGTCACAATAATTTAACAAGAAAATTTGTTGGGTTCCTCTATTATTACAAGAAAAGAAGACAAAAGTTCCATATTAAATATCTTACTTGATTGTCGGGACTATTACATATTTTCAAGGGTCATAATTTAACAAACTTGAAAACAGTAACCATATCAGCATAATTTTCTCAAGTTGATCTTTGAAAGTTCCATTTATAATTAAAATAATAGTATATTATCGGTAACTTTCAATTATTATTTTTAAAGGTAATATAGTTAACATAAACAAAACTTAAGCTATGTTTAGTTTCATTTTCAACCAATTTGGATAAATTATTAAGGGAGAAACATATTTTTGGTATTGGATTGAGTAACATGTGGAAATGAAAATGTATTTAGATGTTGTTTTAAAAAAATGATATAATATATTTTGAAAAAAATATTTTATTAATATTTTATGGTAATGATATAGTAAAGTATAAAATTATTTAAAAAAATAAAAAAATAAAAAAATAACACCATAATTTTGGTAGATTTGAGGACTTTAATTTAAGGATAATCACCTCAGAGAAAACAGCTTTAAGTTGTCTGGTCCAATCACCAAGGGTCCGAATGTGGACACTCACATAATCATCCCTAGGTGCTGAAGTAATGGAAAAAGGGTGCCTGCAGCATTAAGTGGACCACTTAACCTTAATTATCTCAATAACGACAACCTTAATTTCATAATTTGCAAGTTGTGGTGCATTTTTCAAATGTGATTATGCTGTTTTTGAAGGATAATGTAAAATATCCAGCACTTATAATGGATAAAAATGGTGATTATGATCTGTAATACTAACTTTTTTTCTTTTTTTCTTTTTAAGTATTATTAGTATATTTTTATGGAGTGCCACCTACCATTCGAATGGAGAAACAGCTGCGCAGTTGACAAAAATGTATTGTCCACTTTTGTATTTGAATCCTTGAGGCTTAGACATGTGCAGTGCTAGCACATTTCCAGGGTACACAGCCACCTTCATTCCCAAAGAATGCCATGCCCATAAATCATATTTTTTAGACAACGAAAACGCGCATATATTAGATGCATATGTTAGATACGTGATGAAATAAAAAATAAATCGTTGTGTTTACCTTAAGGATCTTGACGGCCTTGATGCTGGACCTGAATGCCCTAATCGATCTTTCACCAGCGTAGAGTATGATAGGAATGGCGAGATACATCCAAGTCTGCGAGTCCAATAATTTATTGAATTTTAGTGAGAATTGGAATAAAAATCATTGTAAAGTGCAAATGGATTGGATAAAGCATGAACTCACCGTTTTCTTGTACCATTTATGGGTCAAATAAAGCTTGATGCCATGAACAATGAGGAGGCTATAGACAATGATGAATAGGTGGTGTGAGTACCAAAAGGCATTGAACCCTGTGAGTTTGTTCAAGGGTTTGGGTAGATTTATTCTGTTCCTCCTAAACCATGGGGATGCAAGTGTGAAGGCTATAGCCATTAGAACCACCATTACAACTCCTGTCACCCCTTCCCATCCCTTCACAAAATGCCAATAGCTTGTTGGCTGATCCCCAAAATATGGCTCCATTGGCTCGTATTTTTCTGGGCTCGCGTTGAGAAGGCGAGGGAAGTCACAAGCTAAATGGCTAATCCCATGTATTCCAACCCCCATTGCAATTGCCACAGCAATCACCTACAAAAAAAACATGCATAATTAGTGTGTGCAGTGTGTGTGTGTGTGTGGTGGGGGGGGGGGGGGGTGCAAAAGGGCTTGCTACATAGTTCTTGGATTATGTTAGAACACGAGGAATATCTATCTTTCTGCGTGTGTTACCTTTTAAAGTGAAGAATTAGCTGATGATATATAGTATTTTTCTCTAACTAAATGCTGCAAGAGAATCAAACATTCACATGTCCACCTGCTACAGAGAATGTAGCTTTGTCCAAAGTAGATTATTGAATTAGAATTTTCTTAAGGCTTTGAGGGACAAAAACAGAATGGTTCAACTTACTTTGTGGAAATTGAGATTGTCATCAAAGGGAACAACCACTCCTAGTCTGGTCCTGTTCCTAAGCCAGGTGATGGTGTTCCGGCACACCGGCAGCAAAATCAGGGCCATGTTAAGCTTCAGAGTCTCGGCGGCGCCCTTGGCCATGCACACGCAGTGGCCCATCACACCAAAAACAGCTCTGTTTTTGTACTGCACATATTTGTAAGCAAAAAGGCCAGCCATAACTCCAATCCACAGTGCCATCACCCAAACTCTCTGCCAATTGTCCAGTAAAAGGTAGTGAAAATCTCTGTACCACCTCTTCAGAGGGTGGTCTTGGGTTGGCTTAAGCTTCTCGCTCAGCATTTTGCTTAGGTTCCGGCTTTCGCCGCCGCCTCTAACCGATTGGCTTGGACCTTGCAGTAAAAGCATCTCCAAGTTTTCTATCTGTTACACATAATAGTATTAGTGTCAAATGCTTGAAACTCATTAACAGATTCTTGATTTTTAGATTTGGATTTACCATAATGTAACCAAGCTTGCTGGGGTCTAATTCTTCCATGATTAGTCTAGCATATTCATCAGCCTGCTTCTGGATATTGGACAGCTTATTTGCAGAAGCACTCAAGCTAATAATCTGCAATAACAATATCCCATTTTCAAAAAATTAAATATAAATTCACGAAACACCATATTGAAATAGAAAATTCCAACTCAATTGACAGCCCAGTTATTTGATCTTTTAGAATAGGAAAGTCAATTCTAAGCCCATAATCAAAGAGAATAGGTTAATAATTCAAACAAGAAATAAAATAAACTAAGTCCCCATACCTCCCTAACTTCATCTTCAGTGATTCTGCCATCGGCATCTTTATCAACCCTGCATTTAAGAATTGGAATTACAGTCATGCAGCCATAATTTTTCAATCAAGATCAAGATGATCACTATTTGCAGAGGTAAACCATCCAAGATTCTTTATCCTTACATGTCAAAGAAAGTTTGAAGCCGAGAATCAAAACTTTGATCAGCAACCTGGTCCCAGAACTCTTTTAACTCTGCTTTAGTGATGGAATCTCCGGCGATATTCCTCCGACGAGCAAGCGCGTCGAAAAGCTCTCCGGCAAACTCCTTAGACTCCTTATTCATACCTATATATATATATATACACACACACACACCCCACATTACATATATAAAACAAGATTCCATTTCATGAATAAAATGAATGAAAGAGTAAACAAGAAGCTGCATAAATCATCATGAAAAGAATTAGGCGTTGGTAGTTGAGACTTTCTATGTTGTATTTTCGTTTACCAATGCATTCACCAAAGAGTGAGCGAGGTAGCAACCCATTGGTGGTGGAGGTAAGCTCATCGAACCGCTTCTCCACCCCGGCCCAGGCGGCGCCACCGTCAGTCTTGCTAATAAACTTCAGTCCCTTGAGTGCATGCGCCGCGGCGGATTTCGTCCGGTCTAATCTCCTTGCTGGCTGAGGGCGGAGCGTCAGAGAAGCTAAACGCTTAAGTTCTTGTGACACCTGCCTAATTCTTGATGAAGCATTTCTAGCCACAGATGATCCGAATGAAGACTTCTTTTCCAGGCCTCTGGCGAGCAGGGTCAGCTCAGGGTCCTCCACCTGGCCGCCGCCGGCTGTCTTAACACTGTGCACCGCCACCGAGTCTTCCCGCACGTCGAGGGTGATCTCCACGTAGTCATCGGCGGAGGCGGCAGCAGCGGTGGTGTTGGTATCAGGGAGGCTGAAACGAGCACTCTTTTTGCCGCCGGCCCTCTTGTTCAATGGCCCGCTTAGCGGACCGCTGAACGACGTTCTGTCGCCGCCGCCGACTAACTCCGTGTCGGAGTGGTGATGGTGGTGGTGATATTCTTCCGGGTTCTGCATTTTGGAATCCTACAAACTACTTCTAATATTTGATAAAAAGCAAATGAAACAACAAATGAATGAATTTTGCTGATAATCAACAATTATGTGAAAATGTGGAGAATTTTCTTCTCTTTCTTTTTCTCACACTCCTTTATCACCAAGAAAACATTCTCCCAGAAATGAAATCAAACATGATCTTGGTTTCTTGACTCCATTATTACAAGTCTGCAACCATTTTTGTTTCTGTAAGAGAAAAATGAGGCATTGAATTTATATACAGAGAGGTCGGCTATGGAGGGAATGGCAGCTCTGACCGGCCGTTTCATTTAGATATATATTTGCATGTACTGAATATATTACAAATTTTTTTTTCTTTTTCACAAATTGACAAAGGAGATTTCCATTTTTAATTAAGGTATGATTAAGTGAGAGATGAAAGTTAAGTTAGTGAATTAATTATTATCTATCTTCTTGGCAAAAATAGTTTATTCATTACTTATTGTTGGAGAAATTGTTTATTCAGTATTTTGGAAACTTCCTAGTTGTACACCTTTTTGGCCTGAAACCTTTTTATTACAATTTTATTTTGTATTTTATAGTTGATCTTTAAGATACTATACACTCATTGTATATTATTTTTTATTAAATGAAACCAATGAGTGAAGTATCCGATATATTGCATATTGACATTCAAGTAACAGATGTATGTCACACACACGATGTAGTATAAATATTATATTTATATTTTATATAAATACACTTAGAATAAATTATATATATGTGGTATGTAATGTTAAATGGAATAAAGAGGTTAAATGGAATAAAGAGGCGACACAAAATTAAAATAAATAATTTGTGTTTTTTGTTACCATTAATAAGGTAATCCAATTGGTCTCATTACTGCCATTAAGTAGGTTATGGATAGACTCCAATGATCGCGACCAAAAGCAGCAGTGGTTGTGATATGAACTTATTCTTTTAACTACTAACAATGAATCAATTCGAACATACTATAGTGTTAGTGGACTCCTATAATCATGCTCAAAAAGAGAAATCGCGATTCTTTAGACAATAGTTATGAATGAATTCAAACATTCTATAGTAACGTGGAATTTCTAGAATTGTTAGACTAGTCGTCCCTTCTCTACTTTTTCTTGTTACCATAAAAAATAAAATAAAATGAAAACACTTCCTTGGAGGTCTTAGTTTGTTTAATGTGAATGTTAATGTGCACTTAAGATATTACATAAACTCAAGTTGATTAATTTTTAATCTTGCATGTATTGATCCCACTTGGAGTTATCTTTCACACTAAGAACAAGTTGTAGTATTTATGTGTTTATCTTGTTTATCCCGCACTTATTGTATCACTTGGCCTATTTTGGTGAAATACACAAACCCCAACCCTCCCCTCTCCCCATGGGTGATCCATATCAGGGGTGAGTTTAAATTCGAAATCATCCTGGATTCAACTCATCAGGGATAAATTTTTGCTATCATAAATAGATTTGGAATGAGTTTTAGATATTAGTTTTCAAATTCGACCCATCTCATTTAATTTATTATATATGTGATTTTATATATATATATATATATATATATATATATATATTTAAAATAATAAAACGAGTCTAACGAATTTAACAGGTTTGCGTCCGTGATGAGTCCAAGTCCAAACTCTTAAAAAAATTTGACAGAAAGGGTCTCGATTCGACTAAAACCACTCCATTGTCATCCCTACTCACACAAAACCACACTTGAGAATAATTGCATTATCATGTTTAATAATTTTAGAAATTTGGATTTGGTCCCCCCCCTTCCTTTTTTGTGCCCCTACAATTTACTTGACTATTAAACATATATCCATTCTTGAACATAATTTTTCTTGTCCTTTAACTTAAAAATCGTAATTCCATCTCCACATATTCACTTCTGTACACATTTCCCAGACCATGGTTTCAGAGTGGTGGGCTATGATATGCTAGAACAAGTGTTGATGGAGTGAGAGACATAGTTAAGTGGGTGATAGTGCTATTTCATTTTTTTGATTGATGATCCCCATTTTTTTTTAAAATATATAATCTCAAAGTAATTAAGAAATTAATAACTGTTAAAAAATTAATAAATTTTAAGTAAATAACTGGTTCAATATTGAAACTTGACCTAATTATTAAAATTTCTCACCTCTCAAAATAATTTTTGTAGCTTATATTTCCACATTGATTTAATCATGAAATGTTAATAAGTCGTTAGCCTAGATTGATGTAAATATAATTTTTAAGGAAAAATAACATTTTGTTTCAAATTGTCACCAAATTAGCACTCAAAATTCTCCTATCCTTTCTTGATTTCAGATTAGAATTTACGTTAAGGGACTGATTAGCTGACTAAATTTTCCTATCTTGGACGCCGGTCTCCTAGATACTAAACTTAATGAAGAAGATTTTGTATCTTAGACACATCATGTGGCTTATGTCAAATTATTAGTATTTATGTATTTTAAAATTTATTTTCATATTATGAATATACGTGAATGCTAAGAGCAAGGTGTGTATCATCAGTACGGTAGTTACGTTAGACATCGAACCTTCTATAGAGATGACAACAGGATGAATTTGAAATAAATTTGTCAAAACTTAAAATTCGTCCTATCAAAATTTTTAAGAATCCTAATCCGATCCGTCTCAAACCTATCGAATTTGGGTTAGACTCGCTTTGTTATTTTAAAAATATTAAAAATATATATTTTTAAAAATAAAACTATTAAAAATTTTAATATATATATTTTTAAAAAATAATACTACATAAATACATATATAATAAATAAAAATTAATTAATTAATTAAATGGGACAAATTTGGAGTGGAATGAGACAAATTTGAAAATAAAAATAAAAACTCACTTTTAATCTATTTATAATTTTAAAAATACATATTCAAATTCAAAATGATCTAAATTTAAATCCGCTCTATTATCGTTTTAATCTCCCACTTTTGATATCATTAAGCTCCACAGGCTCTCAATATTACTTCACAGACGCTTGAATATTTCATCTTGTAGCAATAGGTACAATTGGTCTATTCCACGCGCGCGCACACAAGATAAATATTTGAAGGGCAAAAAATGGATTATTAAGGTTATATTTGGTCCTTAGATTTTAGTGAGAAAAATATTTAAAAAAAAATATTTTTCTAACTTAAAATGATGATATTTTGTAGCTTTATATATATATATATATTAATTTTTATTAAAATTCAAAATCCAAATATTATGAAAATTTCTAGGCATTCAAAATGTGACTAGTAATAACAAAATATGATAATCAAATTCTTTCACAATATTTTTGAACTAGCTACTAAAGAGTTAAATTGTACAAGTTGTGGTACCTTAATTATGACTAATTCATTTATATTGTTAGTGTGGAATTATTTTCCAAATTATTATTAATTATTAGGATGTCATTTCTTCGCTTGTTTTATGCAGAATTAACATATTCCATCCTAGTCTCCAAAATGTGACTATTGTAGGCTCCTATATTTTCCATCTCAAAAGTTTATGATTTAAGATCATGTAGGGTCGATTAGTTTTCAACATAAGCCCATAAAATAATTTAAATGTAATTTTCAAGGTTTGGTACAAATTGAAATGGTTTTGGATTCTCTCAATCACAAAATATAATTATAAAGTGGTTCGTTTATTTATTTGCATAATAACAAGCTCAAGATTCAGAAATTATTCGTTTAAATTTTAAATTTGTAATTCGGATATTATTGAGATAATTTGAAAAAAATATTCAATAAAACTTCGTCTACATAACAAAATTTTTCACTAGAATTTGCGATTAATTTAGGAGTATATCGATACAAATTTCTAATTATTTCATGAAAATAATGTATTCATGTATGAAGTTTGTCAATAAAAATTATATTATTTAGTAAAATTACATATATGTATTGAAAAGATAGAAAAATGACTTAGTGTAAAACAATCTTATTAAAATAAGAATAAAATTTGATAATAAATCACTATATTAATAAAAAATTTAGGAGATTTTGTCACATTACTATTTATGAATGTTTAATACAGAATTCTGACATTTTATGAAAATATCATATTTTATTTGAATTATTTTTAAAAATTCAAAAAAAAATATTGTTACATACATCGATCATTTAATTGTGTAATGAACATTAATTTTCATAATAAGATATGATAATCATTTTTATTTTTTTGTATACTACATACAATGGTGTAAATTTCATGTGGGTGTGTGTGAATAAACGGTAGATCTTCATCCAATGTATATTCTATTTTGACCTGGTAACTTGCGTTGCTCAAACTGCGTCCCCTCAATTGTGATTTGGGATAAGTTCTGTGACAGAATTATATATATATATATATATTGTTTATAGATCAATCTAATATTTAGTAATTGAAAATTTATTATTTTGTAGTTTTCTCCAACTGGCTTCCACACATCCATTTTTTATTCTCTCACACGGTCAAGTGATGTATACAATATGGTGGAATTTTTCTTTGAATTTGAACAAAAAAAGATTATAATAAAGAAAAAGCTGTGTGTCCTCAATTGTGATTTCTTATAAATTCTGGGCCAGATTTGGAGACTTTTATTGTGGGGATTACAATATTTAGTCATCAAAGCTAATTTATTTTATAGTTTTCTCCAACAACTTCCACGCATTCATTCTGCTCACATGGTCAAGTGACGTACAAGTTCGTCGAAATTTGTTTGAATTTGAAATAAATAAATATATATATATATATATAATATATATATATATATATTTGTTTATAGGTCAATCTAATATTTAGTAATTGAAAATTTATTATTTTGTAGTTTTCTCCAACTGGCTTCCACACATCCATTTTTTATGCTCCTCACACGGTCAAGTGATGTATACAATATGGTGGAATTTTTCTTTGAATTTGAACAAAAAAAGATTATAATAAAGAAAAAGCTGTGTGTCCTCAATTGTGATTTCTTATAAATTCTGGGCCAGATTTGGAGACTTTTATTGTGGGGATTACAATATTTAGTCATCAAAGCTAATTTATTTTATAGTTTTCTCCAACAACTTCCACGCATTCATTCTGCTCACATGGTCAAGTGACGTACAAGTTCGTCGAAATTTGTTTGAATTTGAAATAAATAAATATATATATATATATATAATATATATATATATATATTTGTTTATAGGTCAATCTAATATTTAGTAATTGAAAATTTATTATTTTGTAGTTTTCTCCAACTGGCTTCCACACATCCATTTTTTATGCTCCTCACACGGTCAAGTGATGTATACAATATGGTGGAATTTTTATTTGAATTTGAACAAAAAAAGATTATAATAAAGAAAAAGCTGTGTGTCCTCAATTGTGATTTCTTATAAATTTTGGGCCAGATTTGGAGACTTTTATTGTAGGGATTACAATATTTAGTCATCAAAGTTAATTTATTTTAGAGTTTTCTCCAACTTCTTCCACACATTCATTCTCCTCACACGGTCAAGTGACGTACAGGTTCGTAGAATTTGTTTGAATTTGAAAACAAAAATTAATATATATATATATATAATTGGGGGAAAAAAAACACTTTGTTCAAAGGACAAAGTTTATTTCTTTCTACCAAACTTAGGATGCAGTTTTAGCACTTCCCCTAAGTTTGGTTTAGAAAAATAGGATGGAAATTAAGGATGAAAAATAAGTAAAATTATTCAATAATTAATTCAAAATCAATTATCAAAAATTTATTTGATTTTGATTTGTTAAATATATAATTTCAAGTTTGAATATATTTTTTTATTAGATAATATTTTAGGCTCAACTCTAGTAGAAAAAAATAAAAATAAAATATGTATAAGAAAAATCAAATTACTCTATATCAACTCGATTAAAGTTCGTTCAAACTAAATTCAAACTATCCCATCAAATTATTTGGTTTCACTCTTTATTAATAGAATCGGTGTTACTTCCGATAAGAGATATATCGAAGAGTTAATGTAGGGCTGACAAAAAATCAAAGTTTATTAGAATCTTGGACTAAAATTCCTTAAAAATTAGCTTTTTATGATTATATTAGCAATAATCCAGAAAATTTAATAAAAATCCAAATAAATTTAAATCAAAATATTTTCAATCTAATTCGATTCGTTTACATCCCTCAATTTTTCTTTCCTTGATTTAGAATCTTAAATTTTTTTTGAAAGATATAGGAAATAGGAGGGAAAGTGAAACGTTAATTTAATTCTATTGAGTTAAAGTGGTATTATTGATGTTACATTCACTTAATTTAATTCTATTAAATTAAAGCGGTCTTATAGATGTTAGATCACGAATATATACAAAATATATATTTTATTATATATTTATACATAATCATACATATATACACTAACATATATATATATATATATATATATATAAACGTGTATAAAATATGCGACAAAAGCTATTCTTGCATCACGGGAAAAATAATTTTTCCCCTTTCTTGTCCTTCTTATTTAGTATTTTATTATTAAAAAGGATCTATTATGTCAATTGGTACATTAACATATTAAAAATTAATAAAAATATAATTATTAAAGACTACTTAAATATAATCAATTGTTTAAAATTAAAACATATATCCTATTATTAAAATAGTAAACACGGATACAGACTCTAACTCATTCAAATTCAAACTCAAACTCAAAATTTCATATTTCAAATTATAAATTCGGATGTTTAACTATTTGATTTAACTAATAGAATTGATTAATATAATATATTCGCCAATTGTTCATATTAGGATTTGGTACAATTGTTAGAATAAAATTTTCTAATAATCAACGCCAAATGTGACAGTATCGTAGATGATGTTGTGTTTACAATAATTCATACCATAAAAAAATAAAAATAAAAATAAAAATAAAATTCCTTCTAACCTACTAATTGATGAGCCACATAATTAGAAAACATAATTATAAATCATTGAGATAATTTGTGCCAAACATGCAATTTTTAAATGCCATAGTTTGTGGTGTTATGGTAATATACAGGTATTAAATTATGTTAATCCTAATCAAATTTATGTTTTAAGATTCTTGAACTACTAGAATTAGTTATGATAGAGGCCCAAATGAATTCAACTGAGTTCGATTTAAATATTGTTTAAGTTTAGTCTAAATTTTTTATCAATTTAAAATTATATTTGAATTTAATTTTAAAATTAAACAAGTCCAAATAATTTTAAAAATAAATAAATAAATCAAATATCCTAGGTTCAAATTGAATAGTAGTAGTTGGTGAACTTCCACCAAGTTTCAAGACTCAACAATAAGTACCAAGAATCTAGCCAGCCAATTGTGCACGGACCAAATAAAATGAAGATGACTGAAAACGTGGACTTTTAATTTCCACGACCATATATTCATTGATTAAAGTCAACATTGGCCTTGTAATTCTCTCTCTCTTGAATTTTCTTTTCTTCAGTATTATAAGAAAAAATTAGTTTAAATTTGATTTGATAAAATCTAATTGATAAGATGACGAGTTTTGATGTTTTTATTTTGTAATTAGTCACTTTTGTTGTACTATAAACAATCGCGTAACAGATATAATTGTCACGTCGTTAATTCACATGAAAAATATAAAAATGATATTACCATATAATAGGTTCTGTTAGTAATTATTTTAAATTTATTCTCATATTATAAAAATGATTAATTTAAAATAAATATAGTTATCACGTTATTACTTTATAGGATAAATGCAAAAATGAGTTCTACTAACAATTACTTCAAATTTATTCTCATTTTATGAAAATAACTAATTACGTCATTAATTCATAGGATAAATACAAAATTGATGTTACAACATAATAGGTTCTGCTGCTAGCAACTACTTTAAATTTGATTTTATTTTGTAAAAAAATAATACGATTGGCAAAGTATGAAAGGATAGACTAATCAATGATAAGTATGTTAGATGTTTTAACTATGATTTTGTGGTTTGTACATATATAAATATCGTACGTGGAAAGGTTGGCGAAAAGAAGAAAAATGTGGCTAGTCAACCCTGCTGGACTAGCCGTAACGCGTATAGGAAAAGTAGGGTTTCTAATTTGCAAATAATGGTACAATTGATTCTAAATAAAATTTTGAATTTTTTTTATTCGTTTACAAGTCGGATTTTTTTTTCTTTTTTATATTCCTAATTGTGTGAAAATATTTGAAATAGTTTCCATGGGTTCATAACACTTCAAATGGTAGCCGAATTGGTCACGAGAATACTATCAACACAACAGGTCAAACCGGATGGAGGTGATTGTGATATTTCACATCGAGAGTACAATCAACGTGGGAGGTTCGGCCAAATGAGGGTAATTGTGATAACTCACATTGATTATTAGCGAAGCCCTTTGTGTAGAGTCTCGCTTACGAGTCCCCATCCCGTGGACCCGAAACTTAACATTGTGTCGTTAATTATTATTTGACAAACACCCCTTATGTCCAAACGGAGGGATAAACATAGATTTTGGAGTGGTACCAGTATTTTATTTTTATATAATTTATATCTATTTCGAAATGAATTTATTTTTTATTGTACGAATCCAAACATTCATTACAATTTTGGATTATAACACTTTTGAAATTTAATGTTTTTATGTTTTTTAATTATATTCATATATTTCTAAAATAATTTAACCATGTATTTTATTATTACACATAAAAATTAATTAAATTAACTGATCATCAACAATAATAAATAATATTTAATTTGAGATGGTAATTACGGCATAGAACATGTGCTGCACACTCGACGTAGTTTAATTAGTGTAAGAATATACTTTAGCTATTTTCAAAACAAATCAATTTATACAATCTACTAAAGTAAAATTGGAAAATCATAGAGAAAAATATGGCGAGTCTGATAGAAAATTGTAAAAATAAGGTAAAGATAAAATCATAAAAAGGCATTAAGGCATTTTATCTTGAATTCAATCCTGTCACATATGTAGACATTTGTTAGTTTCATATATATTAGTTTTTTTCCACTTTATTTTAGACTTTGATATGTGATGATTTATTAAACTTAATTATTTTTTAATTGATTGATATTTGTATGTAAATTAGTACTTGATCTATTTACTCAATAAAAAAGTGCAAAATCACGAGAAATAGATCATGAGAATCTTTTATTCGTTTGGAATACATAAGCATGCTTATAAAGTGATAAAGAGAATTTTTAAAATCTTGTAAATAAATTATAATGTCTATTTTACTTGAATCATAGTACTGAAATAGGTGGAATGACGTTTAATTAGAAATAATGAAATAATAATAATAATAAATAATTTAGAATACTAATAATAATAATGGTAGTCGTAGTAGTAGTAGTAAGTCTAGAAATAATAAGAGAATGATTCCACAATTTTTTTGTCAAAAATGTAGTACTGATAACAAATAATGACTTTCTAAAAAGAAAAAAAACTAGAGTCAAGGTCAAGAATAAATTTTTAGCATAATGTTTTCTAAGCCCTAAAGACTTGGTAAATTTTAGTTTTCAATACTAATTGAGCATATAAGATAAATCAATATATATATATATATATATATATATATATAAAAGAAAAACATACATATACTTTTAGCTTAACTAACATTGCCATGGCACAATTAACATTAAAAATAATCTAATTATTTGAAGGTATAAGAATTTAAAGAAAGAACATTATAAATTCTGAAGTTCAAAATGATTTAAGAAACTTAAAAAAAAAATTAAAAAATTATCTCAAAGTTATTCTAAAAACTATTCAAATACAGAAAATAAATATTTTGAAAGAACTTTTTGTTAATTAGGCTCCTGTAATTAGTAGCGATATCGAATTTCACTGACATATAGTGATATAGATTGGGTATAAAATAATTATTTTATCCCCAAAAAATTTATAATAGACCAAACAAGATAGGATATGTATAAAAAATACGGGTTTTAACCCGACCCAGAAGGGACATGATTGATCCCTTCTGCCAAGCTTGCTTGGATCCACCAAATGACGACACTTGTTCCTACGAAAATATTCACACTTGCATGACTAAGCTATAGATACATAATTATTTATAAAATGATTTTTAACATTTCACCTCACTTCATTTATCAGTTTTTAACGATTTTTGGACTTCAAATTAATTTAAATATCGGATTATTTTAAATAAAAACGACTCCAATTAATCTGACATGTGTTCATTTTTTAGGTTTACACAAATTAAAATTACATTACCTTACGGAATATCCGAATTCAAACTCGATCTCTAGAGATAATATTGATCTCTAAATCACATAAAATTGAGAAAAATATGTAAAATATATAATTTGTGAGTGTGATTAAATTGAATCTTCATAAAAATAACTCAGTTTTCTTAAAAAATGAAAACTTAAATTATTTAAAACTGCTGAGAGAAGATCAATAAGCATTTGAAATAAACCACCGTTGATCCTCTTTGTTCTTACACGGATTCATTCTTGAAAAACTGGTTTTAAATGTTAAATTTTTTTGGCAGACAAAACTGAATTTGTAAGCCTAAGTAGTTTGAATTCTGTAGAATATTGTAAAAATAAACAATATAAAGACTGAAAAATAATAAGCTTATATCATTCATGTATGCATATATATAGAAGGCCCACGTTAGGCATGGGAGAATTTTCAATATAAAATACTCAATCTATGACTAAAAATTAAAAATTGTTTTTTTTTTTTATCATATGCTGACATTAAAGGATGAGCCCATTACAGCATTACTATACTCTCTTCTAAAATATCAAAATTAAAAAATTTCCACCACAGAAGTGATTATATAATAAATACTCTGAAAAGTTAGTTCAAAACGAGACTTTTTTTTCCTTTGTAAAAAGTAATGGCCATACTAAAAGAATTATAAAAAGAAAAAAGAACATATTGCCCGATTTTGATTCTTATACCTAGTCGAAGGACAATTAGTAATAATCTTTTTAAAAAAAAAGAAAAAAGAGAAAAAGAAAAATTGTGGAGGTGGAGTTCAAGAAAAGACTATTACCAGTGAAAATATTTACCTTGATTCCCATGCAAATTATGGATTAAAAAAGGAGTTTCAGTTGGAAAGTTTCAAGAAAATATTTATAACTTTGCTTTCATTATTTTGATAAGATTTGCTTCTTAAATTGAATTTTGATGATAAACATTTTCCTTGATTCATGATTTATGGGAGAGACAAGTTTTGTTGTCTGATAGCATCTCCAATCCAACACAAAATCCTATACCAAAATATCAAATTTGGTGTAATTTCATCTCCATTACACCAAATTTGGTGTAATGTATATATTTTTAATTTATCCCCAAAATTGTTCTACTCCCAATTTTAATTTCATTTGTATCATATATTATATACTTAATTAATTTGTAATTTTATTTTATTTATTTAATTTTAGTTTTCTTATTATTTTTCAATAATATTTGTAGTGATTAATTGTCATAATTAACAAGTAATTAACATTTGCCATAAATTATAATAATTAATAATAATAAATAAATACATTAAAATAACATTACTTGTATAAAATTCAAAAATAAAATACAACATAAATATTAAAAACTAAAATTTAAAAAATAAAATATTACATAAAGATGCTCGACATAGACAAATCAAGAATAAAGATATTCATTTTGTACTTCGAGATGCATTAATTTATTATTTGTAGGATGAATATATTAATTATGAGAATTAAATAATCAAAATATATTAGTATTTATATTTGTTTTGTAAAAATTTTTTGTTCTGCATAGTGTGCAATGTAGTATTTTTTTTTTATTGTGATATTAATTATAATGTTTATCTTTGTAATATAATCAATAAATATAATATTAATTATATGTAATTTTTTATTTAGTAGAATTAGTAGTAATAAAATATAAATAATTAAATAACTTTATAAAAAATAAATAAGTGATAATTGATAAATAAAAAAAGTAAGAATAAAATATTCATTTGGTGTAAAATTTGATGTAGTGATTGGATATGATTTAGGTCAAATTACACCAAAATATCAAATTTAATGTATAACTTACACTAAATTTGATGCAATAGGTTTGAGATGGCCTGAGTTTTTGGTACATATAATTTTGACATAGATTTTCTGAATTTTGTAAAAATCTAAAGTCTAAGTCAGAAGTTCACAAAGTGTTTGGAATGGAAATGTGGGTTTAAGTTGCAATATTTATAGAATTAACATTACTTGGGACTTGAATCTCATCATCTCACCTTCTATCTCATAAAAAAAATGTTGTGTTTCTTGTTCATGTTATTATTTTTGTATCCCATCTAATAAATTGTCTTTTAGGTTGGTATCAATAACTCATTTTTTATTTTTTTGTCACATTTTTTTTGTACCATGACGTGGTAATGATCAATTTCTTTTAAATAATTGAATGAATAATGAGTTTTCATAACACGAATAAATAGTTAGAATCATTTCTTTGACTGTCAAATCAGATCAATAGTCAAAATATAAAAAAAAACAAATGAAAGTAAACGAGAATGAAAAAGTTATAAGTGATTAAGAAAAGAAGATCGTGTTTCTATATAATAGGTTGCACACACCGATAATGTCGGTTTTACTTTTGTGCTAATTAGAATAGGCCTATAGTTGCTTTATCCTATATTAAAGTTATATATATATATATATATATATATAAGTACTCAAAAACTTCAAAACAAATCAAACAAAAGTGTGGAATGGTGTAGAAATCTCAGTGTGCTTTAAAAGATAGACCAGGACATGACCTTATTTTCAGTCTCTTTCTTCCTTTTTTTTTTTTTTTTTTTCTCTTTATGAAGCACAAAGTGGGGAACAAAAGTTGAGATGAATTCTACCTCTTCAACTCCTACCCTGTTGCTTAAAGAACCTTTTTATTTTCATTTTCTTTTTTTACTTTTTCTACAATGTTTTGGATGAGATGGAGAATATGCAATTAACATTTAGGTTATGTTTGGACCTTAAATTTTACTATAAAACGTCATAAGAAAATATATTCCTCCGCTTAGATTTTAAAGGATAACACTACTTTGGTATTCGAATGATTATTATTAGATATATTCATCGAGTTAAAGTATTTTTTGAATTTATTTTTCATTTTTCGAAATATTCGAGAATTACTTAAAATTGAACCCTATTGTGTTGAATCAATGGGTCGTTTCTACCGACCATATTCATATCGTGCATCATGCTTTGTAGATTCCTTGCTAAAATGAATGACTCTTTAGAATTTTTGAAGCACTACGAAATATTGTATTTTTCCCCAATCACGACTCAAACTTTTAGTGACAGTCAAATCACATGGTATAATATTAAGTTTTTAAAATCTATCAATAACTAATTAAATATAATTAATAATTATGTAACGCCGCAATCATTAAAGTAATAATATGAAATTAAACGAACACCACACTCTTTCTTTTTTTAGAGAAAAAAAAAAACTTAAAGCTAAAAGTTTATAAAACTTTATAATTGTAAGGTTTTGTAGCATGAGCTTTTACTATCTCATTTACTTCTATTGGAAAAAAAAAAATGTTGTCAATAGAGAAAAAGTTCATAACAAATAATGTGTAAAACCCCAAATAACAAAGTGCACGTACGACAATAAAAAAAGTAAAGAACAATAATAGAGTAGAAATTAAAGCAAGTCAAGAGCAAATATACATAGGAAGAAGAGCCAAGCAATACATTGAATTTATATGAATTTACATTGAAACCCTTTTGTGTAAAAGGAAATTATATTGTATTCATAAAAATAGCATTATTGTGCTTTCTTTGGTTTTATTTTTATATTTAGATTTTTCTTTTTCATATTGTGTTTATGGTTGTATTTTTCAAAAATGATATTTTTATTTTTTAAAAATATCAATCGTACATTACAATATTTAATTGAATCTACAACCTATTATACCCTTATTAACTATAACAAAATAAAATTAACAATGCGGTTATATTGAAAATATCCCTCATATTATCACATCATTTCTTCAAACAAAACATCAAAATACATTTTCATATTTTACTTATTCTTCAATTTCACTATCAAAATACATTTTTTCAACATAATTTTCTCAAAATATTAAAAATAACAACAAACAAAGCAATAATAAAATAATTATTTTTCTATCCAAATATAATTATTAAATATAATAATTATGATCATATTAATTATTTTTTTGCCAAATCATCTTTTTAGGAAATAGGAACCAATCATGCATCACTTGCACCAAAAAGAAAAGACCAAACCCCCGACAAATTAATTAATTTCTATCCAATTCTCCTTTTTCATTACAATGCCAAATGATCACAAACTAAAATACGTAAAAGGATTGTTGAAAGATTGATTTACGGCTTGTCTCAATCTACACATGCTAATTCGTTTTGATTAGACAATGCATCTGTATTTTTTTTTTTAATAAAAAATTCTTATTTAGATGTGGGTTAGTAACACACATTACGGTCACATAGCAGTTTAGAGGATGTTTCATTAAACTTATTTCAAAAAAATTATAAACTCTAACATTTTATAAAATAGTTTTTATAAGATATTAAATTTTATTTTAATAATAAATTTTGAAAGTGTTAGTATAAAAATAAGATTGTAGAGCTTATAAAACTGCAATTAATATGATAAAATTAAAGTAATTTATCAAGATTTCAAAAATATTATTTTTGTAATTTATAAACTCATTTTATAAAAAAAATTAAAAAAATCCTTTAATACATCTTATAAGTTATTTTAAGGTGTTTATAAGCTCATCCAAATACATTTTTAATTATGCAGGAATTTTTATTGACCTCAACTCTAATTGGGGTTTGTTAGACTCAACCAAGATAGACTTGTCATGATTCTAAACATGAAATCTGAGAACCAAATTTGAGCCCCGTATGGTTTCATTTTTAATATTATTTTCATATTGAAATTATTAAAAATATTTTTATTAGATGTTTCATGTAAAACTAAATATATATTTGGATTAGTCATATTTTTATATTGATTATATATAGATTTGGAAATGTAAATGCATTTGTTTTATGATATTTTTTACATGAAAAATCGTGAAATATTAGTAGATTTGAAAATATATTTAATATGTATATTTTTATTTCCAAGTTTGACCTATTTTTTTTTAAAAAATAAAAATAAAATAATATATCTAATTAAAATATATAAAATAAATGAATTATCGGAGTTTCTTGTCCTCCGCGTAGTTTCGACCCAAGTTTATTTATGTTTCGCATGGATTTAATGAGAAAGAAATGGGGCATCATAAGATTATTTTTTCCGTACGCATGATCTTTTATTATAAATATTATTATATCTTTTATTACATTACATTAATTATTCACCACATATAAAAATTTATTTATACATGTGCGATACTTAATACAATATGATTTACAATAAAAGATATTATCCATTTTTCTAGCTATAATTTATGTTGCTTAGTTCTATCCTATAGATGCTATAATTAGGGGTTTTGTAACAATGGGACTTGGTTGTTGAAGAGCGAGTTTAAGTAAGGAGAGAGGATTTGGATAACATAATACGGGATTTTTATTTTATTTTTTATTTTTTAACTTTCTAGTCGATTTAGTCTCTTCGTTTTTCGAGATGGGTTTTCTTGAAATAAATTATCTTTTTCTTTGTTTTTGTTCTTCCTCATTTATCTTGCTTTTGTTGTATTGCATGAGTTTATCTAAAACCAATATGTGTGTAGGTTTTCTTCTTGTTGAGCATTGGAGAGTACTCCAAATTCATTTAATCTTAACACATCTCAGAACAATTAAATCATTTATATAGTGGGATTCACGTGTGTCCTAATTACTAATATTGAAGTTTCGAGATTCTTAAAACTTACACGCATATCTCGTTTTATTTAAAGAAAATGTTCGCGTTCTTTGGATCTATCCTCACTCTTTTTCTTGAACTCATGCCACTAGCCGGAAAATTTGATAACTACTCAATTTTGAGAGCTTTTGATGATTGATTAGATAATAAAGGTTTAAAATGCAAATACATTTCCTTCTTGAGTGACATAAAGTTTGATCACTATAAAGATTGGACTCTATGGCAAAAGAGTGGGCCCATGCTAGAAGAAATTGAAGGTTTTGTTTGATTTTATTTTCTATTGTTTAAAAAAAAAAAATATTTTGAGGGAATATATTTTGGTATTGAAATTGAAGAATGTGTGGAGAATAAAATGCGTTGGAATGTTTTGTTGGGATTAAATGATGTGATATATTTAGGAGATACTGTCGATATCATGTCAATTTAGTTTGTTGTAGTGTATGTCTATGTAGTTTGTTACAGTTTGTAAAATATATTTTCAACTATGATATCTTATCAATTTTATTTTATTGTATTTAGTGGGGGTATAATATGATACAAAATTATTTAAATATTATAATAAATGATTCGTATTTTTTTAGAATGAAAATATTATTTTCAGAAAATTATAAGGTACATATGTTTTTATTTCCGAAAAAAAAAATGCTAGAATGGAAATGAAACTAAAGCCAAAACTTTTGTGTATTTACAAACATAAGAATTTGGGCATCAAACTCTTGATTTTGGAATTCCCTCTCCAATTTGGAAAAAAAAAAAAAAACAGGCTCTTGCAGAATAAGCAAGATCTGCCCCTATTGAGGGGCTTAACCTTAACTCATGTAAAAAAATTAGAATATTTTCTCGAGTAAAATAACTTGAAATTGGATGGATACGAGATATTAGAAAGAATTTCATTACTAGAGTCGTGATCAATTTTTAAAAATATTTGGATAACATCGGGCGACTAGCTATGGCTAGACGACTGGATGAGAATTGTTTTAAAATTTATAAAAAGAAAATAAAAGAGCACAACAAAATAAAAATCAAAGTTTTGCACTACGATAATATTTATTGAGCAATTTATTTTTTATTTTTTATATTTTGCGCCGTTTTTATTATTATATATTTTTAAAAATTTATGTCATTATCGTACACACGTTGATTTTGCACTGACCAGTAATCTAGGCAAGTCCTTTGAGGCTAAAAAATATAGGGTTGTGTCATTTCCCATTCACAAGCATATCTCGATAAGAGTATGTTTTCTTCTTTCTTTGAGGTTCCATTGTAAAACCAAATCAGACTTTGTACTGTTGGTCGTGATTCTAACATGAAGCTCTGATGTGGAAACTATGGGCACATGGATTGACAAGTTTGGTTTGGGTTTGTCGGGTTCATCTTGAATTTCCAGTCTCTGTCTTCTTTTCGCCACAATTTTTTTAATAATTGCAGTTTCTAGGTGCAATAATTCTACCAGAATTAAAGATGACAAACCGGTCGTTTTTCGAATGAATTTGTTAAAATGTGACCCACTAAAGTTAATATAGGTTTGGGGCCCGACATTTCAAACTTAAGACCCGACTTGTACCCGTTAGATCCACTATACCAATTTTTTAGTTTCAAAATTTTAATTTTTTAAAAAAAAATTAATATCCCAATTACTTTTTAAATATAAGAAAATATTATTATTAACAAAGAACCAATTTTTTTTGCACATTTGCATGTGGATGTTTTAGTTTTTGAAAAATTAAAATTTCACAATATCTTTGTTATTTTTATGTACATATTTTAAAACATAAATTATTTATTAACTTTATATTATTATTTTAATTTATAAGATTATTACATTTATATTGTACATTTACTTTTCACAGTGAGCCGTAAGGGTATTGATCATAGTTGTTTCATCATCATCATACGGGTCATATGAGTTCATCATGTCAATGTCTGAATTAAATTTTTCTTTTCTTTTATATGAAGATGGTTGAACTGATTCAACTTGTTCTCTCAACTTATTCATGTGCCTCATTGTTTTTTTAGCGAGTGCAAGTGACAATAATCCTCTTATACCATAGGTAGATCCAGGAGCGAAGAATTTTTCTTTTGGGTACCATTTTTGCATGATTTTTTTGGCCAAGAATGTCGAAGAAAATTTTATTCCATCACTTTCTTTTGTAAGCTTTTGAAACTCATATTCTTACTTTAAAATCCAAAAAACTTAGTAATGAATGACAAATTATATTAGTGCTGAGAGGGTTTCAAGATGATTATTTGTAGACTGGAATTTAATCCATTTGGTTTTAACATTTATTGAAAAAATAGCTAGCATTGCCCCCACCCCCCCCCACCCAAAAAAAAAAAAAATGCTTTAAACCATACATGAACAGGTTGGAGTGGTTCAATAAGGGTAAATGCTTCCATGTGTGTTTTCTTTGAGAATTTTTCGTATAAAATGACATTTTCCCAAATATATATGTAATCATCATAAGTGTACAGATTGGGAAGTGAGTTGTAAGTAATTAATTGAAAAAGTTGTAAACAATTAGGTGGTGGAATGATATTCTTGATTAACATCCAAAAGCTAAATCACAAATACGCAAAGTACACAATTGTACTCGTCATGGTGCACACTTTCTAATGTCTTTATACTCTCTACCTTAAACAAATATTAGAGGATTGGACTTAGGAGAAACAAATAACCCTAATTTGGCCCAATATTAATAGGTTTCAAATTTAGGCTGAACATGTTCTTATAAGGATCAGATAAATTTCTTTAAAGCTTTTAAGATAATTACTATTAGAATTTCTATAATATTTTTGTAATCGTGCTATTTTTTGGGTACTTGGCAAAAGTGTATTTGAGAAGCATAGTCTATATTTAGATAATTTGTTTTTTTAGACTTTTTGTGTTGATTTAATTAGAGTAAATTATAAAAACTATCCTTATAATTTAGCGTGTTTATAAAAAAAAATCACTAAATTTCAAAATTACAAATACCCTGGTGTAAATTGCAAAATAGAAACCAATATCAGGAGAGTATTTGTGATTTTGAAAGTTAATTGGATATTTTTTTTGTAATTAGGTCAAAGCTAAGAAGTAATTTTTCTTTTCTTTTTGTAATTTACCCTTTTAATTATTTATCTATGAAATTGGAGAGTTGTATTTGTTAGAGAAAATGATAATATAGGTAGAAATCCAGGCCCAAACCAATAGCAAAAATATCCAAAGTACATATAGGTACTATTTGAAAATCATGTAATAATGAGGCCTTTTTATGAGTGAGACCCAACCCGGAAAAGAGGAAGGAAAAAGCCCAATATGGTACATAAATAGGCAGCCTAAAGGAAAATTTCAATGTCAAATAAAGCCACTTTCTTCTTTTCCATTTTCATTCTTTAATTGATCTTTTAATATTTGTAATAATAATCTCTTAACTATCTTATGTGTCTTGATCTTTTGCCAGTTAATGAATTTAAAAATTTTCAAACTTTTATATATGCTATATGTAACACTAATAATCTTGCATTCTTTAATAAGCTAGTTGAATTATTTCCTATAAATAAAAAATAACAATAAATGAACATTAATTTTGAAAATAAAGTAATATAAAATTAATAGAGAAAATGGTAAATTCTTAAAAATAGTTGCCCTCTGCTATGGTGTTTATGACAGTTCGGATGTTCTGTTTTAATTGATACTTTATTTCGTATTTTATATTATAAATGCATACTAAATTTATATTTCATGTGAATTATATAAACTTGACGTGCAAAAACGAAAAACAATATGATGCGTTTGTTTTAATTATAAGTTTTGATCTTTAGTCGGTCCTCAAAATTCCTAAACGATGAGGCTTGCAATTGCTTTAAAGCGTACATGCACTAAATATTTGACGTGTACAAGTAATATATATTGTCTAATAAACATTATAATTTAGATCCGACTTAGCTGAATCTAATTAATTAGCCAACCATATGTTAAAATGATTTGATTAATTTTTCAATTCATTTATTCAAAAGAATACTTAATAATGGGTTTACTTCCAACTTCCCATTACTTTCATATCAAGTTTTGCCTTTATTTATAATTATTTAGTGATAGTGCATTCAATTATGACTAGCATGATTAATCCAATATATTGGGATCAAGAAATAGGAAGGAGGCATGAACAAGTTGTTTAAGAATTCCTAAAAATACCTACACATGCTATAATGAGAGCTAATTTTATAGTGCGTGGGGTGATTGAATGATGGATGCTTTTAATTATTTATAATTTAATGACCTGATTTATTCAAATATTTCACCTATTGTAGGTGTTGAAATATAAAATTATAGACTAAAAATTAAAATATATGTTTGAGATATATTTATTCACAAGTAATTATAGAGGCACAAGTTGGCTAAGTTTGATTATGTTTTGATTATTTCGAAGGACTTAATTTCAGAGAATGAAAGTAATCGTTTGTTTGTATTTTAATATGAGACGATTTATACTGTAACAATCATATCATATTGGATAAATGATATAATATCAGTATTTTTAAATATTATATTTTATATTTTTGAATATACAAAAAGAGATGATATATATTTATAATTACTTAATAATTTGAATATAGTCCTATTTTTGGATTGTTTTGTGGAATGAGTGTGCCAAACATGGGAGAAAGAAAACATTCTAATTGAGATATTCTATTTCTTTCTTTCTTCTTCTCCTTTTTTTTTTTTTTCTTTTTTCTTTTTGTTGATATTCATGTCCTGGAGGGAATGACTCAAACGAATTGTTCTTTCCCTTTTCTATTTTTCTTCGAATTTCTACAAATTTTCACATGAAGGCATTCCTTCCTTTAGCGTCTATGTCTTAACTGGAATTTGTAGTATGTAGCCAGATTGCGTGCTTAGAGCTTTCAATATTAAAATTTAGAATATATTCCATGCAAGGGACTATATAGTCAAATTATATATATATATATAACTATTATTTGTATGTATGTATTAAATTTGATTAGTCAGACCCAACTAATAACAAAATAAATATTATTTGACTTATATTTTAATTGTACTTTCTAATGTATAAATCAATTACTTGTGACGAGTAAATTATAAATTTGTATTCCACAAAACTCAAATATGCTACTCGCATTCCCATTATTCAACTATTTGTCCTAAAATAACTTCTCCATTTGATACACAAACTCAAATTGTTTAATCTTTTACAACTTTTCATGTTAATTCTTTCTTAATGTTTGTATATCATTATTTTATTATTTTCTCAAAATTTAACTTAATTATTCTTTATTGCACGAAAAAAAAAAATCAAATTAACCCACAAATCTAAGCGAGAAAATCAGTATTTGAAAACAAGCCGGTGAAATTTTAAAAAGGTTTCAAATTTTTTTATGAACTCTTGAATATGGTTCCTCGTATTAAAAAAAAAAAATTCTCACAAGTTTTATGTATATATATTTAACTTATATAAGCCTGTTATCTAATTGTACAATGTACTTTTTTTAATTATTGTTGAGTGTATCAATTAATTAATAATTAATAATTAATATTTTAATTTAATTTTATAACTTTATTTGGCAAGGAGGGAGTAAAACGTAGAGACAACAATAACTTTTCATTTCTCATAATTCTTCCGAAATGCCTGGCCCTTTGCCGTGTACCCTTCTTCCACCAAAACTTTCCTTCCCACGAACACAAATTTCAAATAATTGATCATATACATAAATCTGAATCTTTTTCCATTACTGGATCAATATTTACTTCTTCTGTACTTCTTTTCTGAATATACATTATTACTCTGTAGCTTCTTGTATATTTCTTGTAAATTTCATAGTTTAATGGAATTATCATGTCCGTTTCCGCCGCTCTCCGTCGCTTGCGGCCCCTGCCGCCGTCTTTCTGTATGCGACACCCACCGCCGGAGCTCAAATGTCGTCTCATTTCCCCCAAACTGCTCTCCCTCTTCTTCCTATATTACCACCCCTACCAAAGCTTGCACCACCAGCACCTCATCATCCTCATCGTCCCATTTCGGAATTTCACTCCCCCAACACCGCCACGTTTTCAGAACCAGTTTAATTCCTCCAAAGAAACCATTTTTCGTAGCTTCTGGAGTTTTCGAGAGGTTTACTGAAAGGGCGATCAAAGTAGTGATGTTTTCGCAGCGAGAAGCCAGAGCCTTAGGCAAAGACATTGTGTTCACTCAGCACCTGTTGCTGGGACTCGTCTCGGAGGATCGTGCCCCAGGAGGGTTCTTGGGATCCGGCATCACCATTGATGCTGCGCGAGAAGCTGTGCGGAGTTTGTGGCGGGAAGATTATCAGGATGATGGAAAAAATGGGGAGAGTGGGCCGCAATCGAAAATTTCAGCGACGGATGTGCCGTTCGCTACGAGCACTAAGCGAGTTTTCGAGGCTGCAGTCGAGTATTCGAGGACCATGGGGCATTATTTGATAGCCCCGGAGCATATCGCCATTGGATTGTTTACAGTTGGTGATGGCAGTGCTAATCGTGTCCTCAAGAGGTAGAATCTATTGATATATTACACACACACAATGGGAACTAATCTCATCAATATGTGTATCTTATTTATCGTGGCAACTTTTAGAATTAATGGATAATAATTCTCATTTCTCCTATTAAATTTGTTCATTTTCCTAAGAATCAATGAACACCATATGAGTAATTCCTTGCAGTTCTTTTTGTACATGAAAATAATTCCCTTATCTCTAGTCTTTTTGAAAAGTGTTCAGCGTCAAGGTTGGCTTAGACATATGTTATAACGTTTGTCATGCATAGAAGATTTTTATTTTTTGGTAAATATTGTGCAGAAGATTGAAAATTAGTTTTATAACACTTGGAATAACTGCTATCTTTCTTTTCCATATACTGTTTTAGGTGTCAGTTCAAGATTTTGAACCAATGTCTAGCATAGGATATATTCTCTGTTCTCATTAGCTGAAGTTCCATTAGCTCCATGCATGGGTGCACAATCCCATTTGTCCCGCCACTGAATTCTTTTCCTGCGTTTCTGTTGCTAATTGAGTTGAAGATGATTTTATTATTTAAAACATTGCCATTTTGTTATTTTTTGAACTTGACTAAAATGATTTCAGATTAGGGGTAAATGTGAATTATTTGGCTGCAGTGGCAGTCTCCAGACTTCAAGGGGAGCTTGCCAAAGAGGGAAGAGAACCCGCTACCACTACATTCAAAAAGTCACGTGAGAATATCTTTCGTGGGAAAGTAGCTAGATCCCCTGAAAAGGCAAGAGGTAGGAATCAGTTTTTCCTGCTGTCCATGGCTGGAAATAATATTTTGCTATTATACGAAGTTTACTGATGTTTAACAGAGAACAAAGCTCTTGAACGATTCTGTGTGGATCTTACTGCCCGTGCTAGCAATGGACTCATTGATCCTGTTATTGGTCGTGACACTGAAGTTCAGAGGATTATTCAAATTCTTTGCCGAAGAACCAAGAGTAATCCGATTCTTCTTGGTGAAGCTGGGGTTGGGAAGACAGCAATTGCTGAAGGGTTGGCAATAAATATTGCTGATGGAAATATTCCCTTCTTTCTTATGGTGGGTTGCCTCTTTAGAGGTGAAAATGTTTATATTCCTCAGGAGAATTCCTATAGCGAGACATATAGTTTTGTACTTAATATTGTTGCCTGCTGAACTTAATCATCAGTATTGTTTTCTTTTGGACAGAAAAAGCGCATATTTTCCTTGGATGTAGGCCTACTAATAGCAGGTGCAAAGGAGAGGGGTGAGTTGGAGGGACGTGTTACCACATTAATGAAGGAGATTAAAAAGTCAGGTAAGCACCTGCTTGGCTTATGTGTAGGATCAAAATATTTCAGATCATGGCTCAGATCTATGTCGCCACATTGCAGGCAATATAATTCTCTTCATTGATGAAGCCCACACGCTTATTGGTTCCGGCAGAGTCGGACAAGGTAGTAAGGAATCTGGTCTGGACATAGCTAATATATTGAAGCCATCACTTGGTCGGGGTGAATTGCAGGTCACAATCTATGATATAAACCTGCTTCACTGTTACATAGTTTTATATTATATCAGTTGATGCATCATTCATGAAACATGAACTCTAATCCTGCAATTCTATCGAGGATGAGAGTCCCTGTTAAATTTACTAACATGCTGCACAGTATGCCCTGGTCCCCACACCTATCTTATCTCTGTGACTCCATCAGTGTGCATGTAAACAGTCATGGTTCTCTTTCTTAACATTTTTTTGCTTGAGAGAGACCATACAAATAGATGAATTAAAATAAGAGAAACAAAAAAGACATTGTTTCCTAGTTTCAGGTTTGGGATCATAACTGTTTGAATTGCTATGCGCGTTTTGAGAATATTAAGAAGACCTCTGAACCATATGCACTTGCATTTGTTTTTGGCAGTGTATTGCATCTACAACTATGGATGAGTTCAGATTGCACTTTGAGAAGGATAAAGCGTTGGCCCGAAGATTTCAGCCTGTCTTCATTAATGAACCGAGCAAGGTCGTAATACTATCTCTATTGACATGCAGGACACATGAACGTATTACTGAGAATTGCCCTAATTTATGTAGTCTTACTGCTTTTGTGCCATTTTCTTTAACATTTTCTAGGAAGCTGCAGTTCAGATGTTGCTGGGTTTGCGTGAAAAGTATGAGTCCTATCACAAATGTAGATACACTTTCGAGGCCATAAATGCTGCGGTACATTTGTCGGCAAAATATATTCCAGATAGATATCTTCCTGATAAAGCTATTGATCTTATAGACGAGGCAGGAAGTAGAGCTTGTATGGAAGCATCTAAGAGGAGAAAGGAAAATCAAACTTCAGTACTTTCGAAGTCACCTAGAGATTATTGGCAAGAAATTAGAGCTGTGTGGGCCATGCATGATGCGGTATGGTATTACTTCCTTGCCTAGTTACAAGTTCTACATTTTCTTATAGCCTTTTTCTTTCTGACATTCAACTTGTATGCATCTCTTGCATTTTGTATGAGCAGTCACTAGCGACCAAACTGAGTGAAAATGATGACATATCGAGGATGGAAGAGGATGGAAAACTCAATTCTGATCCTTCTTTGTTGTTCTCATTCTCAGATGACGAGTAAGTATCCTGCCTTACCTTCTCAAATAATTGTTTATCCTAGAATCTTAAGAAACTGATTTTTTTTGCATCATCCAGAACCACAGTGGTTGGACCTGAGGATATAGCAGCTATTGCTTCTTTCTTGACAGGAATTCCAGTTGAAAAACTAACAGCTGATGAAAGAATGCTTCTGGTGGGTCTCGATGAGCAGCTCAAGAAACGGGTCGTTGGTCAAGATGAGGCTGTTGCTGCCATTTGTCGGGCTGTGCAGAGATCCCGTGTTGGGTTGAAGGACCCAGATAGACCAATTGCTGCAATGCTCTTCTGTGGCCCAACTGGTGTTGGGAAAACTGAACTCACCAAAGCTTTGGCAGCAAGCTATTTTGGTTCTGTAAGAATTCATTCACTACTGCACTATTTTTCTTTTGATCACAAATTTCATCTTGAAAAAGGCCTGACCAAATTTATGTTTGATATCTGGCTGTCGAGAGAACTCTTTAGTTTGAGACAGCTACCTCAAAATTAACTCCCATCATTTTGTTATGGTCTTGGTTAAGAAGGATTACCCTAATGGAAAATATAAAAGAGAAGTTGGATTTTCAGTAAATTTTCCAGGTCATTGGAGATGATAAACTTGTTTTGGTTTAAACTTGAATGATACTCTATCCACTTATATTTCGGAAATTGTAATTGGTGGAGACCATCCCCTTTTTTATGACTTCCTTTATTTTTTTTCTTTTTCTTTTTTAATATTTTATACCTGAGGATTAAATCGCCATCATTATCATTCAATGTGGTATATTTCAAGATCAGCTTGCTGAGACAGTGTTACTTCCACTTTCCTTGTAGGAGTTTTCCATGCTAAGATTGGACATGAGTGAATATATGGAGCGGCATTCTGTGAGCAAGTTAATAGGATCTCCCCCAGGTTATGTAGGCTATGGAGGAGGAGGTACTCTTACAGAAGCTATCAGAAAACGGCCTTTTACAGTCGTGCTGCTAGATGAGATTGAGAAAGCTCACCCAGATATATTCAATATTCTCCTGCAGTTGTTTGAAGATGGTCACCTGACCGATTCTCAGGTTTGGCTGCTATATCTGTGCTGTTCCATAAAATTTGCAAACCATTGTCAGAATGGCTTTTCTTGTTTTACACATCGTGATGATTCTGAAAGTCTTAATAGGGTCGAAGAGTATCATTTAAGAACGCACTAGTAGTAATGACTTCCAACGTGGGATCTGTTGCCATAGCTAAGGGTAGACGAAATCCGTTTGGTTTCTTTGTTGCTGAAGATGATTCAACTTCATATGCTGGAATGAAAGCATTGCTGATGGAAGAGCTGAAGGCATACTTCCGCCCGGAATTACTCAATAGGATAGACGAAGTAGTGGTGTTCCGGCCTCTTGAGAAACGTCAGGTTTGGCTCCTTGAGTGGTTGTTTATTGCATTTATATGTGGAGTATGTGAAGGTCTATATTGTGCTCCATTAATATAGTTATAATTAAATTGGATTAATTACACTTACCTCTCTTCTAAAAGAATAAAATTACCAACTTCTTCCGTCTCTCTTTTGAATGTACCAGTTAAAAACTAAAATAGAAATCATGCATTGATCACTTTGCCCTTGACTTAATAAGTTCAAAAAATGATCAAATTATCAATTGTATTTGTCGCCTCCTCTCTCTCTCTCTCCCTCCCTCCTTTTCACCACCGCCTCTTCCTTCCCTCTTCCTCCCCCGCGCCTATCTGCTCCTGTCTCCCCTCCCGATCATTGTCCTTCTCTCTGTTTTTCTAGTTGCATACTCCTTTCCCTCCTCTCTCCCTCCACTCCATTGCCTCCATCCTCTCTCCCCCCTATATTATCTAGTCCTCCCCTCTGCCATCTCCCCCTATAAATAGACGATATTTTTTTTAATTATTTTCCTATATAAAATTAAGTCTATTTATTTTTCGTATCCACCTCTTTTATATATTTCAATCCTCAACACTAGAAGAAATATCTGAAAAAGTTAGTTTTCTTTTAACAAATGCAAGAATGAATCGTTGTCTACCACATATAAGGTAGGGGGAAAAAAGCCCAACGATTAACTTTTTGGCCTCAAATTACTAAATCTTTCCTTGCAATGGCTATATTTATTGAATTGTATTTTATGGCATTTTGCTCCCTTCTATGTATTTACCCTCTGAGTTAAAACTTAAAGAGTATTTTTTGGTCAGCAAAATATAAGCACAATTGGGCCAGGGAAAAATAAAAAGTTCACTATTTTTCTTTTTTTTTGCTACATCATTTTTCATTCAAAATCCTACTAATGACACGGGAAGATTGATAAGTTTGATAAGCATGGTAACCCAAATTAAATTTACATGTTGGCTTGATCTACAATTCACTGTTTCAGATGCTTGAAATATTGGATATAATGCTACGTGAGGTGAAAGAACGGCTTACATCGTTTGGAATCGGTCTGGAGGTATCAGAAGCAGTGAAGGACCTGATATGCCACCAAGGATACGACCGGAGTTATGGCGCACGGTCTCTCAGGAGAGCAGTTACACTCGTTATTGAAGATCTCTTGAGTGAATCTCTACTCTCTGGGGATCACAAACCTGGTGATACTGCCGTAATTCGCTTGGATGATTCGGGGAATCCTATTGTCACCAACCGATCCGACCAGAGAATCCAATTACCTGGTACCACTACCATGTTATAGGGACTCAAAACTAACAGCATGAAATAGCAGTTCGTGTGTGCAAGTTGTGTATTTGAGTAGATGCCCATGAATAGAAACTCTGTAGGTATTGTATATAGCCTGTAAATAATTGATTCATGGGCGTGTATAGAAACCCTGTATCATTCTTTGGCAGTAGTTCTGCCATGGAAACTTGTCAATGGACACTTGTTTATATTGGAGATGCCTACACGAATTTATGAAAGCCGCAAATCTCTAGTCGAGTTAGTAATAATTCATGACTCTGGGAACCGTAATGGCAAGTTCGGTGGCAAAATCTGAGGATCGGAATTTCTCCTAATTGGAGCTACTTCCAACAAGAGATCAAATTCTACAGCCGTTTTCAGTGAGGACTAAAAGAATTCAATAAATGGCGAGAAAATGTCCCTAATACACGAGTTCTTCTCAAATATTGTCACTTGTCACAGGAAAAGACATCTCTCAACCACTTTATCGCTAAGAAGACAGAATCTTCTTGGCTGTCCATTTTCTGAACTCGCATATGAGAAAGGAATATAGCATTACACATTAAGTTTATATCACAGACAGATGAACTTCTGCAATAACCATCCGCATTTTTGCCACTATTCCTGAAATCAGAGAAGCAAACAGAAAACGAGTTAGATCCATATGTTAAATATCAAAAGGCTAGATAAAAAAAAGATTATCAAGTTTAGAACTTGAGATCCATAAAAAATCAGTAAAAACATATTAACAGGATCAGAATTAGAAAAAGCAATAAACCTTAATGAACATATGAAAGTTATAACTGTTAATTTTATTTGCTAGAACTGTTTCAATCATTCAGAAGGCATTTTTTTTGCTTCCCCAGTACCTTCTCTCAAACACAATGATACTAGTAGGGCCTTAATGAGAAATGTCAAGAGTCTCAGCTTTCTCGTCAAAGAAAGCACCATAGGATCTGGGTTGGAATTGCAAGCAACTATAGAAAGTCATGTCAGGAAGAGTATAAAAACAGAATATAACAATCATTACCAAGAAATGAAAACGTCCCCTTTTTTTTGTGGAATTCCTTGTTTTACTGTATTTAATTATCAATTACATGAATGATTTTTCATGCAATTCAATTTCGTAAGTACTACATGAAATAGATCATGATACTCTCTTATTAATTTTATTTCAGTTATTCTTCAATTCACCTTCTATTATCTTTTATTGAGATGGCAAGAAAGAATCTACCAAAAAAGTGAAATTTTGCACCATGGAAAAGGCTGCTGGTTACTTTATCCTCAGAAAGTAACACAAATTCTAAGAACCAAAGTTCTCGATATGATATGGAATGCTAAAGTTTCTTTTCATTCATTCCTAATCAAAAAACACCATTTGGTATTGGAGTTTGGTTGAGAGTAGATCATTAATCACACATCAGTGCTCTCATAGAGAAGCCATGATAAAAGCAAAGAAAGGAGATAGGAATGCTTCAACCGCCAGTGCAAGAGTCAAATGTGAGTAAATGGAGATGCACTATAAAGTTAAGGGCACTGACAAAGTTCAAAATTCTAGCGACTCTTCTGCACCCAATCAGAATGGCACCATCAAGTTAATTGAGACAAGAGTGCAGGTTGGAAAGGCCCAGTTCGAACATCATGCATATAAACAGTTTGTGATCATCATGAAAAATTGGGGAACTGGATGAAATAATTCCTAGTGCCTTTCATGATCACTTAAGAAAATAGTGAGCTAATCAAGGACACCTATAAAAGCCATCCAAAATCTGGTTTTCACTTAATGCAGTATTTTTCAGAAGAAGAAAGTACATACTTTGTACAACATTTTGTCAACTACAATGTATGACAAAATGGTGCGTATAATGAAACTGATACTACCTATAGCAACATATACTACTATGAAAGCATATCTTAGTTGATCAAACAAATAACATGCAGCGAGAAAAAATAGACCACAGCCTTAGTACAGAAAGAAACATACCGTATTAATATTAGTATATTAGGCAATTATTAATACCTCTTCCATTTCTGCAGGTCCATCATCTGTTTGTTCAGATTCAGTGCCTTTAGGGTCATCATTTGCTTCTTTGTCATCAGTAATCATATTATCCTGTTGGACACTTTCACTTTTAGGCACACTGTCACTATCATTGATATTGAGATCAGCTGGAAGCTGGCCTGATTTCAGTGCCTGTATACAATACAATATATAACAAAGTTAATCTGATACCAATTTAATAACAATAATAGGCAACATAATATAAAACAAATGCAAATTTACTAAGAAGAATGAAATTATGGAACTATGTATGCTTTGTAAAGCAGGAGAGAATTGCGTTACCATATTTACTACTAATACACTGTTCATTAGGTCTGCAAAGAGAGATCACCTGTTCAAGCCTTGCCACCTCCTCGAGAGTTTGTGAATTCACAATGGCAGCCTGCACAAGTGTATCAGATAGTTAAGAAGGAAGTACAGTATATTAAAGCAAAACACAGAAACAGACACTATTCAAATAACTTACAAGGAAAAGCGGTGGAAGAGAAAAAAAATAACGCATAACTGGCTTGGGGACAAGTAAAGACATGAAATTGTCAGTAATTTCTTTCCTTTTGGCAAACTTCAAACCATATAATATAACATTCCCTACCATTCTCCAATTTTCTTTCTTGTACTTGCGTCTTATTTCACTTTTGCCTGAGAAAAGGATCTTCCTATTTTCTCTCCTCTCTTTTCTATAAGGACACTGAATCTTCTTTCTCATTTCTCTTCAATTTCCAATTTTTAGTCTTCTAAAAACTATTAAGAGGAGTTGAGGGAGATTCATAATGGCAACTTTTCTCATCTTTGTGAGAATGGGACTTGGGAAGACTTACCACCAGCATAAAACTTTTCCTGTCGATCCTAGATGGTAAGAATACAATGTAAACAAAAGAACAACAAAATACCTTAATAGCTAAAATTTGCTCTGGTGTAGGAGCAACTGGTTTAGGTGTTTGTTCCTCCTTTGCAACATCTTGGGTGCTTGGAATCTCACCAGGTACAAATGTCTTTGCAGATTCCTTTTTAGCCTCTTCTTCAGCTTCTTGGAATGCAAATAAACTTTTGGCTTCAACTCGCTCCTATTCATATGGAAACAGCATTGAGCACACTTAGATCAAACTATCGCATTGATTCACAGAAGAATAAAAATAGTATAGTTGATTTTAAGTAACTGAAAAGGGTAACTAAAATCCAAATGGAGTATGTATTAAGGAACATATAGCAAAGAATCAATAGCAAAATTATGCAACAAATAGAAGTTTGTGGTGGCATTAAACTCCCAAATGCTATTTAAAATAGTAGAAATTACATACAATTATGAAAATGCATGCATGTTTACACTCTAAAATGCCAGTGTTGAAGAAAAAATAATGATAAGAAACAGCTGCCGTCTAAGGCAGTGTATCACCAGAGTCAAAAACTTGTAGAATTAAAAGGAAGACCCATGCTCTAATGGCTAAATATAAGAAGTCCTATGCTAGCAAAAGGACAGATTGCAAAAGATAGATACAGATAAACCACAACAATCTGTTACAAGTTTATCTGAACACAGCTTCTCATAAGCAACAAGGTCCATCTAAGACTAGCAAACACCCTAAGACATCGTTAACATGGGGTTGTTAAGTGTTCAAGAGACTTTGTGGTTCATTAGGGACGAGGACACAACACATAAGGTAATTTGGTTACTTAGTAAGGCAAACACAGAAGCATCCATCTGATGCCATGTGAACACAAAAACACAATAAATTCTCTCAAAGAGCATGTGCACGGGAGGATATTACATCATAAGAAAAACATTAAAATTACAAATATGGACATATATAAAACTATTCTTACCACTAACTCTACTTTCTTTTTAACACCATGAACCCATCAATCCACAAGTCTCAGCCACACCAGATGTTAAAGCAAAGAGAATTTCTATTTTTCACAGTCAAGTGTTAGATTTTAGGTATCCATGGTAGGAAAGTATTCCACAACAACCATCCTAAATCAAGATCATTCCAGGCCATCCAAAAGATAATAATTTGAGAACTCATAGTCTTTTAATGCACCAAGAATATTTTGTTGGTCATGGGTAGAGCAAACAAGTGCCAAAACATTGGGCACATGCCTATAAAGTTTCATAAAATGCCAGTATCTGACATGATATAGTAAAACAGGGAAATTAATGGAGCATATTCAGTGGACACTTTATCCCCACATATTTGATCTTCTTTGCAAGATTCACAGGTGATGGTACTCTGAATTGGCCAAGTAACTCTGATTGCCTTATTTTGCAAGTGTAAGGAAGCCCAAGCTTCAGCTTACCATCAAACAGTCATGTTTAACTTCACATTCTCAAGATTATAATATCAGTTCTCAGAGGGCAGACAATGCTCTTAAAATCTCTTCCAATTACTATCAAACTACCTGAACTCAAGAGATGTTAATGATATAGCATTACTATTTCTATGCTCATATTAAATGGATAGCATATCTCCAACAGTTAGACTTGCAAAGAAAAAGAAAATAAAAATTCCTCCTTAAAGGTTTCTACAAAATTCCTGTATAGTTCTTCTCTGTTATACTCTCTCACTTTGTAATTAACTGATAGCCATGCAATGTCTTTACAAGGCTGAGGAGCTTAGCCCATACCATATCTCACTACCAGAAAATGCATTAATAAAAATATTCATACCCTTCTGCTACAATTTAAATAATCCACAAGGCCTAAATGAGCAGAATTTGAAAAACTAACCTTTTGCTTGACTTTCCTGAAATCTAGAACACGCAGAGACTTCAATTTATGGATGACATATGAACGGTAATTGGGTTTCTTAGTAATATTGTTGTCGAGCAGACTAAGGAACTGCAGCTTTGGGAGTGACGCAAGCGGATCGATTTCAACTAGGTTAGACAGCCTATTGTTAGTTAGTACCAAGGTGTGCAATTTCGGCAAATATTCTGCAATTGTTCCAACATAATAACTAGTTAACTAAATATTGCCCCAAAAAAGCAGTTTTCACAGTATATTTTGCTTTTTTCAGGTAATAAAAAAAAATGTTCATACCTCCCAAGTTGGGATTGATACGGGTAATTCTGTTGTTGTTCAACAACAAACTGCCCAGGCGATTTAAGTAGGGAAAGTTTTCAAGCTTCACAATTTCATTGTCAGATAAATCAATGGTGTCAAACTGGTCCTGTAATTCAACAATTACAAATATATATGTATATATATTAGAACAACCAAAAAAACAAACACAATCTTCAGAAATCTTCAAACGAAGAAAAGTAATGGAATCAAAATTTTAAAAAAAAAAATGACTGCCGAAACTTAAACCCTACAGTGAGAAGCAAAAAGAATATGTAAACTGAAACTATTAAAAGAAGAAGAAACGAGAAGCTTCACCTCAGTAGCACCAATGTTCTCTATAACAGCCATTTTATTCCCTGTTCAAAATAAAAATTATAAAAAGAAAAAGAAAAAGAAACAGAGACTATAAGTAATCCATTACACACGAACAGAACATACTTCAAAATTCATGCATATATATTACGGCTATACACACACATTAAAATGATGGTAGCGTTTTAGAGAGAGAAACCTCGGAGATCTAATTCTCGTTCGCGAATGGCATTGAAAAAGTGAGGGCTTTTCCAAATCAAATCCGCCGTCAGCCTCACCATATCTCAGCTCTCTCTCTCTCTCTACCTATCCCCTATTTTCCTTTTACCACTTTTTTTTTTCCCTCTTTTTCTTCGTCAATTTCCTATTTCTGTTGTTTTCTTGCTTTGAAGTGAAGAAAAAGAAGTTAGCAGTGGCAAAACCCCAAAACGAGAGAGGTTTTTCTGCAAGCTCAGCACCAAAACAATTGACGGAGGAAAAGTATGGAGAGAATAACACTTTGACCCCTGAACTTAAGAGTATGTAGCATTTTAACCACAGAACTTTATTATTGGCGTCTTGTACTTTGCTCTTGGACTAATTTTTTTCTTTGCATCATCTTAATATTAAATTTTTTATCACTCCTCCCCCTTTGTCCGTTGCTGGCACTTATGAACAAAATAATTACCTTATCATCTTCATTTTTATCCTAAATCTACTTTGTACCCTGTTTTTTCACAATAATGTTATACCTCAATAACCTCCATCTTGCCTAGTAAAAGTTTTGTACTATAAACATAAGTATTACTTCCATATCTCGGTTTCAAATTTCATGTTCCACTTTTCCTATTCCACTTTACAATTCATTTTTTGGATATATTCCACTTTATAATTCACTCTTTGGATATATCCCCCTCCAAATGTATGATACATATTTATAAGATAAATCATATTGATCTTACTAAAAGTGTCATACATTCAAATAGTAAAATAGAAAAAGTGAAACATAAAATTCAAAGACCCATATCTTTGGTAGAATAACTCATATTTGATGGTTATTTCCTTAGCCCTAATAAATTCAATCAAACCTCTTCACATTCCATAAACTTTTATGATTAGATAAAATAGTCTACTAGTAAACAATTTAGACCTATAACCTACTTAGTCATGGATTCGAATCACCCGAATGAAAGTTGGAGAATCAGTCAATAACCTCTTTTAAATAAAAAAATCCATAAACTTTCATAAGCTGCAAAATCATTTGCATCGTACTTCACGTTGCTATCTAACATATTGTTGGTGACAATATAGGTTCACTTAATCAAGGTGCACAAAGGCGTTTTAACTTTACAGAAACCTGAAACTATACCAAAACATGAATAGCACGCGCAGACACACACACACACACACACACACACTCAGTGGGCTAATACATAGTATTACTTGTTACGACAACAGTAATACAAGAGAATTGCATCCATACTTGTTACCTAAATTGTTCACCCATAGTGCTCGTGCATACAAAATGTTTATCAGGGTGACCATTTGTTAAAGCTCTTCATCAAAATTCTAATTCCTTGTCTGTACATTAGATGCACAAACGAGATACATCAGGCAGGACCAGTAATTTTTCACCGTTTCTTGTCCTGTGGTTTATGGGGGATGGGTGGTGGAGTTGGGTTTTGAATGTCGAATTTCAGAATGTCCTCGGACAATGTCATTGATTCCACATAGTTCATCTGAATCCAACCACAACTAGTAACCCTTGTTTCCACGAATTCTAGCTCTCATGTCAACCTGGACGAACATGCAAAATATCTAAGAGTTAAACTATGAAGGTGTTAACAAATTTAGCAGCATCTTCACATCATGGCCAATGAGTAACAATGAAATACTTCTGGCTGGTTTACTGTTTATGCATATAACAAATAACAAACAAATGGACTACATATTCTACAACCAAAATCAATAATAAAAAAGAACAGCAGTTTGATCTGTTTTTGGTTCAAAATCTCACATATGCATATCAATATGATCAGGCAACAATAATGTTGATTACACAAGGCATAGGCAGTTTTCTTCTAGACAAGATACATTAATATGATCACCATGAAGGAAAAAAGTGAACCCGTGACAGTATTCTCTTAGTTGACTCAATGTTATGGTCTAATCACATGCCATTTATTGGATCCTGAAACTGAAAGACAAGAATGAAAAGTAAAATTTTTAAAGCTACCAATCTCACATAAATTTGCTGATTAGGCATGCCCGTCAAATGTGAACTTGAACTTCTTCTTGGTTAGTTTGGAAAAAGAGTATAACATACCTTAGTTAACAGTTCAATCGTTTCTTAATTTCACTATTAAGAGTTTTTCTATTTCTTATCTGATATATGGGAGTGCACATACTGTTTTCGAGTAGACCACTTTAAACCTTCCATTAAGATTCTTCCACAACAGCAGCCAATGATCTGACAAGGGGCTACTACACCCGGTGTTTTGAATAAAGACACATAACCTCCTTGTATTTTCAGAAAAATCGGAAATAACACCCAAATTAACTTATATCATTTTATTAAATTGGAAACTGACCATGTTACCCTTATATATATGCTAATGAATTTTTTTACTTTATTTTCATGGTTCTTAATCATTTAAAGTAATGATTATTAAATAAACATATGCAGAATGTATAATTACTAATAACATGAACGTTATTACAATATATAAAATAATGGATTAATATTTTTTAATAGATTTTTGTCTTTATATTTAATATGAAAGTGACAAATATTATCATATTTGAAGTTCAATATGCTAATGTAGTATAATAGATATTTGAAAATTTTCTTGACATGTTTTTATTGATGTTGTCATATGCGATTAAACCTTCAAGTTTAGAACATTATATTTTTATTTAATTATTCAAATATTCTTGAATAAATGATAAGAATGTTAATAAAAAAATATTTTTTTCACAATCAGTTCAGATATTCAAGTTTAGAACATTATATTTTTATTTAATTATTCAAATATTCTTGAATAAATGATAAGAATGTTAATAAAAAAATATTTTTTTCACAGTCAGTTCAGATATTCACAACAAAGAAGTACTAAATTCTCTTTTGGATAGGCCATGAAAGGAGAAGGAAGGATCTTTCAAAATGATATTTACATTGTTAAAGATATATATATTCTACATATGTGTCTTTAATGGTACCACCCAAACATTATGAAAAAGCCAAAAAAAATGATTAAGTAAAACAGAAATTTCCATCTTATATATATAAGGGTAAGTCAGTCATTTTGTAATTTAATAAGTGTTCAAAAGACAAGATATTATATGCCCTTTTTCAAAAGACATGGAGTGCTATGCCCCTTTTAAAACAAAAAAAAAATGGGGATAAAATGTTGTTTGCCCAGTTAAAAGCAACCTGAGTTGCTAAAAGTTTTAAAAAAAAGAAAAAATCTAAGTAAACAAATAAATAATCAACACAAGCAAGTCTCTAAACTCAACAAAGGGAACTTTGCAACACTACCGGAGAATACAACCATGGTGACAATGAAGGGAAAAAAGATTGAAGTCACCAATAATTTGATACACAAATAACAAGTAAATATAACATAGTTTCTGATCACAAGCAAAGTTCTGAACTTTCCTTTTTCTCCTATCTCATTTCAAACAAAGAAACCAGCTTAAAATAGAAAACAATTATCCGAGGTACAAAAGAATACATGCCTGTCCTCTTTTGCAGTTGAAATAGGTTTCCCTTAATCCCATACACTCGCTAGAAATTTTTGGGCTCTTCTCCTTTGCACACTCTCTGTACGGCCGGTTCTCCACCTACATTCATTCATTAATTCCACCATTAAAAGAAAAAATAATAATTTGAAAAATCAAAACCCGCCAATCTTATACTCTAACATCCCAAAAAAAAATAACTAAATTTAAAGAAAGCATAATTACAATTGGAACAGATAGATGGGTGCCAAGTCTTTTCTTGAAACCCGCCAATCTTATGTGAAAAATCCCCAAGAAAAAAATAAAAAATAAAGAAAGCAGACATATAATTTGCAATTCCAAATCTCTATATGATATCATGTTTTAGGATCTTTCAAGCACAAGTTCATCCAATTAAAGGTTAAAATAAATAAATAGTTCTCATGTATGCATACCTTAACGCAGTCTGATTCACTGAGGCATTTGACGAGTTCTGTGGCAAGACCTTTGCAGGACTTCGCCATTTCTGGGTTCTTTCTTCTTTACCTTTTCTTTGTCAAAAAATGTTAAAAACCTCTGTTTTCTTCTCTTTCTGGGCAAGATTCGATGGGCTTATTATTTGGGCTTCAAGGAAATGTACAGTGGGCTTCATTGATTGGGTCTTGGCCCGTGGAGAAGCGGTTATTGGGCCACACTGATAGATCCAAATTGAGGTCAGAATCCAGAAAAACAAAAAAACAAAAAATAATAATTCTACGTATAGTTCAAATCCAAGGTATAATTTATTTGATATGACTTGATTTTATTTATTGTTGAAAAAAAGTGAAATTTGGATTAATCCGATTGAACCCTTTCTTTCAATCAATAGGAAAAATAAAATATTTATATTCGAGCTTGGATATATTTTATGATTCACCCTATGAATATACTTAGATGTTTGTCAAGTAAATTTCTAAAAGTATTGATATTTTTTCCCTCGTGTACCCAAAATGTCAAACTCGTTACTAACAACTTCACCACGAATAAGGTTTGTATTAGTATAATTAAATGGTCTTAATGTAAAATTTACAATAATATACCAAAAAGAATGCCATTTAACATGTATTATGTATACTGAACTAATAAGTAATAATTTACAAACACAATTAACGTTTAAATAAAGTCAAAAGAGAAATTCAAATTTTCATCTAAATATCTATTGTAATTTACAATAAGAAATTAGTATGCACGCGCCATGATTGATTTTAAGTAATTTAGGATGAACTGGTTGAGGGATGTGACATAAAGTTAAATGTAATCAACATATTTAATTAACGATACTTAAAATATTATATTCGATGTACAATATATTAAGTATATAAATAATATATAAATATTTAATTATTATCTAAATACTCAAATAAATAATACAATGAGTGTGACATTTATTATACCAACAATTATGACCTACACAAAACAACATAAAAATTAGAGGGTATTTGATTGAGTTTATAAACTTTTCAAAACATCTTATAAGTTTAACCTCTCAAAAAGTATTTGGTAACTTTTTTCTCAAAAAGCTTATAAAATTAAAAAAAAAAAGTTATTTAAAAGCTTATAAATTCCTAATAAAAAAAGTACCTCCCCCTCACCTTATTTTCAAATTAAAATTTTATTTTAACAAACTCTTTTAATTTTGATAGTTTTAATTATAAAATTATTATTACTAACATTTTAAAAGCTCTATAATCTTATTTTATTTAAATACTTTAGTAATTTATTTTTAAAATAAGATCTAACATTTTATAAATTTCAAAAATATTTTATAAGATGTAATAACATATAAAATATTTTAAATAAATTTAATCAAACACTAAATTAAGATACAAATAAACTGCTAGTTTTTTCCAGGACGGGGAACACAAAAAGACAAAAATCCAAATGATCTCAATTTTTAACCACAAATGGTAACCACACTCAAAGTTAAATTTGGCCAATTTTAGCTAATATTATAAAGAAAGGTAATATAATATATATAAATTGATAATATAATGAGAACATACCTTAAACCTAGACGTAAAAACCTTTATATACTTTTTGGATTTTTGTTTTTACCTGGACCTTAAACTCTTTTCTTCCTTGATCATTTTGTCGTCTCTAGTTCGGTTCGGATTAAACACATGGGCGTGGGCTGCATTGTGCTTCACAGAGCTATTTTTGGGCCTGGGCTACATTGGACTTCACAAAGCTACCTCGACCCAATAAACTGGAGTTATCTAATCACCTTGACACATTTATTTCTGTGATAAAAGATATTACACATTTAGCGATCATCTGAGTATTGAGTTTTCAATTTCGTGGACGAGTTCTTGAGCCGTGAACCCAAAATTAGGAGAACAATTGAGTCGTGGACCTAAAAATCGAGAGAACGGGATTCAAACTCATTCTGAATTCGAGTTGGGAGCGTTATTGTATATGTTATTTTTGGTGTACATATATTTTATATAAATTTATCATCAAAATATTTTAATTTTTATAAAATAAAGTACTTAATTTTCATCCATATATTAAATGTAACATATACCATACACTAGGTGTAGCATATATATTACCGTGGGGCCTAACAGACAAGAGAAGGTGTCACATGATATGATATGAAGTGTGGCTATTTTTCTACTTCATAATATTTTTTTCTTACTACTAGAATTATTAGTTGTACTAATTTGTCTTTGATTATTGTACTTGATCAAGAATTATTGATTTTATTGATTATTTTTCAATGATTTATTTGATTTAGAATTATTAATCTTTGATATTTTACATAATCAATTTTTTATATATTGATGTATCGAATAATGTAATTGATTATTTTTTTTATCTTTCTCAAAAAAAAAAAAGAGAAAAATCTTTTAAAATGTACACAAAACAAATTACTCACGCATTTTGCTTATGTAACAAAATTTTCAAAAAACAAAAAAAAACAAAAATCACGTTTATATAATATATTCTTAATTAATCAACTACTAAAAAATAAAAAAATCTCCATATAGTTGGATTCAAGTAAAAAAAAAAAAAAAAGGATTAAAAAATAGGGCAAACATAAGAAATTGATGGCTCAAGTTCCCAATCGTGACGCTCTACACTGCAGAAAACTAAAATAAAAAATAAATATAAGATCAAATTCTAAAAATTTCATAAAAAGATCTTTGTTAAATAATTACGTACTCTTTTTGAGATGTAGATTAATTAATATTTATGAAATTTCAACTTCTTCATTCATTACAAAATTGGGTCAACGCAATCAAATCTTGGCTTCATTCAGTGGATTGACTAATTTTTAGATCACAGTATGACGAAATTCGAATAGACTTCTATGATGTACTCCATTTAATAAGACTTCTACTAATATTTGTTACTATTTTTTGTTCTATTTGTAAAGTTAAATTTTGATCCCATACAAAATGAGTTGAAAAAAAAAAAAAAATAGTTGATGGACTTAATAATAGTTTGGAGATTCCGATGGACTAAAAGGCTTAGTCAATAGATTAAAGAATGAAAAAACTTAATCAATGTGTGTATTCTACATACGAAAATATAATTTGACTGTTGCAATTAATATTAATTAAGAAATAAAAATATTTTTTAATGGAACAAATATAAAAATATGCATGAATTATACCTATCCAATTCCTATGTTAATAGCTTCCTTGTGGCAAAAGTGTTAAATTAGACTTGTAATAAAAGGGGTGTCTTAAAAATAGTTTTGTTTGAATTTGAAAAATTAATTTAGTCATGTAATTAATGAAAATGCTCGAATTTAGTCCAAATTTCACAAAAAATATTTAGGATTAATTTCATTTAACCCCTTCTACTATTTTTTTGGTATCAAATACCCCCTATACAATAAAAATCGTCAAATACTCCTCTACTTTTTAAAAATTAAATTGAATGGACAAAAATATTATTGTGATTTTATAATAAAATAAATTCACTTTACCCTCTATCCTATTTTATATATAATTTTTTCAATAAACATATGAATTATATTTTATACTAATAAATTATAATAAATATGATTCTAACAAAATAAAATAAATATGTTTAACAAAATAAACATCAATTTTTATATTTTATTTAAAATATGGTATCAATTTGTTTAAAATTTTGTTAAACATAAAAATAAATGTTGATTTTGTCAAATATATTTAAATAAAAAATATCTTAAAGATAAAAGATTGATACATTACTCAATTATATTTTCATATTTAAGAAAATTTGGGTTAAATTATATTTGATTATAAAGAGTTTTTTTTAAAAAAATCTTTTTGTGTATTTTTTTAATATAAATAACATATTTATTTTAATTGAATGGACAAAAATATCATTGTAACTTGATAATAAAACAAATTCACTTTACCTTTTATTCTATTCTATATAATATTTTTTTAAATAAACACATTAATTATATTTTATACTAATAAATTATAATAAATATGATACTACAAATTAAACTAAATATGTTATTTATATTAAAAAAAACATACAAAAAAGATTTCTTAATGAAAAACTCTTTATAATCAAATATAGTTTGACTCAAATTTTCTTAAATATGAAAATATAATTGAGTAATGTATCAATCTTTTATCTTTAAGATATTTTTTATTTAAATATGTTTGACAAAATTAACATTCATTTTTATGTTTAACAAAATTTTAAACAAATTGATACCATATTTTAAATAAAATATAAAAATTGATGTTTATTTTGTTAAACATATTTATTTTATTTTGTTAGAATCATATTTATTATAATTTATTAGTATAAAATATAATTCATATGTTTATTTAAAAAATAATATATAAAATAGAATAGAGGGTAAAGTGAATTTATTTTATTATAAAATCACAATAATATTTTTGTCCATTCAATTTAATTTTTGAAGAGTAAGACAGTATTTGACGATTTTTATTGTATAGAAGGGTATTTGATATTAAAATAATAGTAAAAGTGATTAAATGAAATTGATATTAAATATTTTTATAAAATTTAAACTAAATTCAAGTATTTTCATTAATTATAAGATTAAATTAATTTTTTAAATTCAAGACTATTTTTAACACTTCCTTTTAATTACATTATTAATTTGATACTTTTGCCCTTTATTCTTTGTGGGCTTTTTTTTCACTATTTTATTGTTAAATATGATTTTATCAACTAAAGAGCATATAAATAACAGTTTCTTGAACCGTCGATAATGATTGTTCTTTAGAGTTCGATTACTCGATGTCGACGCTGTTAATATTTTGTCCGTATTGTTAGTGGGAATTCACAACTTAATTACATACTTAGAGATTAGTTAAACTTTACTGACCTAAAAGTACGTAAATAGGTCACACTATACGAATCAGCTAGCGACTTGACCGCTTAGCTACATCAATAATTTTGTATATTTTTATACTATTATTTATAAGTAATGATTGAAATTTAATGTATCACATTATAAATTTAAATAAAAGGATCTTTAAAAATATTCATATAAAGACATAGGACTTAGTTTAGAACATTCAAACCAAAAAAAATAAAAATAATAAATTTAGGATAGAAAAAATATTTAATTTTATTTTTAGTTTTTAACTCTCATTTAAAATTATTTAATTCAAATATGCATATTTTAAGTTGAACCGATGGCGAGAATTGAAGTTCAATTAATCTTTACTGCATTTGGCTTGGATCCCAATAGAAAAAGAACAAATAAGAGAGAAAATGTACACAAGTTTGGACATTAATTAGATTTAACTGAAATTTAGAAGATGTTGTCACTTTTGTTTTTATTTTTTTCCATTATTGAGAAAATGTTAAATGTCCTAACTTTGGCTGATCAATAGTGAAATGCGATCATTGCAGATCAATTGAGCACTGCCCCACATTATATGGGAGAGGTATTATTGAATCATGACTTGTTCCAATTCGTAGGTATTTTATTTTATTTTATTTTTTGTGTGGAAAAGTTCCTTTTTTAAGATCTAGTTTGTTTATATGTTGCTTTTTTAAGAGCTAGTTTGTTCAAAAAGTATATTTTTAATTTTTATTATTTGACTCTGAAAAAATATATTTTATTTATTTATTTTCACCAAAAAGATTATTTATTTTCATTCAGAAAATTTCGTCAAACTTAGAATTGAAAATATACCAACCAAATATATTTTTTGATCTATTAATATTATACCATAATATAAATATATATTTATTTTCAAACATATATAGTCGACACGATAACATAACTAATTTATATATATTTTTATTATTATATGAAAATTTAATAATTAATATTTTCAATACAAAAAATATTGAAAATATAAAAATAAATTTGAAAATAAAACCAAACTGGTCTTTAAACTTCTTAGTTCGTGTTTTCATGGTTTACATATTAATACATAATTGATAAGAGGCTAATTAATATAATGATTGAAATAACTAAGAGTGTGTCAATTCCAAAAAGCTCTCCAAATTTTTTTCAATGATAATTCTCCAACAATCAAGTTAGAATCAAAATATAAATTTTTTTAATAAGAATATAGTAGCAATAATAAGAAATGAATTTTTCATACTTATAAATGAAAGATTGAAGGGTACTAAACTTTGACCTCATTGCAGCAAAATAATTTTAATTTAAATAATTTTTTGAACCTAACAAAAAAAAATTAATTAAATATTTGGACCTAAATTATTATTACCCCGTCAACTATACTGTGTATTGATTCAACTGAAGTACACTCGATACAATTCTTACAGTTCACTGATAATGATTTGTCGGCATATAGAAGAAAAAATATTCGAACAAATAATCAAACAAAAAACCCTAAATTGTAAGAATAAAAGCTCCATTAATGATATTGTTAGTATTAATTATCTATTGTTGCACCACATCATCGTACAGTGGCATTGTTTAAATGATAGGATAGAATTGATGATGAAACCTTAATCATTGATTTATCATACTATATTACAATATACCTACTAAATCTGAAATAGATTAGGTTATAAATATAGGTTAATTACGTTGTTAGGACTTCATTTTCTTACCTGTCTTGCTCTGGTTAAGGGGACAAAGATGAATATGCAAAAAAAAAATGTCACATATTAATGACTGAAAATAGAACCATTCTCCATTGCCTAACCACTGCCATTTTGTAAACATTGTCACGTTTTGGAAAAAAATTGCAATATACTTGATCTGGTCGAGATAAGACGATTGTATATATAGAGATGTTTTCTTGGTCCTCTTCGTATATATAGAGATGTTTTCTCGTGATATTTTTTATTGTCAGAAAGTGAGTGATAGATGGGATTCACAGGTCAGACTAGGGGTATAGAGATCGAAAGAAAGTGTAAATACCATAATGTAAAGTCGTACTTTAAAATAATTGAAAATTGAAATATTTATATCGTGTTCTGAAAGTATAATCTAATATAATATGGTACATAAATCACTTAATCTTTATAAATCTATGAGTTTGAGATATGCATATTGAGGCTCGTTGACTTAGCCTTTGGACCTTTTCTGGACTATGTCACATTAGTAATAATTAGCCGACAAGCTTCTAGAATTCATTTAGGTTGTTTTAAGATAAAAGAATTTGAATTTGAAAAGAGAATTTTGAATGAAAATTTCAAATAACTACATATTAGGTGAATTTCAAATCCATCACCATAAATTCAACAAAATAATTCTAAATAACAGTTCAATGATTTAAAATATATTATAATATGAATTTGTCCACATAAATTTAATGAATATATTATTGAGTATTTGAGATTCTTAATTTTAAATACATCAATCTAAACATATCCTTAGTAAAATATTTTTTCTAATATTTCTTATCCAATGTTGCGTTTGGATGAAATGATTTAAATTTAAAAAAAATATTTGAATTTTTTTTTTCAAATGAGTCATATATTTGAAATCAACTATAAAACTAAAAAAAATAAAGTTCAAATTTTATATTTCAATTTTATATTATATCTTGTATTTCATAAAATACATGCATGTCATGTGTATAAAATATTTCATAAAATATATACACTTTGAATTAAATCTTTAATCATTAACCCGTAGCTTGAATATGTTATATGGAATACAAAATTAAAATAAATGATCTGAAGTGCAAAATATAACACAAAATGAGATCTCAATTACTTGAAATCTATTACAATTAATATATAATTTTCCAAACAAGTTCAGAATATTTATTATTGTGAATTTTAAATTTTAAATTTTAAATCCATCAATCCAAACAATAAAATAATTAACCACTCCTCTATAAATTTTGACATGAATTAATTTCATTTTTAACATACTTTTCATAGATTTAATAAATCAATAGTTTCAAAATCAATAAAAAGTAAAAAATAGTGGGAAAAAAAAAAAATAGCCGATGGTGTACATTGTTTCTCTCCACACGAAAAACTATTATATTTAAAAGACTTGGAAAGACTACCGTTGCCACATTTCAATTTTCTTCTCGTGTTTTTTATTTATTTATTATTCTTTTAATAGAATTTCATTAGCTAACCCCGTATCTACAAGCTTAAGAACTCATCATTTTACACACGCAGCACATTAATATAATTTTATTATTTTACATGCGAGATACAGATTGAATGCTTGTAAGAATCTACTCACAAATTACATAAATCATTTAAACATATGAATAGGAAATGATGCAATTAAATCACATATGATGTAATAATCTCTTCACGTTTCACAAACTTATCCACAACATCATTGTCAATCCTCTCGAACGTATGATTGTTGTTTCTTACTTAACCCCAAAATAACACACGTAATACCCCAAATGAATCATCGCCAAGACTCAGATTGCCATGTTATGAATCAGTCTTAGGCTTTCGTACTACACCATACGACGCCGTCGTAGTAGGTGAAAACGTCGCCGTCTCTCCCCCCGTCAACAAGCCCCCGTCCTTCCGTCAATTTTTCCATGGTAGGTTAATCCTACGTGGAAAAAGTCAACTTGGACAACAACTCTATATTACCTAACCCACCCCACCCCACCCCACCCCTCCACTCTTTCTCACCAACCACACCACAAATTCTCTAATCAAGTGGAAACGTAACTCAATTCCCAAATATACCCTTGAACAACCCAAAATTCCCATCAACTCCCTCCCCCTTCACCAACCCTCATCCATACATGCCATATTTATAGTCCAAAACGTTCAACATTCATTTTCAGGTTCAACTCTAATAATAAGAAGTTGATACCAATTTCCTTTATCTTTACTTTTCTCTCAAATTCTCTCAACGCTCGATACAAATGGAGGCGATAACAAAGCAAGAAGACATTATATTCAGATCGAAACTTCCCGATATATACATTCCAAAGCACCTCCCCTTACATTCTTATTGTTTCGAAAATATTTCTAAGTTTAGTAAGAGACCATGCCTAATAAACGGTGCCACGGACGAGGTGTACACGTATGCAGAAGTCGAGTTGACTTCAAGAAAAGTTGCGGCGGGGCTGAGCCACCTCGGCGTCCATCAGGGGGACACCATCATGCTCCTCCTCCCCAACTCGCCGGAATACGTATTCGCCTTCCTCGGCGCATCGTACATTGGGGCCGTGTCGACGATGGCAAATCCCTTTTTTACCCCTGCCGAGGTCATCAAACAAGCCAAGGCCTCCAAAGCCAAGCTCATCATTACACAAGCGTGCTACGTTGAAAAAGTTCGGGACTACGCATTGGAGACAGGTGTGAAGGTGATGTGCATAGACGCTCCGCCGCCGGCGGATTGCCTGCACTTCTCTCAGCTGACTTCCGCCGACGAGCGCGACATGCCGGCTGTGAAAATCAACCCGGATGACGTGGTGGCGCTGCCGTACTCCTCCGGCACGACGGGGCTGCCCAAGGGGGTGATGCTCACGCACAAGGGGCTTGTCACCAGCGTTGCCCAGCAGGTCGACGGGGAAAACCCGAATTTGTATATCCATAGCGAGGATGTGATGCTCTGCGTTCTGCCGTTGTTTCACATTTACTCGCTCAACTCCGTTTTGCTGTGCGGGTTGCGGGTCGGAGCCGCTATCCTGATCATGCAGAAATTTGATATCGTTCCGTTTCTGGAGCTGATACAGAAGTATAAAGTGACGATTGGGCCCTTCGTGCCGCCGATTGTTCTAGCCATTGTCAAGAGCCCGGTGGTGGACAAATACGACCTTTCATCTGTACGGACGGTGATGTCTGGGGCGGCGCCGCTAGGCAAGGAGCTGGAGGATGCTGTAAGAATTAAGTTTCCTAATGCGAAACTTGGTCAGGTAATTTTTTTTGGTCATTTAATTTTGAAATTAATATTGAATTTTCATTTTAAAATTTCACTATAATTTTTTTATAGAAATACTTAGCTTACTGGGAAATGATTTCTTGGTAATATTTTAAAGTGCTAAGATAGTGTATTTATGATTAATTTCATAAAATCTGGCTAGTTTTTATTTGTAGCTTGTCACATTTAAATTGGGATATGCTCGTATTAATTATATATACAATCTAAGACGAATTAATTAAGAATATACAGCTACAACTTGTGTGTCGGAAAAAAAAAAAAAAACATACTTTTTTTATTTGTATAGAATGATGCATTGACTCGATTATATAAATCGAGTATAAAAATATTAAATAGTTAAATTATGTTATATCAACACAGAGGAGGTGATATATAAATAATATTCTTAAAGTTTGTCACACAATCTTTTAATTCTTTCCTTTTATCTTTAAAGAAAAATATAAATTAATATTTTTATATTATTTTTGAAAAAGGGAAGTGTATAAATTTGGAATGAAATTGGCAGGGTTATGGAATGACAGAAGCTGGGCCAGTGCTGGCAATGTGCTTGGCATTTGCTAAAGAACCATTCGAGATTAAATCAGGTGCATGCGGGACTGTGGTAAGAAATGCTGAGATGAAAATTGTTGATACAGAAACTGGTGCTTCCCTGGGGCGTAACCAGCCTGGAGAAATTTGTATTAGAGGTGATCAAATCATGAAAGGTACATTTTGCCTAAGTTTTCAATTTTTATTTTTTTTACAATTTTTAAAATGTCACTTTTGGAGTTAGGTTTATATACGAGAAATTCTTACATCACCGTAGAATGTGTTCCTAAAACAACAAATGCCTAATGACTACTCGAACTGTCACTAGAATTAATTGGGTTTCTTGTTGGTATAATGATTCACTTAGATTAGTTTATAGTATGTCTTATTTTAGTTCACCAACTCCATTTTGCTTATTTTTTTGGTTTAGTAGACTCTCTAATACAATTTGTTTAAATTTAACTAAAGATAAATCTGATTTAATCGAATTTCTAATTAATTACAAAGCAAATACCGTCGACTTTTCTGAAATTCGTTTGTCAAATATAGCATTTTAAAATTTTTATTATAATTTAATGATTCATATCGTATTTTACTTCATAAGTAAACGTTTAAATATATATTTTTCATATATTTACTCAAGTGGTGACAAGTGGAAAATGAAAAATCTAAAAGTCACCACCAATATGTCATGATATACATCAACATCACACACACACACACATGAAATGAAAAATCTAAAAGTCACCACCAATATGTCATGATATACATCAACATCACACACACACACACATGTGTGTGTGTGTGTGAAGAGTAGTATCAGTGATGACCGAGTGGGTCACTGTCGACCTACCCATCAAATTAATAGCACCCCTATTAACACATCATTACCCAACATGTAAAGCTAAAGACAACATTTGAGTTGTCTATGTTAGACCACCTAACAAGAATAATTGAGACAATTTATAGTCACATGTTATCTAAGTGTAATTGATTTGATTTTTACAGGTTATTTGAACGATCCAGAGGCGACCGAAAAGACAATAGATGGAGAAGGCTGGCTACACACCGGTGATGTAGGGTTCATTGACGACGACGACGAGCTCTTCATCGTCGATCGTATCAAGGAAATAATCAAATACAAAGGATTTCAAGTTGCACCAGCTGAACTCGAAGCCCTCCTCCTCAACCATCCCTACGTCTCCGACGCTGCCGTCGTCCCGTAAGTCTTGTCCGAATATTGTCACTCCTAATCAATCCAAAATTGAAATCCTACTCTTATAAATTGTTACATTGTTTTGTGTGTGTTTCAGCCTGAAAGATGAGCAAGCAGGAGAAGTACCTGTTGCCTTTGTTGTCAAATCCAATGGATCCACTGTCACTGAGGATGAGATCAAACAGTTTGTCTCCAAACAGGTCAGCCGCTCTTCTCAATCACATGTTTGTAAGAAAATCGATAGTAGTAGTCTTGTGCACGATATTTTATATTTTGATATATTTTTTGATTGTACGATAAATTTATATTGGATGTATGATTTTCGTGTATAAAGTCTGATGAATTGTGACAATTATTGGATTTTGACAGGTTATTTTCTACAAGAGGATAAGCCGTGTGTTTTTCGTTGATGCCATCCCCAAGTCCCCGTCGGGCAAAATATTGAGAAAGGATTTGAGAGCAAGATTGGCAGCTGCAGCTCTTTCAAATTAAATTAAATCTGATTATGAGGGCAAGCTGCAAATTATTTGAAGCCTAATTACTATCAACCATGAGTTATTGCTATTTACATTTTTTTTTAATTACTCATCTTGGAAATCAAGGACAAGTGCTTGTAAATTGATATATATATGGTTCTTTGAATCCTGGACAGAGTAGTATTGGAGGAATATTCTGCATTGTTTGGGACAAATACATATGATTATTTATTTTTCTCTTAGTATCCTAAATTTGACTGCAAATTAAACATTAATATTTGTTGTTTATACTGCGATATTACTATTTGTGCCTTAAACTCCCAAAATTAGTAGGAATTCTTAGTCAAAGCCAAAGACTGTCTTGAGACTAGCCGACCTTAAAACATCATGATCATAAAATTATGGGTCTCATATATAGGTTCTATATGATTAATCGACCATAATATTTGAATGGCTAAGAAGTACTACTATAAAAAGTAATATATATTTGTCCATGCCTAATTTAACAAATAGGAAGTGATCTGACATAAAGTAATTTTTAATATTTTTTTTTAATAATAGCAACTTATAACACATATAAATTGTTTTGATTGTAGTGTTCTGGATTCAATATCGAACCAACAACCTGGATCCGACATACCAAATATTTGATAGGGCCTAATAGAATAGTCTATCAAAGTTCTGTCGCACAAACCAATCAGGACCTTTGTGGATATAAAAAATAGTCCAGCCTTCCTTTTTTTTTATCTTTTTGGTTCATATGCATATACCTGAATCACTAGAGTCTAGCATTGTCATTGTCGTATTAATTCTCAAGATTTATTTATTTATTTGATTAGATTGAATATATTAAAATATTAAATTTGACCAAATATTTTTTTTTTTGTGATGATTCATAATATAATTTCAATTTCGATACAATTTTGACCATAATAACTAGAGTATAGAGCAAAGCCTAATCTAATTGTTGCATTGCTTGTTCTACCTATCATCATTATAAATAATTTAAATCTAGAAGAATTTAGAAAAAAAATAAGTTGAACGTAAATTAGTCAAATGCATAATAATTTAATTATTTATCTATCAAAATATATATTTAATAAGATTATATAAAATACATATAAAATTTATTATATAACTTAATTCTAATTCTATATTTTATCACATTTTTTTATCAATTATTCTTCATATCCCAAACAAAGAAGTAAACAATGCTGAAAAGTGCAATATTTCAAAGATTAAATTCAAACAATTAATTAAGTCTTTAGTTGTTGTACCTACATTGTAAGTGTGTAATATTTCAACTCCGTGGACCTGTTAATGATTAATATAGTGACTTATTCGGCTTAATTAAATTGCTAACCAAATTCAGCACTTAAGTCATATTATATTATATTCACAGTCGATGTTACCACTGCATTATTATCTCATTTTATTGCACTTTGAATAAATATTAATAATTTTTAATTTTTTTAAAAAAATATCATTGATGCTTCCACTTGTTTTATTTATTTTTTTCTTAGCAGAGTACCACTAAGCTTTAAAGCTTCCTCATTTAGAGATATATTATCCTTATTCCTTTGTGCTGTTAAGTATAATAACTAGTTAATTTCAATTTTTAAAGTTTAATGAAATTTGAATTATATTAACTAGTTAATTTCAATTTCTATTATATTAAAGTTTTTTATAACTATTGTAATTATTAAGAAGACAATAAATTAATTACCCTTTACAGCAAATAGTATACTTTAAGGCAAAATAAATAAACTCTTCCTAAACTTCATCTATAATAAACTTACAAATACAACATTTATCCCATTCGAATTAAATTTTTCGATAAAATTACTTTCAATGCAATCAATTTATATAATGTGTAGCATATTTTACATCCCAAATTCAATTTCTTAATTCTTTTTTAATTTAAAAAATATTTTTAATTATATTTTTTAAAAAAATAATTAGTAACTTAAGTAATTCATATTTTAAAAAAATAAAGTAATAAATGAGTATAATAAATACATAAAAATATTAAATATGAAAAAATTATTTTGATTATTTGAATTCAAGATAAAATATTAACTATTTAATCTAAATAAATTTTGAACTCTTTAGAATAAAAATAAATAAATATATATATGTTGATATATATATATATGCATATATATATATATATTTAAAATTGAACAAAGATATATTTCAATAAATTTTGGACCCTTTTGAATAAAAATGCATAAATTATTTTTATTCAATTTATACATTTATCAAAATTAAGTTTACAAAAATACACATATTCATCTTTATCCCAAAAAGTTTAAAATTAATTTAGATTAAATAGTTAATACTTTAGAATTCAGATAATCAAAATATTTTTTCATATTTAATATATTTTTTATATTTGTTATACTCTTTTATTACTTTAGTTTTTACTTTTTAAATTTGAATTACTTAAATTACAAATTACTTTTTTTTTTTTGAAAAAATAATCATTGAAAATATTTTTATAATAAAGTTTAAAATTTAATTTAGGGTGCAAAATTTATGAAATATACTAAAAATTATATAAATTCATTGCATTGAAAATAATCTTATCCAAATATTTGATTCAAGCAAAAGGGTGAAGAAGGATGACAGTAATGGTGATGTCAATATGACATCATGGATATTTCTATTAAGTTATTCTTAGAATGAAATACTTGTTTATTGGATACTCATAAAAAATATACTGAGTGTAGCTTGTATTATATATTTAGAATGATATATATAATATACGGGTATTTGGGTAATCACAATTATATTTATGGTGAGACCAATATATGATTTGCTACATAAAAATAATTTTAATTATCTTAAAACTTGAAACTTATAGTTTTTTAAGAATTACACATTAAATTAGGGCTTCATATATCATTTTGGATCTTCGAATTTGTATTTCATCTTATATTGTACTTCACGAAAACATATTAAATATATGTAATCTATAATTAAATATTTTTATTTAAAAAAATATTTTATAAATTTAATATTTATAAGTATAAAATATCAGTTTGTAACAGAGGATAACTTTTTACTTATAGCCTCCACATGGCATAACATGTGGGAGAGCTTTGTAATTATTTTATCCATTACCTGTTATAAAACTAATTATCTAAATAATTACTTAAGATTGTTTCATGCAAGTTATTAGGGCCATATTTTTTAAATAAAATAGTAAGTTTGTAAAATATGGTAGTGAGCAGATTGAAATATTTATTGTCCAAAACTTATTCAAATAAATTGTTTAATCTATAATCAATAATCAAGTCAAAAAATAAACTACAGCAAACACAATCCATATTCATCCCATGTAAGTATATTATGCTAATTTCTAAAACTTTCAAAAATAGTTCTAATATGTACTGTATAATGCGTATTATTGACCATCACTTGGACTAAATACTAATAATTTTGAATTCTTTATTTAATTTTAAAATTTCATTCATTATTTAACACTTAATATAAACATCTTAATTTTCTACATTCAATATTACCATGATGCACTCCTCCGAACCATCTCTAACAATGGTTAGGGAATGAGTTGGACCTCCAAGCACCCTCACCCCCTTAATAATAGACTTACAAAAAAAAAAATTATAACAATAGTAATTATTAAAAATTTAAAGCATTGAAAATATAATAAGTTTAGGATGGATTTGATCAAATTCAAGATCTATTTTCATAAAATAAAAATTGGATCAAAACCCGTCGCATTGAAAACATACTCCAGCGGATCCAACCAGTCTGACCCGCCAGCCCATTTTCAACTCATTTGAGAATTTTCTTTCTTTGCATCAAAACTACTTGTGGCCCTCGTATAAAATTTGGATGAATCCGAAAGACTTCATTTCAAACAGATATGAAATTAGGATTTCAAAAGTTCAGAAGATTGCTTCGAGCAGGACCCGTTGCAAACCCGGATCAATTTCAATTTTTTTTTTCTTCTGCTTTCTAATTCAACTTCTTGCCTCTGAGAAAAAAGAAGAGTCAACTGCAATCAAAACCTCACCAGATTGTTAATATTTATCAGAATTACCATTTTCTAGAGTAATTTTCTTTAAATCTTTACAATCTTGGATCAGTTTTCAGAATCAAGAAAGGGTGCAGGTGTGAATTGGTGGTGGAATTTGCTCAATGTGAGTTGGCTTTAAATTTCTTTGGGTTTTGGGATTAAAGATTTTGACAGTTTTTGTCTAGAAAAAAGTGGGCAAGAAAAGGAAATAAAGATTGAGAAAGATAGTGAAGAGCGAATATGTATATAGTACATGCGGGTTCGTTATATACATATGGGTTCAGACGAGTTCTTTAAAATTCGTTATCTTTCTTGAATTTGGTCGAATTTGAAAAATAAAATTTATCTCATTGTCATCTCTGTACATGCCTTATCATTATTTATACGTAATTCTTATAATATATATTTTTATTTTTAAATCATAACTCTGATTTGAGTTTTAAACCATCCGACATGTGCATATCGTCGGCACCCCACTATACTGCCCAATACCATATAATGTATACAACCACCCTGTCCATGTGTTGGAAACATCAATCTGCCTCAAATGCCCAAACTCACTGAGTCATGTGTTGCCCGTCTGATACCAACACTTAGCCATAGATCTTAGTGCTACACCATATCACTACCGTCGTCACTCACTGGCAGGTCAGCCTACTTCGCCAGGCACCCACCGCCTATGGGGTTGACATATTGTTATTAGGGATTAATTGGATTTTCTACTATTGTATTTAATATCTTGTTATAGATTTCTATTTTATTTTTTCAGATTTTCAACTTTGATAATTTAATAGTAGTAGGGATTTATTGAATTTTCCAATATTTTATCTACCTTTTTTTTTAAACAACTTTCTACTTTTCTAAAAAATTTATAAGTTTTTTGAGCTTTCATTTATTTCTACAAATTCTTAAATAAATACTTCATACATGTTTTCTAATTTTCATTATTTGTTATTTTTTAACTCATATATAATGTTAAATGAGCAATTTAATTCAATGTCTAATCCATGGCTTCAAAGAAATTGAGAATATGAATTTTTTTATTTTTTTTTATTTTTTTTGTGTGTGTGTAGAATATGATTACGAATCTAGCTAATATTTCAATATGATCATGTTATCCTCTTCATTCTTCATATAATATCTTCTATAAAATTAGTTTAACTAACAATTCTGATTATGATATATTATTTTTTAATGTTAATTTAGAAGTAATAATAAGAAAGAGCATATAATTATTGAGAGTTGATATTGACACTCCAAAAATCACTACAGGAGCTTCATATCCATTGTTTTTCTTAAGTAAAGAATGAAGTGCCAATAGAATATAATTTGGAGTAATAATATCAATTCCCATAATTTTTATTATCAACCAAATTATTCACTTTTCTATCTCATATTTTTATATAGGTCTCTCTTTATTATCTTATAATTCTGAATTAGTTCTCATGCAATAAATCTTATAAAAAGAAGCTAGAATACATAGGTATGACTCCACGAAGACTTTATTTATTTATTTATTTTATATTGCTAACACCTAATTAGTGGGATTTGAGTTGATAAAGCGTGTATTTATCGTTCAATAATTATTTTATTATACTAAGAAAATAATTTTTTTCACTATTCTCATTACTATATATGCATTATCTTCTTTTTTTGTGCAATTTACTATATGTCAAACTTAAATATTATCATTATATTTTTTTGACATATTATACTTTTTTTTTTTTTTAATTCCATGCATAGTACAGAGTTTATGCTTGTAGCTAGTAAATATTGGAGTGATTTCCACAACTAAGGTAGCAAATCATGTATTTATAAGTGACCATACAAATATTTAGGCACATGAAATTTACAAATATGTATTGGAGGCTAATGTATTATACTGGAATTTAAGTGGTCAATCACTTTTGCTAAGTTTATTTAAAAAAAAATTATAAGTTTCTATATTTTATATATAAATTTTTGAAGCTTATAAGATATTAAATTTTATTTTAAAACTAAGTTTTTATTGTTTAATAAAATAAAATTATAGAGCTTATAGGATGCTAATAATGATAATTTTATAATTAATATAATTAAAATTAAAAAAAATTATTAAGATTTAAAAAATTAGTCAGAGACTCCTTATTTTTCTTTACATGTAATATGCTTCTCTCATAAAATTTTATCAAATACTTTAAATATTTTATAAGATTAGAGTTTATAAATTTACCAAAATACCCTTTTAAAGGAACGAGAAGAAAAAAGGTATGATGCATGGACATGAACACATACACAAACATGACACGATACAGATAGGGGACAAGGCATTTAATTAAAATTTTAGTACACAACATGACTCAAATTATAGTACACAAATGTCCAATATATATAAAGATTTTCATATTATAAAAGTATTCATGTAAACATACATATGCATAAACATACATATGCATGCACATAATTATATATGTAATTAATACCAAATTTACAGCGATATTAATGCGAGTACAAAAAAATAATAATAATAATAATGTTAATGATAGTGTTAGAATTTTACTAGTGTGATTTGTAAGCAATGTATTTTGAAAAAAAAAAAAAAGTTTTAATTTTTATAATGAAATGTAAAAAAATAAAATAATAAATTTAGATGAGATATCACTATTTTTAAAAGTAGTTTTAGAATAATTTTTTTCTTGTGGATTTTATTATCACTCTTATATTTTCTCAAATATATGAAAAAAAAATATTTCTGTATTCATATTGTGTCGGACACACCATCTAAATATTGGACGCACCATAAGAAGTGTTGGAACTTTTTTATTTTTATTTAATTTATATTTCAAATAGTGTAAGGCACACGTCTCAAAAAACTAATATGTCCAATACGACATGAATAATTTTTTAAAATATAGATGCACTTATTGTTTATAAAACCAGCCTGATCCAGTTCGATTATTATCTAAAAAGAGTCACATTGGACCCATTGCAAACTAGCTATAACTGAGCAAACTGAGCAAATGTCTTACTCGAGAGCCCTGATTTTATTTCAAAATCTGGTGCAAGAATATAAATATTATTTCACAATTATTAACCAAATGAAATAAAATTTATATCATGAAAAACCTACACTTATGATTTCTTACAAAATAAGAATTAGAAAAAATTTCAAATAATTAGCAAACAAAGCGGAATTAAATAAGTTAAAAATAAAAAATAAAAAATAAAAAATAAAAAATAAAAAATAACAATAATGAGTATTTTTTAACTAATGAGCCATGTTTATAGAAATGAAATTATAATAAGATTTTAAAGTTAGTACAAATACATTTTAGAATTTTGTATTAATAATTAAATTCCACCTAAATTTTTCAAAAAATAAAGTTTAAAATAATTTTAAAACATTTTTAAATTTATTACATTTATATATTCAAAATAGGATTATAATTTTTGAGGGGGGCGATTGGGATAATTTAATTATTTAAGAAATTTTAAATTTATAAAATTTATGTGTTAAAATTAGAATTCTAAAAAATTGATGGGGCTGGATGTTGGGTGAAGAAGAAAAGAGAGAAAAATATCAGAAGGAAAGAATGAAAAGAGAGCAGTGAGAAAGGGAAAGAAAACAGAAAAAAAGATGAAGAAAGATAAGGGAAAGAGAAAAAGAGGGGTGTTGCGGTTGGATGAAGAAGGGAAAAGCAAAAACATGGAAAGGGCAGAAGGAAAATAGAAAAGTTGGAAAGAGAAAGGAAACCACTCAGTCAAGAATGGAAAGAGAAAAATATAAGGGAAGGCAACAAAAACAGGGAAATAGGAAAGGTAAAAGAGAGAAAAAAACATGGGAAAGACTAACAAAGCAAAAAATTGAAGACATGGCAAGAAAGAAAAATAGAATAGGAAACTAAGGAAAAATAAATTTTTATTATTATTTAATTTTTTTAAATATGTTTGATTAATTGTAAGTTTTTTTTTTTAGTTTTCTTTAATTTTTATTATTGTATTATTTTAATACAATAAAATCTAATGAATATAATAATCTCACTCAAATAATAAAAAATTTCGGCCCGACACCAATATACTAAATGAATAATTTTACTAAATGTATAAAATAATAATTTATTTTTCAAATCTTTAGGATCCAACGAAAATGTAAAGTAATTATTAACAATATATATATATATAATTCATGATATTAAAGAGATTTTTTCTCGATAACTTTTTATATTCTCAATTGAATTCTTTTACAAAATATATTTCATAGAAAATCTAATTATTGCGACGGACATTACTCCTGTAAATCAATTGACTTTGGGAAAGTTATAAATAGGAAAATTGTAGCCCATCCTTTTAAATAGATGATATCAAGAATCTCATTACTCGGATATATATATATATATATATATATATATTTATAGCAAAAGTTACAGCCATATATTTAAGTCTGCTTAGAAAAGATAGGAAACAACCTATGTTTGATCCATTTTTTATTTTGGGAAATATTTCTAATTAATGGCTTGAAAATGCAATAAGAAATACGGAAATGATCAAAAATAACATTTATGAAATAATTATGAAAAATTATCACATTAAATAATTTAAATTTTACTAGGATCATCGGAATATTAATTTTTATCCATATAATATTATATTTTTTATTTACAATTCAGGCATGAATCTTAGTAAAAAAGAAAATACATGTACGAAAATAATTAAAACATAATTTTTTTATAAATTAATAAATTATTTATTTATGAATAAATTTAATAAATTATTCATCTATCGATAAATTAATAAAAAAATCATTTATCTATAAATTAAATGCCCTCTTTAAAAAATATATTTTCCTAGTCCTGATAATATTCATTTAGAGGTTTTGAAGAAATCTTATTATAAATTTTTATGGAAATTTACATAAATATACATAGAAAAATCTATATATATGTATATAAGTATCTATCTATAAATATAAATAAAATCTATATATATGTATATAACCACTAACTCAATGATTAGTTGTTTGATTTTTTCACTAATTGTAATCATTACTTTTAAAAATAATATGCTACCTTTCTCTCTCTTTCTCTTCTCAATATAATATATATATATATATATATATTTATGTGGGTCGACTGATTTTTTTAAAACCCGATTCGCTTTCTCATCCGAACCGGAACCATTTGGGTGCAGTAAGGGAAAGAGTGATCAACATGGGAACTCAATGTACGCTTTGGTTCAAAATATTATAAGTACATAACAATCAGATTCCTCAAGAAAGTCAAAAAGCCCGACGACTCCAAAAGTGCCACCAATAAGAGAAGACTCCTTTGGGATTAAGTAACTAAAATTCCCTGTAGATCTCCAAGGAAAAGAGAATAAAGCAAGAAAAAGAACTGGGAGTCGCTCATTTCGCATCATCATCAAGAAATCCCCCAATTTCTGTAACATGGAAACACAACAGATTGCCCTTTCCTGCGATGACGATTGTTACATTGCATTGCTTTTGAATGATTCTGAAAATCTTGAAGGTGATCAGACCCTTATGTCAGATGAAAAGTGTGCAGAAGAATTGCAGCTACAAGAGGCCATAATGGCTTCTTATATCACTCTCCAATCGCACAATTCGGGCAATGATTCTGCGCCAGGAAAGGGTTCCAGGGGAGTTGGAGAATCATCAGGAAAGGATTCCAGGGAAGTTGGAGAATCATCAGAAAAGGATTCCAGGGAAGTTGGTGAATCGTCCCAACCCTTGTGTGAAATATGTGCTGAAAGGAAAGACATTGGTGAAATGTTTCCAGTTCAGAGTTGTACCCATCAGTTCTGCACTGAGTGCATTACCAAGCATATATCGATAAAAATCCAGAAAAGAACCGTAGTAAACCACGAAAGATTCACGTGCCCCGGCTCAGATTGCAAAGGCGTGCTTGAAATCGATACGTGTAGAGAAATCGTGCCTAAAGATGTTCTTAGTATGTGGGATGAAGCCATTTGTGAGTCCATGATTGTGCCTTCGCAGAAATTTTACTGTCCATATAAAAGTTGTTCGGCGTTGCTGGTGAATGACAGTGATCAAGAGGTGATAAAGGAGGCGGAGTGCCCTTTTTGCAGGAGATTGTTCTGTGTACAGTGTCATGTGCCATGGCATGCTGGGGTTGACTGTGAAGAGTTTTCGAAGCTGAGTGAAAACGAGAGAGGGAGGGAAGATCTTTTGGTGCACGAGCTTGCTAAGCTGAATAAGTGGCAGAGATGCCCTCGTTGCAAGTTCTTTGTGGAGAAAAATCAGGGCTGCTTGCATATGACTTGCAGGTGAGAATCCTTAGGTTGTTTTTAAGGAAAGGGTTTTTCTGAGAAGTTTTTATGGCCATAGTTTTGAACTGTCTTTGTACCTCTTTCCCACATTTGGATGAATCGCTTGATGATCCGTGTATTGATATTTGATTTTGTGTTCTTATCTGCTCCATTTCTGATTTCTGATTTCTGATTTCATGTTCCTAATTATTGTGCTTGAGTTACCCTTTTGATTATATAGTAAGATTACATAATTACTTGAGCATATACTAGACATTCGTTTTCTAGTTTTCCTGTGATAGTTTTGAACCATAGCTACGATGAACTGTCAATTTATTTATATTCTTTCGGGAAAAGTTGCTAGAATTAATCTTTGGGATAACGATCGCGGTGCTGCATTCAGTGCACATGAACCAAATGGGGAATTTGATGCATTTTAATTGATATATTCTTCATGAACCATTACCATCATGTTGCCTTTTTTATTGTCTAAGTTTGTATTGGGTAAGCCTTCAGTCCATAATCATAGTCATTGCCAGGACTTTGTTTCACAGTTGTTGGAGGATGCTGATTTTCAATTTTCACCTTATGTATCTTTAATCTGTCTGACAATAGGTGTGGATTTCAATTCTGCTATGCTTGTGGGGCAGTTTGGAGTTCTACTCATGGTGGTTGCCAGTGACCATGCTGACCAGTTTAGTGCTCTCACTATCCACCGAATCACTAGTACTAAGATTTTGAAAATCTATATTGTATTAACTCTTGCAAATTAAGTATTTCTATTAATGATTTTAGTATCCGAGTGTAATGATACATTTGAGTTTAGTGCTCTCACTATCCACCGAATCACTAGTACTAAGATTTTGAAAATCTATATTGTATTAACTCTTGCAAATTAAGTATTTCTATTAATGATTTTAGTATTCAACTGTAATGATACAGTTGATCGTCTCACTAAGAGAACTCCGTGGAAGTTTGTGACTTGCGCGTTATCCAGCATTATGATGGGAAAAAAAAACAGGAAAGAAAGAAAGAGACAGGAGGCCAAAACTCAACCATACAATTTCTTTAAAAAGATTGGTCTTCTCTTTATTTTTTTCAGTTGATTTTTTCTTCATGGAATCTGTCATGTTTATAAACATTGATTTTCAATCGTTATGCAAGAATGAAGGTGGATTAAATTGTACCATTTTTTTAAAATCCTGTTTATGCGGCAGTTTTTTATTTTTATGACCCACAAATATTTTACCTTTCGCCGGACTAATTCTATACCTCCAAAACACCTGCCCCTACCACCTTAAAGGGGTAAATTGCGGGTATGCTTCAATTGGCTCCCGAGTTTCCAATAAGAACTGTACACTTTTGCGCATAAATAGCCCAACCTACAGTGATTGCATCGTACTAAACTCCGACCGCAGGATCCATTGACAGGACATTGATTGCTCCATATCGAAATTCAACCGTAAATTCCCACCAAAATTCGAACTCAAACGAATTGAATTCAAATTGATAGTTCCATTTTACATTCTTGAATGTGGTCATTGAATCAGGTGAATCTTTTAATTTGCTTCTGATACTTGGTTATCTGTTTTTGGAAAAAAGATCCCTGGAAATTGAAAATTAAGAAATATGCACATATATAATTTTCCAAGACTTTTATAAAGAGTACTAATTAGAACTTTTTTAAGAGTTGAATATGGGTATTTTATCTGAAATAAATTGAGATTATTCAAGATAGAGGAACTCAATTTATGTCTGTATACAATCTCCTTTCTTTATGTTTTTTTCTGAACTAATTCCTTTTACTTTATTTCATGAAGCATATTTTGTTTCTTTATCTGTCAACTTTCGAAAGAACGACTGAGCTCTATAATTAAAAATTAAGTCGTCGTCTTGGTCTTCTTCCTACATCAAAATACTTAAAACTAAAATATACCAGTTTTAGAAGTAATTTAGTTAAAGCTAAACTACTCTATGCTGTCAGCTCCCACCTAGTTTATGAGCTCCTATGGAGAAAGAAGGCATCAACATTGTTTTTTAAGCTATTTATGCACTGTTACCATTTTCCAAAAATATCCAAATTAAGGGCATGTAGTTTTTTGAGTTTCATATTTGATATAATATGATTTAATCAGCTGATGTAATTTTGGAATCATTTGACTAGAATATTGTCTGCTAAGGATCAAAGTTTAGTATTAGGTAAAACTTTAACTTTATTTGTTTTCAATGTGAAGAAACTTGGACCTCAGTTTAGCAGCAATGGAACTGGAGAAGACACTTGGAAATTTCTCTTTTAGTGTATGTAAAACAGTAAAAGTGACATTTGGTGAGGATTAAATAAAGGGGAAATTTCCTAGAACTTGTTTTGTAAGATCGTCGGACAAACATCTAGTATAAATTAGTACAAAGTATCTGATACTGTAGGATTTTGAGCTCCCCAAGCCATTGAGAACTAGAAAGTCATTGTGCATGACTATGTCACAAACAAGTGAAAGTGATATAGACAAATAAAAACTAAGCATATTTATGACATTCAAAGAACAATGGCCTTGTCTGTTCATCCATTGTCTCATTTGTGTTGTGTTATTTAATTATAAATGCAAGTCTTTGAAGTAGGTACCTATTTTGCCGCGTAGCATTTATTATGAATTTATTATTATATTTAAAGATGTCTTATAAATATCAGAACTAGACTTCTGGTTTAATACAGCAAAACTATCTCCTGCCAAACATAACCATTCAACAAAAACTGTTTGATCATAAACCTCTGTTCTAAGTTATGGAGATCATGTCAGCACTTTTTGATGCATTTGAGGATACTCTCTCATTGTCAGATGATACATATGCAGAAGAACTTCAGTTCCAAGAGGCTTTGTTGGCCTCTTTGAACATGTCAACTAGTCTTGAAACATCTTCATCAAGATCTTCACCAATTTCTTGTGAAATTTGCACAGAAGACAAAGAAAAATCAGACATGTTCCAAGTTGAGGGCTGCCCTCATTTGTTTTGCTCCATATGCCTATCTAAACACGTCGAATACAAGCTTCAAGAAAACATTGTTCTCATTTCCTGCCCAGATCAGGATTGTAAGAACATAATAGAACCTGGCTCTTTAAGGTCTATCATCTCATCGGATGTCATTGGTCGATGGGAGGAGGTGATTGCTGAATCGACAATTCTTGCTTCCCAGAAAATTCAGTGTCCAAATGAGAAATGCTCAGAAATACTGGTTAATGATGGCGATGAAGGGACTATCATTACGGAATCTGAATGTCCCTGGTGCCACAAATTGTTCTGTGCAAAGTGTAAGGTCCCTTGGCATCAGGGGTTTGACTGTCAAGAGTTCCAAAGATTAGATCAAAATGAAAAAGAGGAGGAAAAGTTAAGGTTGTTGGCAAGAGAAAACAAATGGAAGAAATGCCCCAACTGCAAGGTCTTTGTGGACAAGACTGAAGGCTGTATACACATTACTTGCAGGTCAGTTTGTGTAACAATTTCTAGTTGAAGCCATGCATGAGTCTATTCATGTTTTAGTATTACAAAAAAATAAAAATAAAAGTACTCTATTTTTAGATTGGTTAGTGTTATTGCTTGAATTTATTGAGATGTTTGAATCCAATGTTTGAATCTGTTTAATGTTGTTGCAGGTGTAAATTTCAGTTCTGTTACATATGTGGATCAAACTGGAATGAAAGCCACTGGAATACTTGCCAGGAATAGTGGTGATGTGCAGTATAGGAGGTTCATGTTAAAATTAGATTTCATTTTCCAGCTTTTCTGTTTCCTAGACTCTCTTGTAATGAGAACCAACAACTCAAACAAAAAAACAAAACAAAAAAGACAAAAACAAAACACACACACACACACACACACAAAACACAAAACAGAACAGAACAGAAAAACAAAACAAAAAAACAAAAAAAGGAGCTTCATGTTTATAGTGTGGCATATGTAAAAGGTTTTTCTTTTTTTTGGTAAGTCATTTTTTTTAGCAGTTCTGTTATTTCAAGATGTGATCTTGCTTTTAGGTTCTAAAGCACCACATACATTAAGTGATAATGTATTAAAGTTGTCATCAATTACATATACAAAATAATAAGATATTTTATTTTTCCGCAATAATGAGTTTTACTTGATTATGATAAAATTGTATTTATCTTTGGTGATACTGATAAGACACATACAATGCTAACGTAATGACAACAAAAATTTATCAAAATGACTCTGGAATAGGTTATTAATGTGCCTGTGTAGTTTTTGAAGCTTACTATTGCGTCAAAACAAAAATGTTATCACTTAACCGATGTCATTAATTATAATTTTGATATTATCACGTAACAATGTAATAATGTTTTATTGTTAATATTAATACCTTTTGTTATAATGAATTGATAAAGATTGACCTTGTCTAGGTCTATGATTAGTGATCCTTCTTCTTCATGATTGTAAAATTATAATGATTAAAAATATGTCTTGGCTAAAAGAAGAAGTAACATGTTATGATCTCATAGGGCGACATCATCAGATTCAAGACCATTTCTTGGAAAACGAGGTGAAGAGTTTTTGGAGTTATTTCTTTGGTCTTAGTCAACTTAAATAATTTATTTTTAATAGGTTTTTGGAGCTAATTCTGGTTCTGGTATTTTCCTATTCCCTCAATACACAAAATTGACTTCTAAAAATAATTTTATGAGCCGATGAATATATATATATATATATATATATTATGATATTATACAGTAAAATGATTGGCTATAATCCTATTTAAGTATATAGGACCTAGGACCGTGCTTTGAGCATTATTAGGTGGTCAGAATCCCGGACCCAACCATTGTGGTTCATATTCAACTATGTTTTAAGAAGACAGGAGGGGCTCATGCTGTACAGTTTAAAGAGCAACAAAGGTTTCATTCCTATGGACATGGACATATATTCTCTATTTAAAGGAGTACTACACATGTATATTTGTAAGAAAAATAAGCTAATGGGTCGTTCATAGGATTAATTCAATCTAAATATTCAAATACAATTTATGGTGGGACTGCTTTTTGCAGGAAAAAAAAAAAAAAAAACCCACCCATAACCACCTTCAATTTTATTTTATTTTATTTTTTTTATATCCAGATATCTAACTAATTCCTAAACCTTCAAAACACCTGCTCCTACCACCTTGAAAAGGGTAAATCGTGGGATATGTCTCAATTGATTCTCAAGTTTCCTTTAAGAAGTGTATACTTCTACGCACAAAAAAATCCAACCCACAGTGATCGCTCACCAAATCTCGATGGTAGGGTGTATACTTCTACGCACAAGGAGTCCAAGGAGTCCAACCCACAATGATCACTCGTCAAACCTCGGTGGTAGAGTGTATACTTCTGCGCACAAGGAGTCCAACCCACAGTGGACACTCGCCAAATCTCGGTGGTAGGGTCTCACTAACAGTATAATGATTGCATCATACAAAGTTCAACAACAGGTTCCTATCAGGATTCGAACCCCCAGCCTGCCGTTGGAAACAAGTTCAAGTTGATTGTTCCATCAGTTGAACTGTGACTCGAAGGACAATTTCTCTCCATTTTAATTATAAAAAAAAAGAGCATTTTCTGTAAATGCAGAGTATAAGAAAATAAGAAGTAAGAAGATGGCTGAAAATAAGGATATTATCGTATGGAAAAATGTAGACTTAATTTTTAAGTAAGTGTGATCAAGGCTGGAAATAAAATACCCCTCGTTGAAACTTTTTTGGATTGTGGAGTTGAAACATGTCCGTCTTTTAATTGATTTCTAGCCATTTATAAATATTTAAAAATTAAATACAAAAAAATGTCAGGGAATCAGTTATAAAGGTTTAATGTATAAATAGTGAATTTTCATGAAATTTTAAATTTAATTTCTGTCAATATTATTCAGGTACAATTTGTATACTTGTAAAAACTCCAAATGATCCAAATTATACCGCATCAGTACTAGATCCAATGACGTGGCATAATTCGCATCATTTGATATTTTCACGCCCAATCCATGTATCACTTTTCCATCACCCAGCATGTCTAAGATGGTTGTAAGATGTTCAGCAATTGGAATGGTTTGCACCTCCAAAACCACCTAACTAAATTGGCCCTAAAGGAAACCATCCTGAGACTTGGAAAGAAAGCAGCCCAATCTAGCTAAGTGGATAGACTCTAAGGGCTCGTTTATTGGTTCTTCTATTTATTCTATTAAAAAAACACATCTTATTTACCAGATCTTGATATTTGTTTTAAAGTAAGACATTATACATTGCGATCATGAGATTATATTTGACAATTGAGTTGGGGCTAACCAGTCCAGTAATCGGATCATTAAAATTCAATTTAAGACCGGTCTATGAAAAATACGAGTTATTTGGACCGATTTTCACAATATAAATTAGGTCCCTATTAACTTCAATTGATAAAATTCAGTCCAACTCGTGAACCGACCCACCTAAGCCCCGACCTAGTTTAGAACCGGCCCTGGTTCAAGATCGGCCCAAGTCCGTCACGAGTCATACTATTATATATTATATTTATAAATATGTATTTATGTTATTTTAACAAAATAAACATTTTTGTTTCCAAAAGAATTCAAAAATAAGACCTATGGAAGGAGGGGAGAGATTTAAATCACTAGGCCAACTTTAATTATGTTGAAATATTATCTTAGTATATATATATTGACAAAACATGTTTTGTCAAATTAATTTAAGATAATCATTATTTAAAAATAATATAAAATCTTAGGATGATACATTTAAAATAATCAACTAAATAATTATATACTAGTTATATTAAAGATGATTCATAAGATAAGAACATAAATTTAGAATAATATACTAGTAAGTATAATAAACTTAGAAAATAAGTTTATTAACAAAAAAATAAAATAGTATTAAATATAATAAATTAAACTAAGTCATGAAAATTAAAATATAAACTTAAAAAGTAAGTTTATTAATAATAAAATAAAATAGTACTAAGTATAATTAATAAACTAAACTAAGTCATGAATAATATTAAAATATAAACTTAAAATGAATATATACTAATCAATATATCAAATAAAAAATCAAGATCTAAACTTAGTATAACTCAATTGTCAAATAAAAATAAGGTATATTAATTATATAAATGATTCATAAGATAAAGCCTTAATTTTATAGTAATAAACTCAAAATAATAAAATAATAATTAAATCTAAATTTTAGGATGATATACTTTAAATAATAAAGTTTAAAATTTATAAATTCAACTTTAGGATATAACTAATTTTAAAATATAATTTAGAGTAATAAATAAAATTTATAAATCTAATATTATGATATAAAATATACATTTGAATTTGTTAAAATAAATAAATAAATCCACAAATCCAACCAATGGGCCCAACTCATATAGACTGATACAAAATTTAATAATTTTATGTATCAAATCAATGCTAATTTTAAAAAAATTAGAGTTGAGGGGAGCAGCCGCCCTAACTCCACAACAGATTGCGTGACTTTATAAGTTATTTAAAATAGAGTAAATATCATTTTACCTCTCTACTTTTGCTCCTTATATTTTAATTGTCTCACTTTATCACCTTATATTCTCATTCTATCTCACTTTACCCCCTTGTACTTTAAAAAAATTAACCATATTACCCTTACCAATTATTTATAATAAAATTACTTTAAAATATTTTAAAATTAATAGATTTATATATATGTTATAATATTTTTTCAATTTGTTTAATTAAGACTTGGCATTAAATTTATTTAAGATTTTTTATTACACTTAAATTTTAATAGTTAATTTTTAATTTAACATAATTTCTATTAAATTAGTATATAGTAGAATATTTTTTATTAGCTAATTTTTTACTCAATAAAATTTCAAAAAATATATATCATAGTTTAAATAATATCTTACTAAATACATAAAACATTAGTAAATTATTAATATAATTATCATAAGTTCATAGAAACTATGGTAAATTTAAAATTAATCATTATAATCAACTAATAGTAATAAAATTAATTGGTAAAATGGCTATAATTTTTCAAATAGAACATAGTATCTATTAAATTATGATAATTCGATTATTTATAATTTATTTAATAGTATTAAATTATACATAAAAATAACTTTTTTAAAATTTAACATTGTTTTTATGAAATTTTAATAATTTCATTAACAATAAGAATTTTATTACTAATATGTTATGTATTTAACAAAATACATTTTAGAAATAGGTTATACATTTCTTATATTTATGATAAGTAGAAAATTTATAAGTAAAATATTAGCTAATAAAAAATATCATACAATATAGAAATTTAATATGAACTATATTTATAAAAAATAGCTATTAAACTTTAAGAATAATAAAATTTAGAAGAATTTAATGTTAAGTGTTATTGATTAAGTTGAAAAAAATATTAGAATATAAACACAATTCTATTAATCTTAAAACTTTTTAAAGTAATTTTATTATAAATAATTAGTAAGAGTAATTTTGTTAATTTTTTAGAGCACAAGGGGATAAAATGAGATAAAATAAGAGTACAAAGTAATAAATTGAGACAATTAAGAGTACAATAAAATAAAATAATACTCAATAAAAATAAAAATAAAAATAAAAAGGGATAAAGTGTATTTTTTTTAGAATTCAAGCTTACAAGCTCTCAAAATTATATGTTAGAATATTATAAGCTTATTTAAAAGAAAAGTAAAGAGTCCCCAAGATCTTAATAATTTTTTTTAATTTTAATCATATTAATTATAAAATTATCATTATTAACACCTTATAAACTATATAATTTTATTTTATCCAAACACTTCATTTGATTAGTTTTTAAATATAATGTAACATTTTATAAGTTTCAAAAATATTTTATAAACTTTAAAAGCTTGTAAGATCTTCTAAATAAATTTAACCAAATCAAACTGGTGACTGAACCAATTTTGCAATCAGTCAGCAGTTCAATCCAATCCGACCGCTATAATAAAAATTGATTATAATTTTTATTATATTATGTAAACTAATAATGTGATAAACTAATTGTTACGTACTATATTTTAAAAGTAAAAAAGATAAATAATCAACTAAAAAAATATCAAATAAAGTACAAAATTCAAATAACCACATACATATAACAAAATATCAAGTTTAAATTTTTTAAAAAAATTAAAAAATTAGAATTTAAAAAACAATTTGACTAGTTGAACCAAAAATTTAATTATTTAATAGTAAATTGAATCGATTCGATCGAATTGTAAAAACAATGATTTTGGAACGTAAGTGTTGCACATATTTCCAATGTGAAAATGTAGCCTAGCATGGATAAGCTATATGTACATGAATGTTGCACAATTATTACTTAGGATAAGCTATACCCTAATAACTTGACTTTTTGGATGAAAGTATACCCACCCATTTTGATTGATTTTGAACCGTAAAAGGATGCTTTAATTGCTTTCCACATTCATTAAATTGAAGTCAAGAATCAAGAGACAAGAAGCAAATGATTAGTTGTAAGGGAAATGACTACAACCATTAGATATGAGCATAATGGTAGCCATAAACTACTTAGTCACAATACAATGATGATTATTCATGTTGCAACAAACAAAATATCACTGAAAATCTTCCCTTGTTACATCCAATATATATTAATATTTTAATTTTTTTATTAAATTGAACAATTGTTACAAAATTCATACACAATGTATTTGTGCACTGATTGCTGCATCGACCAAACCATTAAATTTAAAAAATCGTTCAAAATTTTCACAATATGGTTGTTCCATTCTTGGATATTAATTTATTATGGCTTATGTAAAATCTAATATATTTTGAGATTTAATTCAACCTTTTAATTCCATATATATATACACACACACACACAGGGAATATAATTGGGTGATGATGACCTTTACATTTAATGAGAAGAAAATTAAAGAAAAGGAGAGTTGCATAAGAGAGTCACCATCTTCTTGTATTGAACATTTTAACCTAACTTCCTTTGTTCATGTAATTAAACAATTTGAACTTTTTGCCGCCTTCAAAGTGGACTTAATCATCTCAACTACCATATAAAGTACACAGGGGGGGGGGGGGGGGGTTGGCGGTGGCTGGGCTTGGGTTAGCTTTAAATTAAATACTATAACAATTTTAAAAAAGAAAATGAAAATTGTCCCCTAGATAATTGGAATCTTGACGATTCGACAAAGACTTGAAGTCCAATTTTTTTTTTTTTTTGGTTAGGGAACAATCAAAATTTATCGTATAAAAAATTAATTAAATATAATCAATGATTTTGAAGAAACTACTATAAAAATAGACATTAATCAACGTTTTTTTGTAAAACTTAAGTCCAAGGCCTCTTTGTAAATAGATAGCTTGCATATGTAATGAATAATTTAAAAAGAGGTACTCAATTTGAAGTTCAAAATAGAGCTTAGAGAGAATAATTGAGAAGGGGAATTTATATATAAATGTTTTTTGTGTTGTTCTTTTGTTAAATCTTAAATTATTTTGTTATATCCTAGAAGTGATTTTGCAATTAATTCTGATAGCAAACTGGTAGTTGGGACAAATTTCACTTTAAAAAAAGTAAAATCACACTTCAAAAATAAAACAGTATTTTTTTTTTTTAAAATTTACATTTTGCTAATCGGCTACTCTTGAACTTTTTTAACCTCAATTTTTTTGATAGTCGTTGAAGCAATATTTTTATAATCAGATAGGTGATCAAACCGATTTTGTTAATAATTAACAGTTCATTCGATCGGATCGGTTTAACCGGTGGTTAGAGCGATTTAATAAAAAATAATTATATTTTATTATGTAAAATGATAATATAATAAATTAATTGTTATGAAATACATTTTAAATGTAAAAATAAATAAATAACTATATAAAAAAATATAACAACACATAAAATCTAAATAATTATATAAATATAACAAAATATCAAATTTATACATTTATAAAATTTAAAAATAAAAAAATAAAAAAAAGAAAAGATGTTAACCGGTCAAACGATTTTTGAGCCTAATCGAACCGGACCGATCTTCAATTTTCGATTGGACCGATTGAACCTACCAATCCGGTCCGCTTTTGAAAAAATTGAGTTGAAATCCAGGATTATTTTTGTAAGAAAAACTCATAGCATATTGCCATTTTTATTTCTCAACATTATATATATATATATATATATAGCTACAACAAAGACAAATCTCAGTGGCACGCATGAGAATCCTCACAAAATCTTGTTGAGGTTTCAAAACCATTGTAGGGCAATCCAAAAGGGAAAATGAAACTTCTAGGTCTAAGGCTTGGGACCAACAATTCTTACAATCACTCTTGAAAGGGTTGAATTAAAAATCATCATGTTCATGAAAAAGAATAACACACCACCTTTCATGGACTAAGACTTGTCCCCAAATTTTGAAAAGCTTTGCAATTTATAATTTAGTTCATAATTGTAATTATCTTGCAATTAAGTATCTAAAAAATTTAAAAGAAGAGGAAACTAAGATAAAATTATCTTTTTAAGTATCATATTGTAGGAAATATAATAAATTAGAAACTCTCATACGATATTATGTCGTGCTATATTTCAACGAATTTTTCTGAAAAATGTAGATATTTATTCAATTCAAGATATGATACTATATTGAATTGAGATAATTAAATAAGATAAGTACATGTACAATAAATTATAACTGATTGAGGATTCATTGTGGTAGAAATGGTGTGAACCCTTTATTGATCTTGACTTTATTGTTATGATTTATGAATTATAATGGAAAAAAATATATCTTGTTATGCTGGGCACCTTATATTATTAATTAAGTGCTATAATCACAAACATATTTATTTGAATTTTGAGGTTAAATTCTTTAATTTTTTTTTTAAATTTTCATAAATACAAAGTAAACTTGTGTTTTGTACTAAACAATGACTATACTATAGTATATGCTACACAGGGATAGAACCACAAAATAGATATGGAGAATCAGCAAGAATATTTTTTTCCCAAAATAACAAATAAAATGATATTTTTAATTTTATTGGGAGAGGGAGGAGGAATTTCTAATTTAATATTTTTTTATATTAAATTTATACTAATTTAAAAAATTTGTAGAGGTGGGATGTCACCACCGGCCAGCTCCATCTCTAATGTCACATATAGATACATTATATATATATATATATAGAAGCATTTAACTACTATAGTTAGAGAAACCAATAGGGGGTAGTGATATCTAAAAAGAGTTGGATTAACTATCCTAATCAAATAATGAGCATTTAGGATTGATAAAAATGTTAGGTGAGAAGAGGCTTCCAGATTTGAAAAACTAATGAAAAAAGATGACTTTGTGTGGCACTAATATGATCCTACCTTGACGAAAGAATAACGATAGTCACACCCTACAATATACCCCCAATTTCTAAAAATTCAAGGACCCCATCAAAATTTATTTTGCCAATTTTTTAAGTGAACCATTTTATAAATTTAATTTTTTACAATAATATATAAATTATCCTTTGTAATTTCCAAAATTTTCATTTATGTCCAAAAATGTCTATTGCTCTGAAAAAAATTTTAAACTTCAATTACATACCCTTAAAATTATAACATAAAAGACGCGCAACACTAAGTGTCCATTTATTTATTTTCAAAGGTTATTTTTTATTCTTAACTATTTAAAACTTTAAAAATATATTTATTTTTATTTATTTTTATCAGAAATATAATTTATTTTAAATTTATTAATATTTCAAATCTTTTTATACATCTATCAAAAGTTAATTTAGAAAATACGATAAAATAAAATATTTTTTTATTTTCAAATCTATATAACATAAAAAAATAACTAATTCAAAAATATTTTCATTCTTACGCAAAAAATTATTGTGAGAATAGTTTTAACGCTGAAAATATAAAAAATATAAAAATAAATTAAAAATACAATAAAAATTCCATAAAACATGCTTTGAAGCAATCGAAGCCAACTCATAAAAATTAAAATGAAATAAATATTCTTCACCAAAAAAGATAGCAAAGTAACCTATATTCTCGATTTCTATTGTTACGTAGGAAGGTCTAGTAATAGAGTCAAAATCACGATTAAAACCAGTCCCGATTATGCATTTATAATGTAACAAATGACAAATTTGATGAATATTGAAATAATTAAAGATATGGCTCACAAAAAGGCTGTGTTTTGGCCGAGGAAAATTATTCGTGGGACCATTAATTAAGTTAGTCAACTATATTTTGGAGATTGATTAAGACTATGTAACTATAAATTTTTGACCACTCATTAGTTGAAATCATTTTGTAGCTTACTATATTTTAAAATTATAGCTCATTTTATTATAAAATCAAATTATTTAATATTTGAATTAATATATATTAGATTTTGATAGTTTTAATATCATTTTAATATTTGGTATGTCATCTAATATTAATCAATTACATTGAAAAAAATGAGTAAATTATGTATTATTCAACTTAAAATAAAGGGTTAAATAATTTTGAAAGGACATAGTATTTTACTATGGGGTTGAATTATATTTGCTTGGTACACTATTTCATAATCAAAATATTATTAAAAAAAGTTAAAAATATTTTTATAATATTGAATTCAACCTTCAAACTTTTGTCCTATATAAATTAATTTGAGGCACGTCGAATATTTAAATTTAATTTGAAGTAGTCAAGAAATTTATTTACTTTGAATTTTTATACCCCATCGAATTATGTAATGGTTGCTGATAAAAATGTATAAATTATCTTTTGAGTTTTGTCTTTATTTTATTATGTAATTTATAAAATAAAAACAAGTATTAATAAATATTTATAATTTATAAATTTAATTAATTTTTTTATAAATAACTCAAATCTCAAGTATAGTTTTTATAATTCACCTTATATTGGAAATATACTTTATAACTGACTAGGGCAACTTTGGCCCGACTTTTTTTAAAAGAAAAAAATTGATTTTAACAAAATTAATTTTTATGTAATTAATATTAGTAAAAAGTTATGTATTGGAGAATTAATTATATGAATTTGTGATTAGCCAAAGGTTTCATTTTGTAATTTCTGCCCAAATTGATTATAGTGTTTGGTAAATCATCTACAAATTATGGCAGGCCAAAAGTTTAAAAAAAAAAAAAAAAGGTATTAGTTTCACTTATGTAAATATATTGTTTATTATTAGTATAATTAGTTGATTATTGATGATTATATTGAATTAATTATCAAGTAATATCTTGATGTGATGATGTAATTATTTTATTTAAAAAAATATAAACTAGTCACGATAAAAATCTAAATGTATTTTTTAGATTCCAATCTTGAGCCAAATCTCATCCAACTTTTAGAAATATTAGCTACAAAACAAATCACATATATATACATATATATATATATATATAAATCTCATTTTGAAATCAATTATTAAAAGATCGTTTAAGTTATAAAATTTTATCTTGAAATTAATTATTAAAAATTCGTTTAAGTTATAAAATAAATTATATATATATATATAAATTTCGATTCGAAATCAATTGTTAAAAGTTTGTTAAAATTATAAAATAAATTAAAATCGATGGTTAAAAATTCATTTGAGTTCAATTCATTAAACATAATAAATTAAATTTAAATATTTATTTTTTTAATTTAATAAAATTTAAAACTAATTAGAACTAAACTAAAAAATAATAATAAATATATATAAAATTAATCTCAAATTCGATTTATATTTGATATGAAATATTTACATGAGAAGATTAATGTATCAACTCATGAAGAAAAAGAATATTTAGTCTTTCTGGTGAAAAGACAATACTAACCTTAGCCTTTTTCAACTGTCGTCATGTGATTGGTCCAACTAATCATAGACTAGTCTATTTCATTTTGTTGATCAAAGTCACGTGGTCCATGGAGCTGCCGACACCACCGATCAACCGCCAATAGAAATTGAAAAATTTAGAGAGACCAATATTCAGAAATTATGATTAAAACATAAGATTCGTTGACCATACAAGTGCTTCTCCCTAGTATGATTTTCGAAAAAAATAATAATAATAATTGCAAGACACATCATAAATCATTATCATTTTTTTTAAGATTTTTAAAAAATATTTTGAAATTATATGTTTTTCTATCCTTGTATTTCTTTTATATTATATATTACTATTTTAATATTAATTATATAGTATAAAATGTTGTATGCAACTTGAGAGCATGAAAATGCTACTTTAACCAAAAAATAAAATAAAATTGTGACAACCTATTTGATTAGGAGTAAATGTGTGTGTATAATTCTTAGCTATGTGATCATAATCTCTTTTTTTTTTTTTTCTTGTTATTTGAAGTTGGTACGAAAATTTTGATAGTTGAATTTTATTTTTCGTTCCAAAAACAAAATCTTAAAAATAAAAACATAATTTTTAATAATAGGGAAAAGAAAAAACATAAAAATCTCCAAATGTTCAATCAAATTATGTTGTCCTTTCAAGGCTACACAAAAGTGATTAATTGTTTGTTTTAATGAAATGCGGAGACGCATGCGTTTGTTTTTAATTAACCCACCGTCAACCCCCCCCCAACAACATCCCCCAACCCCCCCAAAAAAAAAGGAAAAAAAAGAAAATCCCACAAATTAGCAAAAAGAGAGTCTCTAATTTCGAGGTAAAAAGTTTTTTCAAAGAGTCAAACCGCCCAAAAAAAAAAAGAACAGTTGTCTGAGACACTGTGTCCACTTGCATAGTAACACGTATAATACAAGCCCAACAAAGTCAAATTTCTTTGAAATGAAATGCCAACAAACAATAAGGCTTTATTTAATTTTCTTTTTCCGTTATCACTCAAGTTTTATTGATATTCGTGTGAAAATTAAAAATATATAATTTTAAAAAGAAATTTTGTAAGGTTGAAAATGAATTTATATTTGGTTATTTGTATTTTGAGACTTCTGCTATGAAAGAACGTTATAAATATAAAATTATATTTAGTTTAATATTTTTAACAGAATTATTTCCACAATGTTTATATACATATAATATTAAGTAATTTTAATAATGGTGAGATTTATATTTAATATTTTATGTAATTAAGATATTTTAATAGAATAAATTTTAAATAATGGATTTTCATATTAATGATCTAGTCGATAATAAAAATATAATAATTATGAATGAATAGATAATTATGATCTCGTTGTGTAAGATTGGAAAAATTATGAATTGAATGAACGAGAAGGTCATCTGATATTGAAAATAGGACTCGAGCCATTTTTTCAATTAAAAAAATGTTATAATTTTGGGCAATTTTCATTGAAAATTGCCCAAAACAAACATAGTTTAGGGTTTTTGCACACAAAACCGGAATTTGAAGAAAACCAAACAAGCCCTTAATACTCCGAAGTTGCTAAATTTATTGTTAAATTTATTGAATTTAGCCTTTTAAACCATTAACTTCTTTTAATTATTATTACGTCTCTCACTCCCAAAGCCCCAAAAAGATGCCAAGGACTCTATTTTCTAATTTTTGTATGTAAAATTTTGATTATTATGTTTAAATAATTTTCTATTTTTTAATTTGTATTGGTTAATATTTATAAATTATGATGGATCAAAAATAATTAAAATATATTTCCTATATAAAAATAAATTCATTTTGGATCCCTATTTGTATCTATTTTCAAGATATCATGTGTAATTCTAACTTCCTGTTTTGAGTTTAATTCTTTTTCTTCTTATTTTTTGTAATTAAATTTTAATATATTTAAAGAGCAGGTTGGGCCAAATAAGCCCCAAAGCGTCAAAAAGACCACCAACATAGTCCACGTGTCAAAATCTTGTTTATTTTATTAAATAATCAAGAAAAAAAGCCACCGTTTACTGTCACGTGTCGGTGAGATGACTCACATTAAAATAATTCCCAAGTGGGCGTAACGGCTAAAGGTAGCGCTTTAACTCAAAGCCAAGAAAGCTCCCCCTCTCTCTCTCTCTACACTCTCTCACTCCCACTGTGTGTCTCGGTGTGTGTTTTTGCATGTAGATATATTTCTTTTCTGGTGCGTATAGTTACAAGGGGTGGAGTGAGAATTTTGAGAGATAGTTCTGGCCGGGTTAAGGGTGTTGAGTCGACTCGGTGGCAGGAACCGGCGGAGGAAGGTGAAGATTAAGGTGATGGAGTGGTGGCACAAAATGGTATTCCCCGTTAGAAGGGCTTGGTTTGCTGTTTCAGCCCGTGTCAAAGCCCGCAAAAATGGTTAAGTCTACTTTCTTTATTCTCTGTCTCTGATTACTCTTTTCTGTATAGTGAATAAATTCAGGCACTCAAAATCCAAATCCAAACCCGAGGAGTGTTTGAAGTAATCTTAGAGTGCCAGTATCAATATTCATTGTGTGTGTGTGTGTCTCATCATTTGTTATGCTACAGTTAGTGAGAAAGATTAGAAGTTGGTTAACTTTTTTTATTTTTACTTATTTAGTAATTATATAAAGTATAATCTTAATCAAATTTTTACGCGTGGTAGGTAGGAGTCAGAGGCTGTGGATTTTCTTGTTTCATCATTATTTCTTTGAATTTTTTGTGAGGGCTTGAATATTTTTCTGGGGTAATTTAGCTCATATGGGGATGAATTTTTTTTTAATCATAACAACTGGGAATTTTAATTTATGTCTTTTTCTTGGTTTTTTTTTTGGGGGGGAAGAAGAAATTAGACTTTGTTTTCCTATGCAAATTTATTCTTTAAACATGTAGGAGGATTAATTGCTATTGATTCCATTGAAATAGAATGGAAATTTTATTGATTTTCTAGTTTTTGATGGAATTTTCTGAGGAAGTTACTGGAGAATAAAGTAGTTACACCACTTTACACGTTTGAAGCAAAGCCCTTTTCCTCCTTGTTCTTGAAGATCATTATATTCCTGTAGGAGATTCCTCATTACATTTAATTAGTTCAGAATAAAGGGGTCTTTTTCTTATTTGACTTCCCCTGGATGCCTCAGCCAAAAGTCTCTTTCAGAATCTATAATGCAAAAATTGGTCGAATGCTGCTGTTGAGAAATATTTAAAAGTTCTAATTCTTTGTATTTCAATAGATTTGTCAATGTCACAGAATTCGTCTCCACGGCTTAAGTAAATTGGCCGCAATAATATTTTGAAACTCTGCGAAGTCCAGTGAAAAAGATGGGCAATTTTTTAAGTTTCCCTATGAGCAGAAAGAAGCGAGGATCATTGTAATCAGAACTCCATAATTCTTAATGTCTTACTGTTGAGAAAATTAGATGCAAACTTAGCGATTGTTGTTATGATTATTCCTTCTTAGAAGGTGATGAAGTTTAGCACTTATCAGAGTTCTGAATTATTGTTTTTGCAAAACAATTTAGAGGATTATATCATATGAACTATTGATGGGAAAGAAAATTAGCCCGAGGAGGATAATGATGTCCCATAAGCATCAAGTTTTATACCAGCTGTGTTATAGGAAGCATGCAACAGAGCAGAAAACTCAACTACTGATAGTCACATCCAGTCAGTCTAGAAGTGCATATGTTTATAATGACATCCTGATTGATGATTAGTATTTGGAATTTATGAAAAGGATTGATTCTTGTTTTCCACATAATCTGGCATAATTTTTATCCTTGTTCATGTCATCCACTTGTTAATTGGTGCACTCTTAATTATTTGAAGTGGTATTTGACGCACTAATGATGGCTTTGGAATAGAGTTCCCTTTCTTTTCCACATATTATATGCTAAATATATTTAAAGATGCCACTTATAGCTGCTTATATCCACTGGGTAAGTTCCACTCAAAAACAATAAAGTATGAGATATTTGACGACTTAATATGACAGCACCCAAGTTGTTAATGACACAAGCTTGCTAAGTGCCAAAATATTGTCCCACTGTTTTGTGCAGTTCTCTGTAATGTAATAGCCCTAATAGTTAGCTTGTTTATTCATTAACTTTTTCTTTATTATTATATTCCTTTTCTTTTAATATGGCCTGCTCGATTTTGCTTTTTATATTCTCTTCTCTTTTTTTTTTTTTTTTTTTTGTTGGGGTGGGGGAGGTTAAGAAAGTCTCCTGGTATTTGATCTATTAGCACCTGTGTGGTTTGTGGCACAACGACTGTTGGAGAGTGATATAACTTGTTTGGAATCATCCAAAAACTGAGCAAATTGAAGTGGGCTAGTAGAATTAAATAGGATATGGAAGCATCATTATGGATTGTACTCTAGTCACACCAGTAGAATCTAATTCCTTGATTGGTGAGCATTGAAGAATAATGTCAAGAGATTAGATATTTATATGTATCTTTCCCCTGGGTAAAAGCATAAAAATATCATCTAGTACAGTTTATGGAATTAGTTCTTTTGTCTTTACTGCCATTTCAACTGTGTGACAGAATAAACATATGATGTAAATCTTGACATCTTTCTCGATTATGTTATGTTCTCATCCTTACTGCTCCCCTTGAACTTTGAAAAGAAGATGATCCTAGTTTCTTCCAAATTCTGGATTGTGGGACGGATGACTCACATGCTTTTTTCCTTGTATTTTTGTTTCTTCAGGTGCCGGGCTTCTGAAACTTCGCGATGACATCCAAACTTGTGGATACGAGGATGTGCAGATTATGTGGGAAATGTTGAGGAGGACGGAATCATCAGTACTGTCACATCACACCAAGCCCAAGCACCGATGGCTCTTGAGGAATTTTGCATGGTCCAACCACGGCGCAGCAGCTCCATCCTTCTCCACACATCAAACTCAATAAGAAAACACTCTCTATTGCAGCTATGCTACAATAATTATATCCCCTTTGATAGTTTATGAACCTCATCTAATGTTACGGTGCAAAAGACGCTTTGCAAAACCGGTATTATGCTACAGAAATATGTGTAATCTACATCACATTCACTCTCAGCTTGTAAAGACTTTCATCATTGCAATGAAGTCATTTGTAAATATGCATCATGCTTTGCCATGATCATGATGGAAGGAGTTTTTGCAGTGAAAAGAATCTCTGAGTTGAGCCCATTTGACTCACTTCCTGAGTATTGGTTTCCTTCTGATCATCCCAAGTGTGTTGGAGACGAAACCTGCACACCTCTGAGAAATTTTAATGAAGAAATAAAAGAACTACTTTAGCATTTATCTTTACTTGTTTGTTTAGTGTGAGTGTCTCATACTTGGCAAATAAATTTCTGTGAGCTTTAAGTTGAGTTCAGATTTGCCCAAGTAACTCTTGTTTTTTTCTTCACAAAGTTTGACTTTGTTTTCTCCATCAAAGAAAATACTTAAAAAAAAACTAAAAAAATCAAAAGTAGATTTATATAAAGAATCACGAAAATAGTGGAGATAAATCTTGTTGAATATATGACAGTATATTAAGCTTCTTATTATTCAAAGAGTAAATTACAAAAAATACTTCTAAAAAGTTTATCTTAATTATAAAAAAATTCAATTATCTTTTAAAATTATAAGTATTACAAATATCCTTCGAAGTTCATATTTATTTTATAAATACCCCTCATTACGTGCAATTTGTAAAAAAGAAACAAATATCAAAAATATTTATAATTTATAAAGTTATATGAATTTTTTTATAAATAGCCAAAATATAAAGGTAGATTTTGTAATTCATCTTTTTTTAAAAAGTAAAAATATATTAAGATATTTTATTCCAATTTATTAGTCAGAATTAGAAGTGGCGCAGTGTAAAAAACGCGTAGGACATTTATAAGTGATGATGATGATATGAATCCCTGAAAGTTTAAAAAAGCTATAAGGTTCCCTCGTGTTTCTGTTTAAACACCTTCATTTTGAAAGCTGTTTTTATTCTTGCATCTCTTTCTTCCTCACTTTCCACCCTTTCTTCCATTTTTGAGGTTTCTTTCAGTTTCTTAGTAAAAATAGGTGATGGCATTACACAATAATAAATAAAAGAACACTAAAAATCCGAGTCATAGAATTTCTCAATTTTAATACAAGGTACTTATTAGATAGAATATACTTATTCGATCTAATAGAATGATTTTGCCGTATCCAAACTAATATCAATCCAAATCATTTTATGAATAAAATGTGACCAATTAACCAACCAACAAAACTACTTGTTACAAATAACATCTTGTAGTTGTATCGAAACATATAAATGTTGACTAATCTGACTAATATTGAACTTGGTAAAAGTCCACCTAAGCGTAAATCGTCCATGTCATATTCGGATTTAACCAGTAGTTGGTCTTGTGGGGCTAGGTCAACTATTCCTAAAGGCTGTAGGGTTGGGAGGCCTTGTATATTGTTGCTTCAGGTAGAAAACAAAATGAGCAACGTGTCCACCTGAGCATAAATCGCTCGTGTCATTTTCAAATTTAACCGGTAATTGATCTTATGAGACTAAATCAACTATCTCCAGTAATTAATCTGGTGTAAGCTCTGCAATTTGAGTCATAAAAAAAAAAAATATTAAGCCAAGCGCCATGAGTGCTCACACTTAAATAGCCTAATTGAACTCTATTTTGCCATCTAAGATAGTAGCTATTTTTTTTTTTGTTAAATTGTGAATAAATATAGCTACCCATATTTGTCCAAAAGAGTCCAAGTTACAACTAGAATCCAATGTAAGATAGCTTATATTTTAAATTAAATTCAACAATAAGCGAGTTAATTTCTATATTTACATATTTCTCTATTTATGGTAATTATCCATCATTTTCATTTTTAAATTATGAATTATTGAAATTATATATTAACTTATTTCTATATTTTTAAATTAAAAAATCATTCTAGGCTAATTAAGTGTACTACTACTTAAATAAATGGCAAAAAAATGCTAGTCCCTAAAATAAATGAGCCTACAATCTTGTAGTTAGCACAAGAGGTATTTTACCCAAGTACCAAAAGCTTTTAAGGGTTGGGGAAGTAAGCAAGTCGGGTCGGGTCGGAGGTGGTGGAAACGGGCCTGATCAACTTGAATTGGGTATCCATCAGCATCATGGGTCACTAATAGAATGGCCCAATAGTTGGTCCACTCAACCCAGAAACATATTAGTAATGCACTGTTTCCTTAAAAGACTCGAAAGAAAAGAATGGACAGACACTATTTTCAGCACAGTAAATTTTATTGTGTTCACTGTTTGATGTGAAAATACGTCAGAAATTTCCCGTAATAAAAAAAGATTCTGACTATCTTACTTGAGTGACGTGGTAGCTTTAATAATAACATTATTAAAGTTTCATTTTTATCACACTAAGTTTCGTTGTGCTTGCTAAGTAAGAATTTTCCTATACTCAGAAGATTCCGGCTATCTTGCTTGAGTCGCCATGGTGGCTTTAGTAATAACATTATTTCCAGTAAACAACTGCATGCAATACATTTTACTATCTTTAAGATTTCTTTATGCTTTGGGGTGTGCAACTCTGCATAGCCAGGTTATTTCATCAGTTAAAGAAATTGCAAGACAATCACAGTGAAACTACTGTGTTTTTTTTTTTTCGGGGGGTGGGTGGGAGAGAGAGAGACTAAAAGATGGCTTATGCTGCTCTAGTTTCTCTGTTGCAGAGGATAGTTGAGATACTTCTGCATCCTGATACACACAAAATCTTTGACAAGAAACTCAAGATTAGATCTCTCTGTGGAAAATTCATCTTTTGCAATCATATCTGGACGATGGTTCTTTGGGAAATAGCAGCATATCAAGCAGAAGATATCATTGACTCCCACATTTAAAATCAAATTCTTTCTAATACCACGACTTACAGAAAGTGTCGAAAGAAACAGATTCGTGCATGGGAGAGCTAATAAAGGCCAGGTGTGGCTTGAAAGATCTATTACAAAGGAGCTCCATGCCTGCTGCTGGTTCATCAAGACTTGCTGACAGAGGTAAGAATACTATGGTTGGATTTGATGACGAATTGATTATAATAAATGAATGAATCAGTGGACGAGAATCTAAACATCGTATCATCCCAATAATCGGTATGGGAGGTATTGGCAAAACTACTCTTGCTAGAAATGTTTATGAAGATCCGTACATAGTTTTGATACTCATGCTTGGGTAACAGTATCAAGGAGTATAGTGTGAAAGATATTCTTCCAAGTCATCGACGTGACATTGTAGTTCTTACTGATGAAAAACAGCAAGAGACTGTTGAGGGATTAAAAGAACATCTTTATAGAAGTTTGAAGGGTAGGAGGTATCTAATCGTATTAGATGATGCTTGGTGTGCCAAGGCTTCGGATGAGGTGAAATTGTCTCCAGATGATAACAATGGAAGTCGGGTCTTGTTAAATTCTAGGCTGTCAAATTTGGCTAAGAATGTCAAGGACTTCCACTAGCGATTTCTGTAGTTGGTGGTATCCTCTCAAAGGCCAATAGGACCCAAGAATACTGGGAGTATGTTGCACAAAATATTAACTCAGTTGCAAACATGAATGACAAGTTCTTAGAGATATTCTTGTTGAGTTACTATATTTTTGCCCCATCATTTGAAATCATGTTCACTCTAGTTGGGGGTTTCCCCAACAGATTATGAGATCCCTATCTCCAAACTAACCAACTTATGGGATGCTGAGGAGCTTCTAAAATATGTTGGAGGTGAAAGTGAAGAAGAGGTTGCCGAGGAGTACCTAATGGATCTTATTGACAGAGATCTCACATCTGTTTGTCAGCAACGACCGATGGTAAAATGAAAACCTGCATTATCCATGATCTCTTGAGAGACTTATGCGTTAGCAAAGCTCAGAGCATATGTTCCTCTGTGTCTATATAGGTATTTCCAAGAAATTCGACAAGCAACAAATGGCCAGCGCCTCCTAAGTATACATCCAAATGATCTGGATGATGCCAATGCTTTGAACAACCTAATCACAGACCTTTATGACTCAGTGGAGCCAACATCACTTGTCCGTTCCTTTCTATGCTCTGGTGTGCTTCCTAAACTCCCACCTGTTTATTTCATTTTCAATTGCTGAAGGTCCTGGGTGTAGTTGAACCGAAATTTGATCATTTTCTTGTATTAATATACTTGGACTAGGTAATTTGATACCTTGCCTTCACCTGCAGTACAAATATTCCTTCTTCAAGAGGTTAGCACTGGAACTCCTGGAAATGGCATAACATAAACATGTTAAGAAGTATGTACCATCATATTTACCAATGGAAATTTAGGAGATGCCATCAGTTTGACAAGAACTCTTTTCCTGATCCTAGTAAAGGGAAAACTAAAACCTAGAAACACTTTCAGTAGTGGCAAAATTCAAACGTACAGAGGTAATTAAAAAAATTCCAAATCTGAAGAAATTCGGAGTCTTTTATGAGTATGCTTCGAGGATCATTGACTGGTCAGAATACTGCCTGAACAATCCTGGCAATCTCGAGGTACTGAAACTACAACTCGATGCCTTCCAAGGCCAGGAATGGGAGCCAATTGAAGGGGAATTTTCTCGACTATGCTTTCCTGCAAATTGAATGGATGGATCTGGTGTACTGGAGAGCAAGCAGTATCCACTTTCTGAGCCTTCAGTGCCTGACTAACCGACATTGCTTTGCCTTGGTAGAGATCCCTAGTGGCACTGGAGAAATATCAACCCTTCAACCAATCAAACTGGATGACTCCAGTACTGCTGCTGTGACTTCAGAAAGCAAATACAAGACCAAGAGGAACAACAAAACTTGGGAAATGGTTGCCTTCAAGTTCATGTAGATCCAAGTAGCTTTTCATCATGATCTTCAGCCGAACCTCTAACATTAACCGTAAGCAGCCTTGAGGCTTGTTTCTACTCAACATTGAAAAAGCAGCTTCTCATTGCTTTTTCGCATGCACTTCAGCTCCACGGCTTACAAAACTCTTGGTCTCAAAACAAGTTATTTCTCCATCTTGGGCAATTGTGACGTAACTACTGTTTTAAACTTCACATGATTGATCATTTCTGTATGTCAATTGTTGTAATTAATTATTTCATCTTCCATTTCTCCCTGTCTTCATATTGGAATAGGGACTATGGCGATCAGGTTACTTTCAGGAATTACATTTTCTTCTAGAGTTTTGATAATCTAATCTAGACTGAGGAGGAACAAGAAACTATTTCTAGGTTGAAGGTCGAAAATAACCCGGTTGTAGATTAAAGATTTTTCTTTTCATTTCCTTTCACGGTAAAGAATATTTTGCGACTTCCCAAATAATTTCAAGTTCTTCTCAAGTTGGCAGTTTTTCTCTAGAGCTTTAAGTTCTTGCTTCAACCATGAACCAAACATAACTCAATTTTTTGGGAACCCAAAAATGGGTGAGGCCATAAATGTGGCGTTCTATCTTAGACATACAATGAACCCAAAACTCCATAATAAATGCCCCTCAAGCATGCATGTTCAACGTGGCTTCGCTTAATTACTATTTGAGTTATTTATATTTCATTTAATTTATTTATTAGTAAGGGTATATTAGTGCTTTGATTATTTAGGTTGTAATGCTAAGCTATTTAAACTCCTCTTTCGTTGTACTTACTCTCGTATTCAATTTTGAAGCATTGCAATAAGAAATCCTAGCTTTCTTGTCCCTCATCTTTTTTCCCTTTGTTTGTATGATTTGCTTTTACATTGAGTAATTTAACAATTACATACTCGCAAGACAATCTATGAATGATATGAAAGCAGTAAAAGCGGAAATTTAAGGGGACATTACATTCAAATAGAATAGCCAAATGCTATTCTTAATGGCAAATTGTCCAAGTATACAGAGATACCTCTGGAAAATATCACTTGAAATTTCTCAATCATATATTTTAACTTTTCCATACTTCATTTGAATATTTCATTTGCCTGGTAGGTGTTCAAAATTCATGTAGACGCAGACAAGATAGGTTCATTAAAGGGAAGCATTGCTATTTAAACTCCAGAGGTTGGTGCTAATCAGGATGCTAGAAAGGCCTGTGATGCCAACAATTCCCTGCTACACTGGTGCAATATCTTACCAATACAGCTGTTCAGCTTTGAAAGACCCCCCAAAAATTGAAATCAGTACAAACATCTCTTCAGATATGTCGTATGTATGTGAGCAGGTGAATTTGCCATGTGAAATTTCTAAAATCAGTACCAAAGAGGGAAGATAGAAATTATACTAATGGAGGAGGCATATGGAAGTGTAAAGCAACAGTTGAACAAAAAGTGTTTGAATGTGCATCTTGCCTTTGCCTTCGTTTATTTGGGGGATAGAGCTTGAAGTACTGAACTAAAAAAATCATAAATTCTTGTTTAATTTTTGGGAATGTCCTTGCATATTATTTCCATATGATTGGTTTTCTTATACTATGTTTGATGGTATGGAATCAGGGCTTCGGAATTGGGAGATGTGAAAGAGCCAATTCCTTGTTTCTGAACACAGCCGTACTGTTATGTCATGATCAGTGATAGAATGACTTGAACATTTTTTTTTGGACGAGAGGTTTCATATATATTTTGACAGCATTTCTTGGTAAATACCATGTCAATTGCTGATCTAGCTAGGATTAAGTTTTCTTCTCTACATCTTCAGACAAAGAGGTTTTGAAGAACACACTAACTTGCACAATGAATTGTGTGCATAGCATCTGAGAAACAATTGAGTAAAGCAATAAAATAGAAATCCAGAAAACTCACCTTCAGTCTCTATTGGTTTTGTCACTGAAAGAATGGAGCATGAGCAAGACAAATATGATGAACAAAACCTGGAACCAATCGCAGTTATCATGCCAAAACAACCTGAATTCAATAGCTGTTGTGTAATGAGCACCACATCAAGTGAATGTACCTGAAAAATTCATAAGCAAAGCTGTGTATTGCCTGCAATATGTCCATTCATAAAACACAAAACTTACACAATAACTCTGAGGTTTGTATCAGTGCAAATCCTCCATAAGAATTGCACTTATTTCAGTTGTCATCTTTCTCTCTTCCCCTCTCCTGCAAAGAAGACTGAGAGAAAATCCATCATCAAAAAATAGATATTTTTTTATATTTTTTATTATGGGATTAACAAAGAAAGTTGACATGACACAGAAATTTAGTCAGTCAAATTAGTTAACAGAATTTCAAATAGAGCTGAACAATTGAACTTTGAGAAGGCAAATATATGTTCTGGAAAGCTATATTTGCATTAGTATTCTGCACTCTTCCTATTTGATAATTACTATTGTTATTATTATTTATTCATTTATTTAATTTAAAGTTGCCTGTGCCAATATGTGGGGGCTTGGCCTGGTAATAAAAGAAAGGGTACATGGAGGGATATGTGAACCTGAGCTCTAGCTTAACAACCAAGAAAATTTGAAACAATTAAACAAGGCAGCATTACTTTCTACAAGATTATTTCTAATCTGGTCTCTAATATACGGATTGCCAAGTTTGCCAACTCTTGGAATAGATTAAATCCAGCCCTAAATCTGCCCCAGTGAGAATCATGGTTATCGAGGAGCCATATCTGTAAACTCTTAAGATCTTGCAGAGCAAATGTGTAGCTGCCAAAATCCTAACCTATATAATGGCATACCAGGACTAAACTAACACAAACACCAGCATGCAATTCACTTGAAATAATATGCATTATCATAATCATATCAAGTTCTTAATGTTAGTTCGTAATACTGATCCACATTAATTTTCCTACGGTTGGAGGAAACCCCATCCTTGTGATTACAGGCATCAGTCAATAGGATGTTTGAATAAGCTTCTCCATCCTTTTCTGGCAAATCATACCCCTTTTCCAAGCCTTCTGGCAAAATTCTCCCTCAGGCACTAAGCGCATAACCTCAACGCTGATTTCTCTTCACCCGAGTCCTCAAATTCCAGGTCAGAGATTGTGAACAGACATCAATGAACATACAGCCCAGCCCAATTCACACATTCCTTTCCCTAATACCATCCTGTGTCAGTGTCAACAGCTTTAAACAAAAAGCTTCTGAAATAATTAAAAGTTCTGATTGTAAATTAATATCTGAAAATCACAAAATAAATCCTCCTTGGTGTTTACATTTACCACTTTAGGACATGAATTTAGCACTATAGAACACTTGTAGTGGAAGATGGTAGGCTAATCACCAATCGCTTAAACAATGGCTTTCAGTATTTCCATATACTACAAGGTACTTATTTAAACCCTCACATCATCCTCCGGTCTTTTGTCCAACAAATGCAGGACATCCTTAACTCAGCTCCTCAGATAGAGACGGGAAAGGACTTGTTTACGCTCAACTTCATAATGAAAACCTTCTTAAATTTCAATACTAACCTTCAATTTGTCTTACGTTAATATGATTTTCAAGTCTTTGGTCCCTTCAATCCAGTTGCACTTCTATCTCTCCAACTTTCACTTTCTGTTCATGGGAGTCCTACCAATTGTGCCAGCAGAAAAGAAAGAAGAAGATTTATTGAACCATCTTGAATCCCCAAGTTTCTTAAAGGAAAACTAAGGAGAAACCTTGGGCAATTTAAAGGGAACCCTAGAAGTTTTAAAAAGAATGGAAGAGTCAAAGGCAATCTTGTTAACGTGAGAAGCTCATTAAATTCCACGGAAGATGATATGTTTACAGGTCATATAATCTTCAGAGGCAAGTATCTACTTGCCAAAATGCTACCTAGCCTATTTGCAGCATATTAAACCCTGAATCCTACCAAAATGAGCCTGAAACTTGATACAGATGAAACTTCATTTACTAATGATATTGTGCCAAAATGCTTAAATTTATAATTATGCAGTCTTGTCCTACATCCTTCACATGAGGCGGGAGACTGATGTGATTGTTTATGAAGGGGTTGACCTGTGTATATGTCACCTGTCTACAGGCTACACTAGTATGTTTGACATATCATTTTACTCATGGACCAATTGCTCGAGCCTCATAATATTGAAAGACATCTCAGAAAGTTATGAAGACAAGTTCCCTTCCATCACATCCCAGGCCCACAAGCAAACACCTCTGGGAGTGAGTTGAGCAATGATCAGATTGTCAGCTATGGGGGCTTTCATCCCAATAAAGTACCAAATTGTTGAATTGGAGCTATCATCCTTCAGAATACAAATTGCACGATTGGACACTGATGGGGGATATTACCCGCATGAAGAAACATTAAAAGAAATAAATATTGCATTTCCTTACTTGAGGACCAAGGGAAGGAAGTAGTCAGTGAATCATGCCGCCAATAGTTTGTGGCAGTATACTAATTCAACAAAAAATTTAGTTTATTTTTCATAAAGGAGACAATTAGACTACTACAGAACCATAGTGACCAAATCTAAAGCAAGAGCAGCAAACCAAATTAATATTATTTAGACAACAAAAATGGTAACAATGATGACAACTAACACGAAAATAATGATTAGTATATTAATCACAAAAACACCAGGTAAAACTAAAATGATACTTATTCAGGAAACAAGTTCAAAAGACATAAAGTTACGAGATTATGCCAAGAAAAAGTGATCTTTTAGAAGCTTCCTTAAAAGTTGTGACTTTAGTTTTTAATTGTGACTGCATTCCTCAGTTATCAGATAATAGATAAGGGGTCTCTTTGCCATAAATAAGTCATCATTCATAATGGCTATAGACATATTCATATGTTGGTCCCTCAAGCGTACTGCAATTTTAACATTTCTAAGATGGAATCAACAATTACCAATAGAATAGTACCTACAAAGTATAGAGATAATTTTGACTTTAGCAATGCTAATATGGGACGTGAGTTATAACTGATAAGCACGTTGTGAAAGCAGTAGTAACAAAAGTAGATAAGCAGTTACTACAGGCACAACACGAGCCTGTGTGTGTTGCAATATGTTCAAAGGACCAAATTGTAACAGCATAAGTAAAGGAAGAGTTGTGAACCAGACCTTTATACTCTTAGAAGCATCGCAACATCCAGAAAAGAGAACACAAGATAAAGTGGGAAAAGTAATTCTTAATGTGGCTGTAAAAAGACAACATAACAATAATTTCTGTTTCCGTTTTTTTTTTTTTTTTTTTTTTTTGGTGGGGGGGTGTTGTTCATAAAGCAAATTAACACTAGAGTGCTAACCAAATCTATGATTTAAAATAGAAGTCTTCCATTAACCTTCTAATATGAAACATGTCAAGTAAATTGAAAGGCTAAAGAAGGAGACATCTAATGATCTTTTGCTCTTTTATATCATCCTTTTACATCCATGGTTGATACAGATACTGAGTTGTATAAACCAGCATTTTCACTCAAGTTTGTTATTTGATTTGATTTGCTACTAGAGTTACTCATCCCCCTGACCACAGAAGTTCTTTGTCATCAGATTTATTATTTTGAAAAAATGAATCAACTCTAGTATCCAGTACTGCATCAACAACCTCTGAAAGTGTTGATATGGTAAGAAATGCTTCCAGGCCTATAGAAGAATAATAGGAATGGATAATAACGGAAAAAGATACAATAACACAAACACCATTGAAAATAGTTCGCCGACCTATCTCTGTAATTTGAACAATTCCCAGTGTATGAATCAACTCCAGCACCCAGCACTTATAGAAATTTTAAGACAATCTCCCAGGCCTGTGGAAGAGTTATAGGAAATGGCAGTAACAGAAGTAATAATAAAAACAACACAAAGATCAACGATATTAACCTGTGACCTGTATCTCTGTAGTCTGAGCAATCCCTCAGTGTACAAGAGGCAATATAACCTGCAGCATACATAGACTACACAGAGAAACTGGATTTCCAATAGAAGTATGATCATATCATTTATGAGATGTCATAAAGTCTTTTGAATAAACTAATGGATCATGCTATAAAATATTTCAGATGAAAATATAAAGCAGCAGCAAAATAGTGTAAGAACTGAAGGGTACAATAGGATTCAACCAACCAATTGTCACATGAATATTTTCACCGTGTACATTTAGTTTCGTATGAGTGTGTCTGAGTCTAAGGTGATACAATGTGAACTAAAAGGCAAAGTCAGTTCATCATCAGCTGTGAAATTTAAGAATTCTGATCAAGATAACATGATTAAACAAGCAAGAGGCCTATATGTCCGTCTTGATTTTTTCGGAAAACAATCTTTTGCTTTAATGACAAAGTACTGATCGTACAAGACAAGCAAATGACTCTGTCATACTTTGAGAATGATAAATTATGTGTCTGTGAATTTAAAGTACGTTTTAATCAGTGTTCTGGAAGGACATAAGAATTTATTCCAAAAGAACCTCTTCAGCCACTAAATAAATGCATAGCTACTTTTGCATGACAAATTCAGAGCACTGCATTAACAGATAAATCGTGTTTTGACAGACAGGGCCATATACTAACTCAGATATGCAATTTAGCAGCTGAAGGTTAAAGGTACACACACCAGAAACAGTATTATATTTGTCGCAAAAGAAAAGGAAAATCAATGAAAGCAATTAGTTAAACCGTGTTGTTAATATTAAGATCCCAACCAATCATGATGGTGATGGTACATACACATGACTAATGCATCATGCAATCCCACCATTTTTTTCGTTAAAGTACTGAACTAAGCAAATTATTCCTGCAAAACTGTTCTAGAATTTCTCATTGACTGTAAATTACAGGACAAAGAAAAAATTGAAGTGGGGATAATGCTAATCATACAACAGTGCAACCAGATTCGGGCATTCTGCTCATCTGAATGGTTGCTGATGATGGGTTCTTCCAATTAAAGAAAAGCCCAACAGCAGAATGGAATAAAGATTCCCTGCTTTGACCCCTGTTATCTCGGAATTGGTAGCTTTACTTTAAGAGCACTACACGGGTTCAAAGGTCACAATTGAGAACAATTAAAGCCACACCAAGGCTAGAACATCGGCACAGCAAAGCATGCCTTTTGATCCAGTAGGGACCAATTCACTCAAGTGCAAAACAACAAACCCATGCTCCATCCTATTCTTCAAATGCATGTGTACATATTTTCTCTAGCAACAATGGCCAGTCTTCACCAAGTTTTTGTGGATTCAGCTCCATGGCAACTCTAAAGTCCTGTAAAGAAATTGGGCAGTGAGTTCTCTGTTCTTGCACTTCCAAAGGCTTTCCACTATTTTGCATCAGATATTGATGACCAGGTTTTACACCATTAATAAGCTTCATATAACTGGGGTGCTTGTTGGTATTATTATTTGTTAACTCATGCCCTGATCTTGATCCTACAAGTTCAATGCAAGACCTAATTAATCCTTTCATGTAAGAGTCTAAACCATGGTTCAGAATGTTGGCAGAATCCACCGACACCCCTTCAAGACCCTGTGTCACAGCAATCTGCTCCATCCGTTCCCTTAATGTTACACTGTCCAACAAAACATCATTATGTGTGCCAACATATCTACTGCTACTTGCTGGAGGCAGAGCTCTGCGTGCCCAACCAATGCTAACAGGACATAATGGAACCCCCAGGGGAGCTCGGAGTGGACTCCTAGCAGAAAACTCTTTCCCATCATCTCTAACTAACAACTCAGTCTGGTCCTTGCTACATGAAGGAGCTGAACCATCTGGAGATCTCCTTACAACTGACATTTTAGCTGCATGGGGAACCAAGATCTCACTTTCATTCTCTGATTGCTGCATGAGTCCTTGATGATGCTGCACTGGCCTCACAATATCCGGTGGATTCAAATCCCCATTCTCCAATACGACATTAAAATCACTTGACTGAGTGGCAGCAGAAAGCTGACGAGCAAAATTAGTCTTCCCGTTAGGTCCAAGAGCGCTTCGACGGTCCCCAGTTCTCCGATCACGAATACCTGTCCTGGCCTTTCGGGGCGAGAGTGGTAGCATGTCACCTCCATTTGATAAACCTGGTGAACCAGAAGGCTGAGTCATACTGGTGTGGGACCCATTCTGCTGGTAACCATCAGCAGAAATATCCTTGCCACTAACTTCTGTACCATGCTTCAAAACATCATCCTTGTGACTGGCTGGTGGTGGGGTTTTTGCGTCACAAGCGTTTTTCAATATTGAACGAATAAGCTGATTGTGAAGCGGAATATTCTCCCGTCCAACAATTCTAAGACAAAGATTATTGAACTCAACCTTAGTCAGTTTTAAACTCAAGAACCTATTCAAGTAATAAAAATACTGCTTGGACCCCTCTGGCCCGAGTTTCTTCACTATCTGAGCTTTCAACTCGGCAAGATTGATCCGCGAATGGTGACGTGGTGGTTGCATCTCTATAGCCTCTCCACTTCTCCACACTAAAAACCCATATAACAGAAACACACACTGCCACAACAACGATATGGAACCTTCAATTAATTAGGGTTTTTGCTATAATTCCAATAACCCATTTTCCAAACAACATCTAATCCCTCTAACGACAACCCTAACAATGTCAAAACCAAAAACCATCTCCAAAACCTCAACTTTAGACACTACAGTAATTAGAGGGTCGAGTCCACACCCAGAGATCTCAAACTTTCAATTAAACTAACTCTCCCTCCAAAAACCCAAATTTCAGAAAATTGCCAAATTCTTCAATACTAAACCCAAAATTCAGAATTACAATACAAACGAACCCTTTATTGAACTAAACCACAAAAACCAAATACCTCTCTGCAACTCCAAGTAAACCGCCCACAATTTTACCTGTATTATTCAAATTCAACAATAACCCAAATGCCACTCCCTCAATGAAAGATTCAAGCTTGAATTCTGAACTTCAAGTTCGGATTTTTATGCTCAAAATTCAAACTTGGAGAGAAATGAATCAACTGAACATAAAGATTCAAACTTGAAGAAAAGTATGAGTTCAAAGAGACGAGAAAACGAATGGGCTGACCTTATTGAAGCTCCCCGAATTTAGATTCAGGACAACAAATAATCACAAAACACTCTCAGCTTTATTTTCCTTTCTTCTTTTTCTCTTGACTACTCCTCTGAAACCCATGTAGCTTCTCCCACCATTGCTCCTTATCCCTTCAAAATTTTGCTGTGCATTCTCTATTTTGCTCTCTTTATTTCTTCCAAAACAATTTCTGAATCAGAAAATTGAAGACCCCTTTTCTTTGTTTTCTCTCTGATCGCTCTCTTCTTCGATACTTTCTTTCTCTCTCTTTTTTCGTTTTCTGTCTGATTAGAAACTAAAATGTTTTTGTGTAATTTCATTGAAAGTACAATCTTTGATGCACGGAATACGACACGAATATATTGTACATTGTGTTGAAATTGTTGTACGTGTATCTGGCAGGGGTAAAAACAGTTTTGGCATTATCAATTTCTGATTATAGAAGGTTTATCTATTCCACGCGTTAACATAGACGTGAATCATACTTGCCATATTATTGGTTAATTGTAAGTGATGTGTTCACTTCTTATTGAATCAAGACATAACTCTCCTAACTGCGACTGTGAAACAATAACATTTAAGGATTTTCTATTTTTTCCAATTTTTTTTGGTTTTTTTGGTAAGAAATAAGATTCTTCACGTAAATTTTGAGAGGGAAGAACAAAATTCTTTGTGGTGGTAAGCATAAAATACCTTCATGGATTTTGGTGTGCTATGACAATTCTATTTTGTATTAAGTTCCTATAAAAAGTTGCACAATAATAGTAATTTGTGAAGATTTATTTTGGTTAAATATGTTCTTTTTTTCCTCAAAATTATAGTATTTATTTTTATTAATATTAACGATCAAAACTCTTCAATATTATTACATTAACGTCTTAAAAATTAAAATTATTTACATATCATTAAACTTCAATGTTTTGTTCTTACATTTTTCAATATCTTTCTCTAGTTCGTTATGATTTTATATTCTTTAGGTGCATTATTCTAAATTTATGATACTTGTTTCACCGTTCTAAATGAATAAATGAAGTAAGATTATATTACATGCATTTGTTTGGTTACTAATATTCCTTTCATGTAGAAACCAAGTTAATACTTCCATGAATGTTGTTCAAATGAGCATAGTTGTAAAAACTTCTCATTTCCATCCAAACTTTTTGTTTTTCATTGACCATTTAACGAAATTAAGTATAATGACATTAATAGTATTTGAATGAATTGGTATTTTTATTTATTAAGTTATTATCAATAAGCAATAAATACAAAGCATACGTATGAAATATTTGATTGCATGACAGGCTTAAGCTTAGATCATGAGAGTTAATAAATGTATTGAAAAATTATGATTAAGGTTGATATTATTATCCGTAAAGAAGTCAAATACTTAAAATTATATGTGTGGTCATGTTCTAATGCGTTATTTTTCTCCTTTTGTATCATTTTATTAAGCTAGTTTTAATCAAAGTGAAATTTATTTTTTAATTTCCCTTTCTATCAAATTATACATTATCATATTTGTATTCTAGTTATCGTTTGCAACACTAAGAAAATATTAAGGTAAAAAGTTGTTTTTAAATCAATTATGTATTAGATATAACCACGTGATTATACTCCATAGGTCTGTTTTGAACCAATAGAAACGAAGATAGGGGAAAGAGAGAAGTAGGGCTCGAATAATGAATCAAGTTGCGAAAGAATGCGCTTATATAATTTATAATAACTTGTTCGACAACAAACAATAATATAAGATTAAATATAAATTTTAAAGTTATTTTTCAAACAATGAATAACTTGTTCGACAACATATAATAATATAAGATTAAATATAAAATCTAAGTTATTTTTCAAATCGAGGAAAGTTTAACCAATATTCATGCCATGATCATTTTATTTCCATCTTAGCCAACACAATTAGCCAAGTTCTAACCGTTGTACAACATTAAAATAATAAATGTGTATTAACACGTTCTTCCTTTTATATTGTCTTTTAACTCCAAATAGCTTGCAACAATTAAAAGTCTTATGTATGTTGCTTATGGCAACAATAGCTAAAGGTGATGACAAACCTCATGACAAAGACATCCATGCAAGTGAAAAATTAGTTTGGCGCCTTGACTATACCTCCCATATGTTTGATTTATTGGCAACAATCTCCCAAATGTGGCAAGTAGGGGTAAAATAGTAAAACAATCAATTTTTACGTTCTAATTCATCCGATGACAAATTGCCATATGATATTCATATACGGGAAGATGAAAAAAAAATTCTTTATCCCAAAATAATATATATATATATATATATATATATTTATATATTACGATCTAATTCATCCGATGACAAATTGCCATGTGATGTTTATACACGGAAGATGAACCAAAAAAAAACAAAACTTTATCCCAATATAATATATATATATATATATATATATATTTATTAGAAGTATTTCATCGTTCATAAAAATTACGAAAATTATATTTTTAACACGTTAGCACATTGAAATAAAAAGTAATTAAGTATTGAATGTTGCCATCTTTTAATTTTTTGCATTCATGGTTTTTAATATTTTCAATTGAAATCTCTCAAATAATAATTTGAATTAACAATGTAATGCAAATCCTAAAGATGTACTTATTAAGTAAACAATATCCATTGGATTATTTCACCAAAATCGTCCGAACAATAGTTAACAAAAATAAAATAAATGGGGAGAAATATATACAAATGTCTAACCTCAAATAGGGACCCTAAACCCTAAGATATCCTAAAAGTACTATAACCATAAGCCTTTATCCTAATATATAATAACCAATCAATTAATCTCACATATAAAACCTAAATATCAAACCTTTTTTGAGCAAGTAAACTGAAAAGAATGTTTGAAGATGCCTAAAACCTTAAATTTGAAGCTTGTTTCCAGAAATATAACACTAAATAAACCCAACTCAATAAATCAATTAAAGGTTTTGAAGTTTAAACGAAAATAAAATTGTAGAAGTTATATATAAACCTAAAATAGATGGATCATATCTCATTTGGTTTAAAAAATATTTCATCCGATGATATATATTTGATGTGTATCTCACTCCACATTTTATATATATTTATATATATATGTATAAATGTGTGTAAATATACGATAATGCATATATGTATAGTCAAATCTCATCATATGATCCATCATCGCTTTACTTTTTCCAATAATTATTTTGGCCAAACATCAAGATTCTTACCTTAAGTGAATAAATTCCATATAATATGTATCAATTTGACAACTAAATCAAAACACTAAAATATCAATTCAAGCATTTTAGTAAAAGTTGTTTCTCTATATGATACAATATTTATGGTTTTCTCTTGAGTAGTAAAATGTTTATTACCCTTCATTATATATTTGTATTAGGGGTTTACAATTTTTTATACACTCATGACCTATTATTTGCTGAAAGATAGATCAATTTTGTTAGACTCAGTTTATAATGAATAATGTTATAGACATTTATGTTTTCAAGAAGAAAATTTAATCAGGCAATTGTGAAATTCTAAGACTCCCAAAATGATTTAATGAGAATGTATTAGTTATTAATTTAATTGGGAAAAATATTTTTACTCTAAAAAAAAATAAGAAAATTGATCGTTACTGTGCTAAACAAAGTGCATAGCGCAAGAATCAAACATTGAACTATATTAATCAGCAATTAATAAAATAATTAAGCCAATTATCAAAGAAACCAAACACATGATTTCTTGTAATATATGATCACTAATTCACCGTTCCTATATTCATTTCACAAAGTTCACATAAAAATTGGCAAACTATGTGTTATGGTCTATAGATAGTCAAGTATTTATATACCTATTTGTAAATATTTTTATCCCCTAATAACTTTCAAAACCTTATAAATAAATCTTCATTTTAACTTCATCTTTAAACTATGTGACTATAATTTTCATTACAAATTATTTTTGCAACCTTAAATGCAAAAAGAAAAAAAAATTGAATTCCGAACTTTTGAAGTGAAATTACTAGATAAATTTAAATGCGTAAAAGAATTGAGGAAAGTTGAAGGCATTACTGTTTAAATTTGTTTGATTTTTTTAATAAATTTTAAAAATTATATTTGATTTTAGTTTAATAGTTAATAGATTTAAACTTGAACAAGTTTTAATCAAGACTATCGAATAAAAAAAATATGTTTAAATTTGATTTGTTAAGTTAACAAATCGAGGTCAAACGAACTTTTACAATCGATTTCGAATTAAAATTTAAATAACTTTATTTATTTTTCAACCCCAAATAAAATGAATATCTATAAATGAAAATTGTCTACTGGTATTGGACAACCGTAAATAAATAAAGCAAATATTATCAAATCCCCACTAATATTTTAAAATTCAAAAATTAAGATTTTTTTTTGTGTTTGCACCATGTCCAATTCAACTTACCCATCAAAATCAAAGAAGCTTTATACTTTTTGGAGAAACATTATTAATTCTCCAAATTTAAGCGGCTTTACACTCATTAAAGCACTACCTAACACTAGTATTCTAAATTATATACCCTAAATAAGTTTCAAAGCGAATACATTTACTTGTTTTAAGGCCAACACAAATAAAATTTTGTTTTTTTAACTAAAAGTATTCTTTCTTAAAAACCATCTTACTTTTTATTTTTCATCTTTTATTAAAAATTGTACTAATTTTAAACAAACATTCAACATGGTTTTTCAATTCTTGTCATTCCTACAAATTCAAAATATAACATTCGGACCAAGTAATATGTTCTCTTTTTTTAAAAAAAGATACCACCATAGTAATAAATTATTTTAAATTTTTTAAAATAACTTGAATAAAATACTATATTTTAATGAAACGTTGGAATCCTGTTTATATTTTTTATAAATAATAATGTAATAAAATCTTCAAAAAATTCAGAAATAAAATTCAAAATATTCATTCATAAAGTGATTTATTTCTTAATTTTATTTCAATTTTAGTAAAATTATACTATACTAACTTATTTTCAAATTTTTTCAATACATATTTGTAATTTAACTAGATAATATAATTTTTATACATAAAATCATTATTTTTATAAAATAATTATGTATTTTGTATCAATATAATCTCGAACTAAATGTGAATTTAAAAAATAAATTTTATTATGCTAATGAGATTTTGTCAAAAAAAAATTTCTAAATTATTCTAAATATTACCTAAATTAACTTACGTATTATTTCAAATCCGAGTTTATTACTATGGATACCACTCTATATAAAGGTATGTTGTGTTGATAAGGGAATCATGAATATAAGTGGCTTAATATTGTTAGTGCTTTGTTTGATAGTTACATTTTGAAAATGCTGTCCAGGTTTTGCTCCATGACCACTTGATTTACCTCAGGAAGGTTTCATCAATTCTACTTTTTGCTCCACAAATCTCTCTATAAGGACAGGAAAAAATCTCTCTTTCTCTCCCACTGAGGTACACTGCTTCTGGGAACTTTTGGTTCTTGAAATGGAGGCTTTTGAAGGTTAGACCAAATCCAACCAACTCTTTTAAGTTTTTCAATTATTTGAGCAAAATTCTGCAAGCCCTTTTGATGACTAACTGTTTCTTGTCACTAATGTCAAGAATATAGAGAACTTTTTTATATTACCACTGAAATTTTGAAAAGATTATTTCTGGTTTCTTGAAATTGTTTTTGAATGGATGCCTGAGTTACTGTAGTTGACGGAGGAGGAGATCATCTGCTAGCGGTGGAGCTGGAAAATGCGCACTCGCCTGAAATGAAAATCGAGGTGAGGCATCTGACAAAGGTATCTGACAAGGATGTACGGATACTGAACAAAATCAACTTGGACATCCCCAAAGGAGTGATCATGGGGGTGATCGGGCCGAGTGGCAGCGGGAAATCAACGTTTCTTCGGGCCCTCAACCGGTTGTGGGAGCCCACATCTGCTTCAGTGTTTCTGGATTGTGTGGATATCTGTCAGCTTGATGTTCTTAATCTTCGCCGGAAAGTTGGTATGCTGTTCCAGCTTCCTGTTCTGTTTGAAGGTAAAAATCTTTGTAACTTGGAGTATACTGTGGTTTTTTCTTCTTTATTTGTCTGTTTAGTTTTAGATGAACGGAGATTGCATAAGTGAAAAGTTACTTATGGTGTTATTTGCAAGGTGATGGTGAATTGTATTTCATTTGAGTAATTTACAGAGGCTAGAGCTGGATCTATTTTATTTATTTTAACCTGTTCTTCATGAAGGTTTTGGGGTTGTTGTGGGGGAGGGGGTGTTTAGAAAAGTTAGGGAAGACTATTTTAGCAGCCTAAAATGTTTGATATTGCAAGTTGCAATGAAGGAGGAATTTGCTGTCATTGAAAACTATCAGTTAATAGTACAATAGAAAGGAATAGTAACGAGACTTATAATTGAGGTTGTTGATGAACATAAGCAAAACGATGGAAGGCCATATCAAATTTTCACAATCCTACTTAGCTGCTTCAGTTCTCAACTTCCATGAACTGAGTCCTTGTGCAAATTTCACTCTTTATGTGCGAAGATTTAGAGTAAATTGGATTTACTACATGCTTTGTGGTTTATTCCATGGGTTTCTGGTGGTTTTGATATAAAGTTATTGATAATGAAGCAATAAATGTGGTGGGAAGCTTCTATAACTTGGCTAGCCTTTTTTATTTGTTGAATCTCCAGTATCATCAGATGGACTTTTTTGATTGTTCTCGTTTATCTTGGATTACAGGCACTGTTGCAGATAATGTGCGATATGGGCCACAGTTAAAAGGGAAGAAGCTAAGCGATAATGAGGTCTACAAGTTATTGGCTCTGGCAGACCTTGATTCCTCTTTCTACAGCAAGTCTGGTGGAGAGTTGTCCGTTGGTCAAGCTCAAAGGGTTGCTCTTGCCAGAACCTTGGCTAATGAACCAGAGGTGATATTAAATGAGGCTGTTATAACTCTGAAGTGTCTGGGCAAGATAATTGTGTTTGACAAAATTCTTCTGCCATTTAATTTCATATCCCTTTCCTGTGAAGGTTTTGTTACTTGATGAGCCAACGAGTGCATTGGATCCGATATCGACTCAGAACATAGAAGATGTTCTGGTGAAGCTGAAGAAAGATCGGGAAATGACCATTATTATGGTCTCTCACAGCATCAAACAAATACAGAGGATTGCTGATGTGGTCTGCCTTCTTGTAAATGGGGAGATTGTTGAAATTTTGAAGCCTGATCAGCTCTCTGAGGCTAAGCATCCCATGGCACAAAGGTTTCTGCAGCTTAGCTCTTGAGTGTTTCTTTATGCTGTATATTTAACTTTTTATTTGTTACTGCTGTAAGCCATAACAGGGTATAGTTATAAACTTATGGAACATAATATGCCATGTCAGTTTTAAATCACGTGTTGGTTGTCGCATGCATCCAATTTGCCGACATTGTTTTGATATATGGATGTTGATAATTTGCTTATCTGTAAACTGGTTACTGGAATGCCTCAGTGCTACTTCTAATGGATGCATATGACAATCAATTGAGCTCTTCGAGCTCCTTGAACATGATTTGATTACCTGAACTAAATATCACTATTCTGGAAGATAGGAAACCTTTTGTTTTCTTGAGTATATACAGTTTCTACTTTAACTTGCCCTTGTTTGGTTGCGAAATAATTTGTGCAATACTAGAAGACTTTATGTATGAAATAGATCATTCTATTCCTTGGATTTCTCTCTTAAATTCTCTCTTGGGTAAGCAATAGATTGTCCTCACGTTAAACAAAGTTGTAAATTGGTTCTTCAATGCCTTCCAAGAAGGCTATAGTCATCAGCTAGAGTCTATAGCTGGTATTGGATAGATTGCTGAAATAAATAATGATTAGGTAATTGGAGGAAAACTAGAGCACCTAGAGGTATGAATATTAACAAGTAAAACACAAGAAAGAAATTAACTGAGGAGAGAACTTAATGATTGTCAATGACACCAAAGAAACAATGGGTACAACTTTCTCGGATGCCCTTACCACAAAAACAAAAAAAATAAAATAAAATAAAAAAATAAGAAGAAGAAGAAGAAGAAAACCTTTCTCCATTGAGCTATTCTAATTGAGGACTATCTACCTAATGTAAGATCTAAAATCTCAAGAACATTTTGATACTAGTTGCTGTGTCAAATTCTTGATGCAAGGCAAAGGGTGGATACCACCATTGCAAATACAACAGCAACGCCAATGTGGAGGGCTGTGCCTGCACTAGGAGAATCATTTGCTGGTGCATCTGCAGCTGGTGCATTGGGGATAGGAGGGGAACCAGGGGTTGCAGCAGGAGTGACAGCCCCAGCTGGGGCTTCTGCATTTGATGGGGTGTCCGAGGGTGCAGGAGCCTGACTTGAGGTCGGTGGGGCCATAGATGGAGATGTTGGCGGAGACACGTGTGGAGACATATCTGGGGCCATGGATGGTGTTTGGGATGCATTCTGGCTAGCTGAAGGGGCTCTAGATGGTGATGGAGAAGTTGAATTGCTTGAGGTAGAATTTGTCGTGCCATCAATCCCCAGAGGGATGATAACATTACTGACTTGTAGCACTGACAGATTGTAAGGCTCTGAAGCAATGGACTTAACCAAATTAGACCCAAGTGTGGCGCCTGGCACTGCTGAGCCAAATGCAATACTATCAGTGCTTAGATGTGTTACATTTAGGAACCCTTGTTGGCCTCTGGCCGAACCAGTGGTTTGGAAGAGAGTAGTGAGGATCGTAGTTTTGTTTGATAGTTTCTGGAGTTTTGGGACATCAAAATAATCCAGGATCACGTGCACGCTCAGAATATTCTTTAGGACTTGTGATGATTTCCCAGAAAGGGGGGATAAGTTGCTGTTTTCAACTGCAAGGACTGTGATCGTTTGGCGCCCGTTGATCTCCATTGCCAGGTTAGTTTGGATGAGGTAGCTATTGAAGGTGCTGAAGTCTGGATATTGGCCCAGGACTTGGGTGATGTTGAAGGCATTGGCATTAAGGAATAGAAGAAAGACAGACAAGAAGAGAGGAAGCTTTACACTCATTTTCATCATGTGTCAAAGGGTGTGCTTCAAATGTCTATTTCTGCAAAGCAGAAGGTGAATAGGTGATTTTATATGTACATAAATGAGTGGATCATAAGTGTGCATGGTTTGTAGGAAGGAAGCCTCTTTCTCCTTATTTAGAGGAATTGGTTGGTTAGAAAAGAGGAGAAACTGTTGTGGTGCAAAAGATCAGCATAACAGGTTCTTATCCAACAATAGATAAAACAACTAAAGACAGAAAAGAAAAGTTACTAAATTAAGTTTCTTCATCTCCCAAAATACTAAGAATAAGCTTCTCCAAAGATTAAGAAGATGATCAGCTACTTCTATGTGCTGCAGAAACTAAAGTTCAATAATTGAATAAGATAGTAGTGGGTGCATAGAAAATTGCAAAGTATTCTATTCTGTCAAATATTGGATTCTTGGATGTTGCACTCATGTAGAAGAGCTTGTGACATGACTATTGATATAGTGTAATTTAATGTCTTATTAATTGACTCAACTTTCTTTGGATGTAGTTGCCAATCACTGGGAAAAAAGGCCCATATCTTGTAAATGGATTCTTTTTGTTTATGGGGGCTTGCTAATTTGATTTACAAGAACTGCTATTTTTTTTATTAAAAAAAGACCCATATCTTGTTTTGATAATGGGGGCTTGCTAATTTGATTTACAAGAAATGGTAACATCTTTAAAAAGAAAAAAGAGCCAATTCAAATGAAATAATGAACTTGCAGGATGATTAATGTTCCACAATGTACCTCGTAAAAGCTTTTCCTTTGCATATTGGACAATTTATTACAACTGTGCATATTTTTTAAATGTACCAAATAAAATTAATTGGATAAAAAATTATTTTATATTATGAACGTTTTATTATTTTATGGATTGATCTGAATGGTGATTAGTTAGAAGTAATAATATTTAGATAGCTAAAGAAGATAATGAATTTGGAAAAGAAAAAAGAAGAATACATTGGAGAGAGAAATACCAGCCCATTTTCAATTCTTCAAAGAGTATTGATTACAATGTAAAGCCTTTTTCTCTTCTTTTTTCCCAATTCAACAGCCACAAAACTATGAGCATGTATCTGATTTTGAAGCTTTATTTGCATAATTATTAAAAAAAAAAAACAAGAGGTGGAGAAAATGAAAAGAAAGTATGCTATACATGAACTTGTCAATAGCATACAAATGAGATTGTGAGTAGTAGAAGATTTTGCAATTGAAATCTTCTATATGGGCTTGAGGCCATGTCTGAGTGCAGCCTCCCACACAACATCAATCTGATCGACATTGATAGCCCCAACCTCATGGTGTTTCCAACCTTCAAGAAGATGAACTGCCCCTCCTGCATGGCAAGCATGAACCACTCCTCTTCCCATTGTGTACTGATAAATAAATAAAAGACAAGAAAATCCAAACTTAAAAAGTGATTGATGTACGTTAGGAATAAAGCACAACACTCGAGAAAATGAACACAAAGGTTTACGTGGTTCAGAAGTTCTGACCATGCCACGGCCAACAAAGAGAGAATTCACTAAACTACAGGTGTAAAACCTCTCATATGAACCCTTGCAGGCTCGAAAACGGGCATTTTTTATTGTTGGCCTAGAAATTTACATACCATACAATGTGCTCATAGAGTGCATTACTAGGTTTTCGTTTCGTCTTGGTGATTTGAGTTTAAAATTCTGACTAAAGCTCCATAACATGATATATATGTAACTAGTAAGGCATTACTAGGTTTTCATGTCTCTTGTTAGACGCTAATCATGAGTTATGGCTCTCACGTACTGCTTAGCTTACAACATAACAATGCTATTGCCCAAGGATTAATATTTCAGTTAGTGCTGCATGTCTGTTTCACAACATAACAATGCTATTGCCTAAGGTTTAATATTTCAGTTAGTGTTGCATGTCTGTTTCACAACATAACAATGATATTGCCTAAGGTTTAATATTTCATTTAGTGTTGCATGTTTGTTTCAACTTTGAATTTAATGGGATAAGCATGTGACAACAAATAGAGAGAACAGGGATGTGAAGATTTATATATACCTCACATGATCCAAGTCCCTCAACATCATCTGGGAGTCTCATTGCTGCCAGCTTCCCATAAGTGCAGTCTCTTCTAAATGGGATAATGGGTGGAACCACAAACTGGTGAAAATGTGTTCCTGATGGAGCCCAATACTGTTCTCGTGGTGTCGTCCACTTGCCGATAATCCATGTCTGAAAATTTTGACAGGAGTTAAAACTGTGCATGAATTCAAGACTGGACATTCAAATATTCTGAGGCATCAACTACTCAACAAACTTCTAAAGTAAATTCTTGGGTTCTAAGTAGAGAAATTTAGCTCTCTTTTCCCTGTGTGTTTCCCTCAAAAATTACCCAAGTAGCAGTATTCTGTGGTTTCAATGATGAGCAGAATTATCTGCTTTGTCTTCTTGTTGTCAGCAGGCTGTGAGTGCTGTAACTTGAAGCGATTAAAACAAAAAATTACCTTACAGTGCTTAGCTGCTTGATGCTTGGTAATTTGAACTAAATATTGTTGGCAGTCCACAGGTGCTTCTTTCTGAATCTTGATGAATCTCTCTGTGGAGAGAGTTAGCATCTGTTTTGACACAATACACATGTCAGAGTTAGAGTAAATATTAGTCCAAATACAACAAATTCATATGGCCTCTTGCATAAAGGACTGGCATGACTTTTAACTTCTTATTTGTGGTGAGAACCAATTGAACTGATTACAACTATATTCCAGAAATCTAACTGTAGAGGGGCCATTAGATTTGAATAGAAAATTTCTGCAAACCACATAATCCTATAAGTGCACTTACCAAAACTTTAACCTTCCGACGAGTAAGGTAGAGAGCAATGGCCCTGCCAAGCTTAGAAGTAGCCCCTGTTAAGAATACTTCTTCGACATCTTGAGGAATATCGTGTAGGATCACAGCAGCTGTCAGGGTGTTTCCATGAACCACTCTGACTTTAAGGTTGGGATGCTTGTTAGTAAAGAGTGTCCCACCTCCATTCAGACCTTCATTCTACAATGAAATTTCATTCATGAAAACAATGATTGCATGGTTCTGTGTCGAAGGATATCTTTGGATAAAAAATTCATAATGGACATTTTACATATATCCTCACACCCTTGGAGGAACCAAAATCTATCCAACACTGTCTATCTAGATGCATGTTGGATACATTACAGGTGGGCAAGTAATAAGCCAAATGTTATGTCAAAAACATAGACATTGTGAAACATATATATGTGGGGAGGAAGAAACAAGACTCACCTTATTCAATGCAGCAAGGCTAATAACCTTAACTCCAAGTTTATCTGCTTTAAGGATAGCATCTTCTATTTGATTATTTATGCCTTCTTTAGCAAAAGGCAAGAAATACTGCAAAACGTAAAACGATGAAAGCTCCAGGTACAGAAAATAGTAGAATTAAGTACTCTGCCAGTAATATAGGTAAACATTCAAATGTTTCTTATCTTGGTTAAACTTATAGATCAGAAGACCATAATCTATATTCATTGTTTTGGAGAAATTTTTCTATATTTGGATTTGTTTATTTTACCGGCAGACCTTGGTTGTGTTTAAAGTGCAACTCCAGATTTACAACACTTTTCTGATTAATATGCATGGTTAAAGTTCCTCAAAATGGAAGCTATTCTATCTTGTTTCATGTTACTTTGGGATGTAAAGCAAACTAGGAAATTAAAAGAGCTACCTGGAAACCAAATCTTGGCACAGCCCAGGTCTGGTGCAATCTCCCTCTGAGATTATAAAAGCTGAACAAGAAGGTCTTAGACTTCGCCCACATAACAAGCATCACCATATATGTACCAGGCCACATTGGAAACAAGAAGGGCTTTATACTGAAAGGTATTGAGTTGAAGGATCGGAAAACAAATGGAGCATGCATTGCTGACATAACATCCACAACATGTGCAAGAAACACAAAATCTGGTACTCTACTATCTGCAATTTGATTTCATAAGAATCCAACTGTTAGAAGATATGATAAGGACAGAGATATCCATGCATAGGAAGAGAATGATTACAAAATTCTTGTTGAAAGACAGCTCAATAAAAATGATGACACCAACTTCCAAGTAACACATTCGACCTCCTTGAAAGAAATTTGCTAAGGAATATTTATCTCTGGGTATATAACTAAAAGAGTATAGTGGGGTCCGAGATGATATTTGACAGTTACTAAAGATATAGCATTTGTCTGAAGGTGAAAACTTAGTGAAAGCTATTTGTATCTATATTAAATATCTTGGCAATGCTAGAGGCCTTCAATATGTTTGTGAGTTCTCATGGAAGAAGTTAACATTAAGATGAAAGAGACTAACTTGTCCTTGAACTAATTTCTCTGTGAAGATCCCAAGAATTGGTGTTTGCTGTCTTCCATAACTCATCATACAAAGGCATGAAGAGGCAAAAATTCGTTCCCATGTCCGTGTGGTGAAGACTGTGGTATCTGTAGAGTGAAACAGGAAAAGCAATGTAGTTTTTAAGAACAAATTTATGTGGAAACATTGTAATTTAAACTCCATTCCAGGGATGTGATCTTGAGGGCCCTATATGTTGGACACTCATTGAGAAGTTGGCAGCAGAACCTTGCTGATTCTCTGAATCTAGAGTCAATGAAAATAGTCGGGAAACTACTAGAAATTGGAAGAAAAACAATGTTGGAATCTTTTTTATTCAATGAGCTAACTTGAACGGACTTCAATATATGAACTTATATAGCTTGACTAACCTAACTAAGCCAAAAATCATGAGAGCTCAGAAAATCAAACATGGAAAGGGCATGTGCAAGGGTACAATGAGTTTTGGCCTCATAACCCCTCTGTTTCTCTCAAAGTAGTTTCACAGAGATATTGCATAAATTTTTGACATTCCAATTCCTTCCCGATACTTCCCAAGGAAAATATCGAATTGGATTCCAAATTGACGGGTTAGTGTGAGCTTATCCATGCATTGGGCGGAATCCCTTTCACAGATATATTGCATAAATTTCTTTTTATTTTCAGCCACAAATTTGAAATTCTAACAGTATGGTATATGAGTCTTTCTCTTGTGGCATGAGTTAAAAGAACAAAATGGTATCAAGCAAAAAAGCAAACAAGATAAGTTCCTAAATGTGCAAGAAGTTCAAGAAAATAACAATTGGTACAAATGAACAGAAAAATCAGATGGATTGAAAATAAGAGATGAATGGAGTCTTACGTCGGAGTACGGATAAGATATTTGAGGAGAGGAATAGTGTCAAAGAGGTGACAAGGAAAAACTTCAACATTGCAGTGCCCCAGACACTGAAGAAAATCAAAGACCAAAAGATAACTGTACATCAGGCTTATTGATCCGTATCCAATGAAGGCAGTTCCCAAGGTTGGAATTCCTACAACCACACAAAGTAATAGATGTTCCAAGAATGTTGCATGCTCAGCTGCAGCCACAACAATCATATAGAAAACAATTAACTATATTATATGCTTGATTCGTCGTAAAGAAGAATGGGAGAAATTTTATTCCATTGTACAATATTTACCTGTGAAAGGATGCAGAACTTTAGAGCTATGATGGAGCCAGTGGTACTGTTGAAATAAATTAGGGGAATGTAACAACCTGTGCAGCCAGTAATACAGTGGCTCTGAGATTCCCATGTGGAGTATGAGGCAGCAGAGAATACCCCTCATGTCCCAGATGGGAAAATTGGCTAAGGAAGGGAAACTCAAATACAAGAATGAAGCAGCAACAGCTTGAAGTATCAGATAGTTATCCCTGTTGCATGATTAACACAAGAATGAAGAACTCATGCCTAAGACACCAAAAATTAAAAAATAATAAAAATAATAATTATAGGAGCACAAGAATTGGATTCTTGGATATCATACCAATGCCATTCTGCATCGATTTGCTTAAATTCCACGCCTTGTTGATTGATTTGGCGAGTACGATTAAGGAAAAACATAGAAGCATAGCTGCTCCACAGCTGATGAACAAGGGCTCTGAGGCCAAACAAGATGAGAATATGCAAGCACCAAGTATCATTCTTGGTTTCCCCCATGTAGATAGCATATAGGACTTTTGCAACTAATGGACCATACAACAGATACTGTTCCAATGAATAGATAAACAAACACAAGAAAAAAATAATTAGATTCTTTGAATCAAAGGGAATGAACAAACTAAAACAAAAAAGGGCAGAAGGTAAAAAAGTGCATGCCTTGAAACTATCCAAATTCTCCCATGGCCAAGCAAATAAAGGAGCTTCCTTTTCATTTGGAATATTGCAAATTTTCTTGTTCTCCATCTTTCTTTGCTCCTGTTCACTGTCTTGTGTCTGCTTATGGAGCTCAGGGTGATTTTAACTATGTTGGCAGAAGAAAAACCAGACTATATAGGAACAGAAAATGAAGAAGGCATGCAATTAATGGATTATTATGAACTACAATGATGACTTCTTTAATGGAAGCTCTGCTATCCTTTCCTTTTCTTATTCTTTTTGATACCACTTTCAACACTTCAGGGTCTTATATATAAGAATGGTTAAAAAGGTAGCCTCTTCAAGGACCCTTATGCCAGAATGTAGAGAATTCTTGATTCTAAATTCCCTTTAAAAAGAAAAAAGAAAAAACTTCTGCAATTTTCACCTGCTAAAAAATTGACATTCACCAAAACTTGCACAATTTCAACACATTTGTGCTGAAATATATATCTGACGGCTGTGGATGGTGCCGTCCCGAATCGAAGAAATTTAATGGGATTGAGAAGAATATGAGGCCAACAGGGAGATGGTTGGCTGCCTAGCAAATAAAACTTTTAAGTAATTTTGTTGGTGGATTGCAGATTGCAGTTGAGATGTTGATAGATTGTCTTCAACTAGAAGCTTATAGCTTTAATTAATCTAACTAGTTCTCATTCAGTTCACATGTTTAAAATAATAAACTAAAAGATTTCAGGACAAAGTTGTAACAAGGGACACTTAGTACACCTCAACATTAATAAATGTCAGAATTTAAGCCATAATTCATTAATAAAAGTAACACTAGTGATGTTCAAATAGTGTTCATAGATTTTGTGTGGTAAACGTTGTAGGGTTGGGGACCAGCATTTTAGGCATTGGTCTTAACTGATTTCCTACCTAACAGCCCCATATACTTGGGACCTCTTTTTGGCTTTGGGTTGTGCGTTTTGTACCATCATTGTGCATGCATGTTCAAAATTTCTGCATGCACACTGGACAGTGCACCCCCTCCTCGGTCGGGTCAAATCTTCAATCAGGTAAGGTAAAAAAACAAATTAATTTATTCGATATTCAATTTCGTGATTCATCGTTAAAAATTTATTTGAACTTGATTAGTTAACTTAATAAAAAAAATTAAATATATTTTTTCATTCAATAAAATTTAAAATTCGACTCGATTAGTGAAAAAGTAAAAAAATATATATATAAAAAAAAACCAAGTTATATGAGCTCAATTCATATCGATTTGATTAATAATCAAATCAAACTCAAATATAATTCTTAAAACTCAATAAAAATTCAAATAAATCTAAACATTAATGTTTTCGACTCGACTCGATTCTTTAATACTCTGACGTGGTCAGATATTTTTACACCAAATAGCGATGATAATAAAATACTAGTAGCGAAACCCACAAGTATGCAACAGACATTTATCCTTCATTTCTATTTTTTTCCCCATTTTGTGTCACAACTCACATTAGTATGCAAATAAATTCGCCTTTTTAACAGTTTCCTTAATATTCTGAATATTTGTTGATTTTAATCTTTAGCAACTGAGTTCAAGAAAATAGGGCTCACTCATTTTGGGTTTATACCCATCCGGTGGACTTTCAGAGTTCAGGTGTGGCAGATCTGGCAAAATTTAATTTTTGGGCGGTTCCTTTGGCGTATCCTCGGCGGTGGACAAGTAATATTAGAATGAACCAACTTATAAGTTATAAGCCGATTAAAATATAATATAGATATTTGAAAATTTATAAAATATTATTAATTATTCGATAAAATCTTTGGAGATGAGTTTATAAAATATTTAAAAGAAATGGTGACGTCAACTGATATTGACAATTTAATAAACTCGTACTATAACTTATAAGTTTTAAAAACTTATACAGTATGCTAAATAAGCTTATTCAAACACGTTTGAAATTATTTTAGATCATACGTTTTAAAGTATCGCAATTTACGGCTACACACCAAGTGTTACGTGGTCCATAACTAGATATGAAAATTTGTATAAATTTATATATAAAATTATTAAATTTTAGTAATTTTTATCGCTCTAAAATATTAATAATACCTTAGTATCTACTATTTAAAAAACAAAATCTTGTTTCCTGTATCTATTTTTTGGCTCTGTCCTTATTTACAATTAAATATTTATTTAAAAAAAATATTTTATACACTTAATGTTTATTTAAAATATAAAATTAAAAATAAAACACTATTCCCTCATCTTGCATAAATAAATTATTTTTTACTTAATTTTGTGTTTTAGATAAGTGTCGTAAAAAATAATTTTTTATATATTTTTGTATTATTATTTTTTAAAAGTGGTTGATAATTAATAGTATTTCATTGATATTGTAATTTTGGGAGGAAAACATCCTTAGTACATTGTGCTTATGCAGTTTGCACCTATGAAATATGGGACTCTCAATAATTCACCACTGAACACAAATATTCAAAACAAAACAATTTCAAAACCATTTTTGGGCAACCAAATTTATTGCCAAATTTTAATAGGATAATAAATTTATTATAATAGCGAAAGAAAGTGAAATAATTTAAAAAAATATATATTTTCAACCTAGTGTTACGAAATGGTTCAGCTTCAACTCCAATATTTCCACGAAAATTAATTAAGAATTCAAGATTCACTTGCAGTGAAAATAAATAAAAAATTATAATAATAGAGATATTTTCATATTATAACGTATTTGAATTTTACCTAAACCCGTAGCAATCAAACGAGATACGATAGTATCGATATAACTCTCATGCGATTTTTTAATTAATTTATATTTATTAAAAATATAAGAATTAGTACACAATGTGTTGGAACCCAACTCCACAGACAGGCATTATGCATGAACATGGGACCTTGACCATTAATTAAGAAAAGAAGAAATTAAGGAAGGTTAATTTCGTGTTACATCCTCTCAAGAAGTCCTTATCGCACTGTGACTGATGTATGTGTATAATCAATAATCACAATACAAGTACTTTTTTAAAATTTGAATAATAGCCACCTAATAAATATTAGTCAATTTAATTTCACTATTTTAGTACAAAAGTTTAAATATTAATTGTTTTGCTAAGGATTAGGTTTGATCAAAGATTTCGCCTGTGGTATGCTTGCTTGTGGGATTGTTTTGGAAAAATCCATCTCACAACTCATTTTTTCCACATCGTGTGTTTGTTTATGAGTTTTTTTTTTTTTTTTTAAATCACAATATGTTTTTTCACTTTTTAAAATTATATTTATATTCAAATATATTTTCATATAAAAAGATATGTTAAATTAATTGTAATTATTACACTTTTATCTCTTATTTATATATTATTCTAAAAAAGTGTATCCATATTGAAAAAATATATATAACATCAACTGTAATTATTATTGTTTTATCTTTTATCCAAACACACTTTTAAAAATTATTAATATTTCTCTGGAAATATTTTTATTTCACTTTTTTCCTAAAAAATAACATATCTCTCATATTAAACCTTTTTTTTTTAATTTTTAGTGATGTGAATTGTGATATATACATGAGGTTGTTTTCCCTGAGGGTGTCTTTATTTTTATGGGAAAAAATGGGGAAGAAATGATTGACAACTCAAGGGAAAAACTAAGAAAGATTATAAAGAATCTCTATATATTTGATAACCAAAATAAATAAAAAATCATGAATTAAATAAACTAGGCATAACATGCAAGGTTTGAGGTCTTTCTTCAAAACTCATTTCTACTTTAGTGTTAATTAGGCTTCGGTTAAGAAGGTTGAGGCTGCAAATTTTTTTAAAATATGAGATTTTATTAGTTGAATTATGAATATTTGTTTTAGTTAAATTTGGGCGTATGTATCTTATTATCATTTGTAATGAATTAGTAATTAATATAAAAAAATTGCTATAGATTTTTTTAAAAAAAAATCTATTTATAATTTGATACCTTCCATCTGCCAAAAATTTATGTTTTGTTTGGTTTTATTTCTGTTTGTTTCGATAAAATTATTTTGAGAGAATGTATTTTGATAGTGGGATTGGAGAATATATGGATAATAAAAATCCGTTTGAATGTTTTGTTGGAAAAAATGATATGATATATTTTGGAAGATGTGTTTCACTGTAAATGTTTTGTAAATATTGTTTGTTGTAATTAGTAAAAGATATTTTCAACTGTATATATTTTGTCAATATTATTTTGTTGTAGTTAATGGAGAAATAATGAGTATATAATTATTTAAATATTATAATGAATAATTTATATTTTTGGAAAATGAAAATACCATTTTCAAAAAATATAAGTGGCAAATGTATTTTTATTTATGGAAAAGAAAAATACTAAAATAGAAATAAAACCAAAGAAAGCCTTAATTTTCTACTCCTAAACAAAACTCTCAATTTTTCCAAAAAAAAAAAAAATTGATGATAACCTTATTAAAACATAATATTTATTTAGGTTTATTTGAATTGATGAATTTGAAATTCTTAATTTTAAATTCATCAATCTAAATAGTATTTCAAATAGGAGAATTTGAAATTTATTGTATCATAAAATTATTCGAATAAGCTCAAAGAATTTATTATTATTGATTTAAGATCCTTAACTTCAAAATCTATTAATGCAAATATAATTTTAAATGAGAGGATTCGAAATCCATTATATTATAAAATTATTTAAACAAGGTTAAAGAATTAGTTATTATGAAATTGAAATTCTTAGTTTTAAAATTCATCAATTCAAATAGTATTTTAAATTTTTAATTTAAAATTTATTATATCATAAAATTATTCAAATAAAATTAATAAATTTATTATTATAAATTTAAAATCAAATCCAAATAGTATTTCAAATGGTATTTCCGGTTGTCACGCACAACACGCTTTCTTCAAGCCAAACCTAAATGTTGTTCGTCAACATTTATTCACCTAGTTGCTAATTTGTCATTTCAAAATTTTAATTGCCAATATCAATGTGTTTTAATTGCAAGACTAAAAATAACATTATCTATTTGTAAACTTTTTTTTTTCTGTGATCACGAAAATCACATGATGTAATATCATTAATTTTTAAACAACTTAATTTGGGGATCAGTATTACTTTAATGACCCGATCCTGATGAGTAGGTTTAAATGATCTCTACGATCCATGGGTGATTGAGGACTAGTCTGGTCCAAAAAATAATATGTGCGATTACGAAAGACCTGTGAGATAAACAAATATTAATCAGTTGATATTATTTTCGACGATTAAAATCCTCCAAAATTTAAATTAATTTAAAATCTTTTAAGTTGTAATGAACATATTAAATAGTTTAGTTATAAAAAGCTTATTACCTTTGGACAATAAAAAATTTAATTATTTATAGTAGAGTTTTCACTAGTATCTCACATGATCGAAATAAGCGTCTTAATCCACGAGCCTCCAGTGTCACGTTAGGTCATAAATAAATAGTTGCGACGGTGGATCAGGTCGATCATATCATGTGGGGTCGGCTTTGAGGGGCAAATCTGGTATTTTATCACTTCTCATATCACAACTAAAAAGAATAAGGCGATAACAATCCTCACATCAATATTGTGTGAGATGAATACATTGAACCCAAAATCTCACACTCTTAATTCTTTGAACAAAACTCAATCGCCCAGTGGACTTGTAGACCTGATCGTCAGCTTCTGACAGTGTCTAGTCAGCTAAAGTCAATTTAGGATGGCTCTTAAATTAACTCGTACAAATACTTGGCATCAACTATTCCTCATTAAATCTACCACCATAGCTAACATTACAAAGGTACAAGTTTTCGACCAGAACATTTAAGAAGAATAATAAAGGCATTGCAAATTGCAAAGCATGGGTAATAGGGTATCCCATAACCTTGCTCGAAATGCTACTATAGGTCAAGAAAGTTTAGAAGATTTATATGAATTTTGTAATTTCAGATATTCCATCTTTGTACGAATAATATTTATATCGTTTTTTTTCAAATTAAGCCAAAAAAAAAAAGAAAGAAAGAAAAGTTAGGCAGATAATGAAATCTCCATAGCCCTGCAAAAGTAATTATTCTCAAATTACAAGATTAGTACAAAATTATATAGTTAATTAGCTATATAACATTATGTGTTTTAAGGGATTATGATGGTTAACTCGTTTGAAAACCTGTAATAAACCTGAATCCTGCATCCGCAATTGCATTTGGTAGTTAATTATTATTGTTATTGATGTGTATAACTTTGAACTTTTTCGAATTCTTAAAAACTATCTCCTCGCAAACCTTACTCGTCATGAGTTGATTACTAGATGGGTTTATGTATGTAATAGAAAAAACAATTAGGAGTTTCGGGTCCTGAGTAGATCTGGGGATAATACTCTAACAATGGTTGATTACTAAATGACTTTTTGCCGGGGATTGATTATTAGATGTGTTTCTACATGCGATACAAATAAATTCCTCGAGTTTAAATAGTTTTGAAATAATCATCGAATGCTCAAGTAAAAATTAGAGCAAGAGATAATAAACAAAGGACATAAAGCTATAAAATTCAAATAAATGGCACACCACAAAATAACGAGGAGTGGGAGTATTTATAATTTTCTGATATATGGGGATAACACTCCAACAAGAATTGATTACTAGATGTGTTTTTATTTGTGATTCAAATAATTTTTCCGGGCCTAAGTAGTCCTAGAATAACCTCCACACTTAAATTAAAATTAGCGTAAAAAATACTAAATAAAGAGCATAAAGTCATAAAATTCAAGTAAATGACATACAACAAAATAATAAGGAATGAGAGTATTTCTATTTTTCAAATGTATGATTGTAATTTGGTGTGGTGCATTAGGTAAACTTTTAAGGTTATATGAATATATGAGCTTGAATCGTTTTTTTGTTAAAACTCTATAAATCATGACTCATTTATTATTATTATTTATAAACGTGTATACCTAATTTATATCTTTTTAAAAGTGTAGAACAAGTATTAAAAAAAATTAATTAATGTAATATTAGGAGGGAACCCTAAAATCTGTTAATAGAGGCTAGGACTGTGCCCAACTCACCTATATGTCGATCAACCTATTTTTGACTTTATATTGTACAGTTGGGAAACCACATTAATAGGGGGAGTTTGATGTATTAAATTGAAGGAGAATTTTGATATATTTTTTTTTGATGATAAAAATATCACGCCGAATACCTAATTGGACCTTGATTTAACCAAATAGATGAAGAAGAAAAAAAGTGAAAGACATAATATCAATCTCAACGACCACGAATTCAATGTTAGTACTTAATAATTATTATTATTATGAGAAATAGTTAGATTCCCAATATTTTGATGGATTTCAAATCAAAATTTAAAGATTGAGGTATTCACTGTCATTTAAAGTTGACCTCACTGACCGCTTTAAAATACAACTTCAAATGCTTAATTACACCTAACACCTCCTCATCCACTTCAACTACAAAAAGAATAGTTTGGTAAAATCTTATTATTTTATAAAATTTTATAAAATTTAAAAAGTGTCTTAATTTTTTTTTAACTAAAGTGTTTGATAAAGATTTTAATAGATGACGTTAAAAATGAAATGTAATAAATAAAGGGGATTCAATTTATTTTTGAAATCATAACAAACTCACTTAATTTGACAATATAAAGTATAATTTATCATATTTAATATATAAGTTTCATAATTTTTATTTTAGTCTAGTACTCTCCAGTAAGTGAAGCGTAATCCTAAAGTTTACAACTAAATTTGTAATTCCCAAAATTTAGTTGACATCTTTTTGATTCACAATGTTATTATCTTTTAACTTTTACAAAACTTTCATAAAACAAGAACCGCTGCATATGGACGTGAAAATGCGATTATTCGATCCAAATGTACGTTTTTGCCTAATCAATGAGCAAAGCAAATACAGTGGGCTGGAAAATATCGACCAAAAATATGCAGAGAGCCCACCAAGGAAAACCCAGAAATGGGTCTAAATCTTATTCGATTCAGTTAGATGTGACTTTTCCAAATCTGATATCAGAAGTTCAAATCCCACACAGCGTGATTTGTTCTTCGTAGGTCGTGCGGTTCCTTGCAATACCGAAGAAAAACCACAAATATTATTCTGCTTCTTTAAATTCAACTAACTTGTTGTCTACGTTTCCAAAACTTGCTAGCAATCTCGTCATAAGATATCAGTTGCATCGCGCTGTCATCCTATCAGAAACATAGATTTAAAATGAAGATGCCACAGCTCTCATCATCTATCATTATTGTAATCCTCAACTTTTGTCACGTCTTCTTACATGTTTGGACCTTAAATTTTAATATAAGAAAAAATACTAAAGAAATTTTAATGCTCCTTTAATTTTTATTTTTGGTCTTTTTCTTACTAAAGTTCAAAGTCCAAACATAACCTTAGTATAAACAAGGACGAACTTTTAAATTCACATCATGCTTCACAAGCAGTAATCAAATATCACATTGAAGCGGCCACTGAAACAACTAAAATCCATATTACTACCATGCTTCCCAAATTTATTTAGATTATGAGCAAACATAGCAAAAGATAGATATCAAACATTAACATTTATTTTAGCAGCACATAGTTTACTTATGACATCACATCAAAAACTTGACTAGGCCTTGCCAACACCTGAACCATAACCTGACCCGGCACCATAACCGGAGCCCAGTTTCAGCTCATTGGCAAGTCCTGCTCCAGAATCAGTGGCTTTACCCTGAGTAGCAATTGACTCAATGGAAGCAGCTGCATTTGAAGCTACCTTAACAACATCATTTAAGGCTTATGCGACCACATTGGAAATTTTGCCAGAGCCCGAGCCATATCCATACCCGGATCCAGATCCAGCACCATAACCAGATAAATTGTTTTTCGTTTCTGACATTTCTTTAGTAACAATGGCTCTTATAATTTTTGCTAACCAAAGATTGCTGTTTATGTACAGATAAAATTAGAGCCAAGTTTCACTAATGTAATCATTACTCTACTGTGCGTATTTACAGCCATGGCTAATTTTTTTGCCTAAAGTGGAAAGAAAAACCATTGTAGATTGGCTGGTGTGAGAAATGATAAGGAATGTCACTTTCCTTGCCAAGGACTCATCACCTATGCACTATAAACAATGCTTAAATAGCCAAATCTCACCTAAAGAATCCATAATGAAAGCAATGTAAGCATACGTGCATATCGCAATTGTGTCTCAGATTTCAACACTTTGATCACACAGTAAGCTTAAGTTAGCATCGCTATGCCGCAATCATTAACCCAACCATGTAAGCTTCTACACGTATAATTACTATAAGAAACATCATCATTTTTAAGGCCACCTTGTTATATTTTACTTTGACCCTTAAATCACAAAAGTTTATGGTCGGTTCTCCCAAAAGAGAAAATAAATGAAATTTAAGAAACAAAATAATTTTTAGCGGCCTATTTTCTTGTACCACACAAACTCATGTATAGATGAAAGCACATAAATTTGCAGGAAACCAACATGAATTAAAAGAATTGCAAAATGATAGATAGAACTCCAATTTCTAATTTATAGGCTGTCAAGGAACAATAAGCTAGATTTCTAACTCTTTTGTTCTGAAGATGCAAATGAATAAACAAACCTCAAGTGCATGTGTATTCTGGAGAAGTATCTTCGCACAGGTTAGTGCAGCTATCTATCAACTGTACAAATCAAAGTGACTAATGGTCTATCAAGCCTACTTGTGACTTAGCTGCTTCATTTCATCACTTGAATTCTTCAAATTTTAGAGGCTGCTTCCGTGCACCAAAGCTAACATGTTAGTTGCATAACAAACTGCATTTTAAATGTGAGAGCGCATCTGGCGACAAGAGATGCATCAAGAAATGTGTCCAAATTCAACTCAAGAGTTCACCTGTGTACTCTCTGTTTTATATTTTTGGAGCTCTTCCTGGGCACATATTAGCCTACACAAACGAAATGAGTTTGATTACAGATATTTCAATCCAGCAAGCTTGATTATTACGTATATTATGTGTAGACATGCATACCTCCACTGCAAATCAGTTATCTCGCTGAGTAACTCCTTTTCCCTATCATGAGCGGCCTCTAACTACAAAAGAAAATTGAATGGTAAAATGTATACTTGAGAATAGTAAACCAAGATGTATCAAATCCTGAAGATTATAGCTGAAAATTTTAAGAATGCAAGGGGAATGTATTGGAACTCAATTGTCAAACAAACCCCAAAAATGGTTTCGATCTAGGATTTAGTGAAAGAAAGTAAATAAGAAAATCAAAATCAGTTGAAATCAAATTTTCTTACCATTTTTCTAAGAAAGTAAGTTTAATTTTAAATATTAATAAATGTACATGAATATTATGAAAAAAGAAAAGAAATAACAAAATGTACAAATACTCTAATATTACTATACGCTTTCCTTAATGATTTTTTTTTTAAAGAGAAAGAAAGAAAGAAAGAAAACCTTCGTTAAAATGAAAGATCCAAAAGAAAAGCATAAACGTAAGACCAGGTGAGGTGGCATAAAGACAGAAGAAGGCAGACACATAGACTAGCGCGCGCACACACACACACATCTAAAATCATTTTCCCCAACTCAGCATCCCCAACCCCCAAGCAAACCTATGAAAAGAAAAAAAAAGAAAAAGACGAAGAAATGAAATTTCCGAAGAAAGAAGATTAATGTTTTTTAAATCTGCTTGAGACTGATATCTATAGAGAGAATCCAAATGCACTGGCTAGCTACATGTGAAGGGGAAAGTTGCCGCTACAAATCATATACTTGGTTAGTGTATAACCCTATAAACATACCAAGGATTTCTCTGTCACAGCTGCGTTTATCGTTGTGTATCCTATATCTGCAAAGATGGCCAGTCACAATAACTGTGAAAGATGTCTATTTATAGAAGATAGTAATTGCAGCTGCATTAGTTGCTGATACCTGTAGAATCACCAACAGCTACTTGCTTCATTAGACTAAGAATAGAATCCTGTTGGAGAAAAAGTAAAGAAACTTATTGCAGACTTATATAGAATAACAAAAGAAACAATTACATTTTACTTTCGAGAAGAACCATTACCCTTTCAAGAATATTTGTCTGCAGAACAGACTGCAGAGTGGGGAAAAGTGCATGAGCAAGAGGATTTGACCGAGTAGCATGAGAAGGCAACGGTGAAGAAATGGCAGGATGTTGAGCCATCACCTAAACATTCATAATATTCTTTTAAGACATTGCATAAGAAACCAACATATATGTCATTGCAGCAAGTTCAAGAAACATAAAAGGTAATAAGCTGACTTAGAATACAAATTTGACAGTTTTCAACTTGTGTATGCCTCAGCTACCAAATGCATAACTTTTTATCCCCTTAGGGCTCCCATGAACAACAAATAGCAGACACTGGTTATTCATAACCAAGTTGAGGTAATCACAAGATATGAAATCTTAGTAACTCTCAGGATAGATACATTGGATGAAGTTGAATGATAGATCAAATATACACAATAAATAACAAAAGGCAGTGACTCAGGATACAACGGCGATGCAAAATAATTACCAATTGGGTTTCAGAATTTTAAATTTTAGTTCATTTGAGAACAAGCATTATCTATATTGACACACAAGAAACTCCTGCCCTTAAGTAATCTCCTGACTAAACTTGCCACATTTACTGACCAGAAAACCAACACACAGTGAGGACAACTGGAACACCTTTGGGAAGATATATAATTCTAGCAAACAAGCTGCAAGAACACCAATCAGGAAAAAAGAGAAAAAAAAAGAAAGAAAAAATTACTTCCAACTAGACTAGTTATGAAAGTAACTCAAACCTTATATTTTAAAAAGTTGAAAACATACATTTTAAAATATTGGTGCACAAACAAACCCCATTGTGAAATTGAACCTCCTGACAAGACTTGCTAAATTCACTGGCCAGCAAACTAACATGGAGTTAGGACAACAGCAAGATCTTTGCAACAACTCCCAGTTATAAAAATTTTGGCACTTTTTTGTTTTTTGTTTTTTATCACATTCTAAATACAATTAAAAATCAATGGAAACCACTTAACTTAGAACTCTCATTTGATTTAAGATAAGAAATGTTAGCAAAACTATAGTGCATGGGAAACAATGGAGAAAAAATGTATGTCATGAGCTTGAAAGAAATATAGTATCCTTGATGTCATAATACAGATTTTTACACCAACCTGCACGCTGTGGCTTTTCTGTAGCATAGGAGCTGGAACCACCTAAAGAAAGAAATAATTAATTTGAAATAAACGTAAACAAGAGACCACACAAGACCTGAATAGTAACCTTTTCCATCTCAACATTCTCTGATGTAACCTTAAATCGTCCTTTCTGCCTAATAACTGGATTTTTTGCCTTCTCATCAACTTTATCACCATTGACTGCATCATAAATATGCAGATAATAAAGAAAGCACATAGTATTAACACAAATCATACCAAAAGTTGTGTTCATAGAAAGACAAAGTTCTCAGCAATATATTCGACTTGCCTGATGCGTATGAACCTTTCGATAATATTTCTGGGTGAGCATTATCTAATATTTGCAGATTCGTAATCCCACTACTTGACAAATTCTGTAGCTGATGTTGGACTTCGTCTCTAGGACTACAAATCCAAATACTTTGTCAAGATAAACAGGAGACATACTCTTAAAGGAAACTCTGAAGCAAACTTCACAGTTAAAGAACTTGAGAAGCCAAGAATTGTTAATGTAACTAGATCATCCTTGGATAAATATTACCAAGAAAATTCATGCAATGCATTTAGGTCTTAAACTACTGCAAATGAGAAGACACTGTCAAAACTTTCTTCAACCTGATGGGTAGGACATTATATATATATATATTAAGAAAAGGCGGAAAAGACTCCAATACATAACAATATAAAAGAAAAAAAAAAGAGGCACGTAGAGAAAGAAAAAGAACAGAGGGCAAGAAAAAAGTTAGACCTCTCAACATCTTCTATGCATCCTAAAACTCAATTTTTTTAAACTGAGAAAATGCTGAGCATTTCTTAGTCTAGTTACCTACTTGAACTAGCATAATCAAAGATATACAAGGCAAAAATTAATCTAAGGGACCATAAATAGGAAAAGTTCACAGTTATATGAGAAAGCCATAAAACAATAATGTCGTGTTTGTGCCAGAACCTGTATTCTCAATTGTTCAAAGATATATATGTGGGTATGTGTTTCAATGCCATTAAAGGCCATGAATTAGAAATTTGAGGGATCAGCATTATTTAAGAATGCCCTATCATTTGTTAACTTCAAACGAAGCAGGAAAAAAAAAAAAAAAAAACAGCAAGAGCAAACATGATCTTTTTTCTAGACCACAACATTTGTCTCGGGCATGTAAAGTTATTTTTTAAATAAGCATCTTCACAATCTTGTTGTGAACAAAAAACCTGCAGCATGTCTGCCATTCTGGCAGTGAAAAAATAAAGAGAGGATAAGGAATGGGGAAAAGGAACTATAATACATTTTTTGGTAGAAAGGGAAAGGCAGAGGAGAGTCTGTCTATCCTTCAGGGCCTATATTCTCAAACCCCATACCTTGACGAAGTTGGAGTCCTCATAATCGATATATCAATCAGACTACAACTGAGATTTTAAGCATAATGATAAGTAAAGGACATCACGTTTCCCCTGGCCATCTTATTACCGTACTACCAAAACTAATATGGTCCTAGACATCCTTAATCTAAAGAAAATATAAATTCTTCCCCTACTTGGTCTTGTCTTATTAATTGTATGCTTAAACCATGAAATTCACACAACATAAAACCTTGAACAGAACTAACTAGTCTATGATCTCAAAGTCAGAGCTGTCTCCATCTAGGACAGCTACTAGTCAACTTGAAACTTCAAGTCGAATTTCCTTTTCTTATTCCACACAGTAGCTGTGTCCATTTTCATTAAGATAATTATAATAGTGTATTTATTTTTTAAATGTTCAGGCATCATAGTTCTTAATTGTTTTTTGAAGGGCATCTTGTGAGATGTTTGACTTTTTCAACAATCAAACCTATAAAAATTTGAAAATGAAAAAAAGAAGAAATGCAATACAAAGAACAGTGGAGGTAAGTATTCTAATGAATTTAGAAGATCATACCTCTGAATAGAACTTATGGAGGCTCCATCTGATGATTTGTTATTCACCTCTGACACAGGTTTTTCTTCCAGAGTTTCAATGCCAGGAGAGGTATTTGAAGTTGACTGCTCAATGGTTGAACCAGAAAGACTCATGTCATCATCGGGTTTTTCACTTTTTGCTCTGGGAAGATAAATAAGTTTGATTAGTGCATGTAACCAAATTTACTGATGAGAACATCGGGTAAAGGTTCAATGAAAGATAAATATATCCAGGAAGGTACAAGCACAGGTGACACAGTTGTATACATGTGAGTTTTTGAAAACAGTGAAACATCGAAATGCAGGGTTTTGGTTTATGATATCAGAGGAAGAATCTGTGCATTATCAAACTAATTGTGCTGGATTAAATACAATATGTTCATGACATAATAGGAAGCAAATAGGCAGTATCGAAACAGTTATAATGCCCTGGATGGGACAAACATGATGTTACATAAGTA